>CM061048.1:39090923-39537047 GCA_030762985.1 Adelphocoris suturalis
GGTGAAAAAACTGCCTGAACATAAAATTTCCACGATTATAAGAAATTCCAATTTTTAAACCAGCAGTGAATGTCCCATTTCTGTACTGTTTTTCGCGTAACTCATCTGTAAAAACGCCCAAGATCTCAACTTTTTGAAATAGCGGTATAAGTTTGGGGCCGGTTTCTAATTTTTTTGAATTGGTAACACTATCTTGCCTGAACTAATTACGAGTAGGAAATTCCAATTTTTTAAAAGTACAGTTATTCGCGCACCTCATTTGTATGTTGAATTTTAACTAATTAAAGGTAAAGGATAAAAGTGGGTTTGTATGTTGAATAACGTGGTTTTTTTTTTTTTTTTTTTTTTTTTTTTTTTTTTTTTTCAATGAAATCGATGGTTTTCGTGAAAAATGACCTTAAATAATTTGAGTTTGGGGCCGGTTTCTACGTATTTTTTCACTATGAATCGAATGGTAACACTTGAAGATCTCCCCAACTCCGTTATAACAAAGTTTTACATTTTAACTCACGAATTTTTAGTTCATATGCTAAGCTCAATTCTATGTTTTCTGTTACAACGCAGTTTGGGAGATCTGCTAGTGTTACCATCCGATTCAGCGTGAAAAAATACGTAGAAACCGGCCCCAAACTCGAATTTTTTTAGAGGGTCATTTTTCACGATAACCCTCGATTTCATAGAAAAAACTATGTTTTTCAACATACAAAAATACTTTTAACCTCTAATTAGTAAAGTAGAATAAAAAATTGATTATACCGCTATAAAGCTGAGATCTTGGGCCAGTTTTTACTTATGAGGTGCGCGAATAACTGTACAGAAATGGAACACTCACTGCCGGTTTAAAAAATTGGAATTTCTCATACTCGTGAAAAATTTATGTTCAGGCAGTTTTTTTCACCAAATGAATCCAATTGAAAAATTTTGATTTGGCATTAGATAGGAAGGATATTGAACGGTCTTTCCAACGGTATCCTCAAATTTAAACTTACTGTTTTAATTATTTTAGTTATTGCTGTTTTAGTGAGTTAAAGTCGAAAACAAGAAAAAAATCTCAACAATTAAATTACTCGAAAACTAAACGTTAAAAAAAAAACTTTACGGAGGAACTTACGATCAGAAATGAGCTCTTGAATCATGCCCTGAAGTACTGACCTCCTTATGTGGGACACATTGTATATACGATGTCCACGAAATCTTCATTTTATACCGTTTCGTGGCTGTTAGGGAATAGGGTTTTGAACTGGACTGTCAACTGTGGCAAGAGAACCGTATACAAATTCGTTTCCGAAGTCCCCAGTCCGTGAAAACATCGTGTCTACGTGTGTGTTGACGGTGCACTGTGAATGTTTGAGAGTTCTTGTTTAGGCCTTATATCAACAACGTCGAGAGGCTTCTAACAGTTATACTGCACTGGTAGCTGAGTGAAGGTCCAGGTTTTGTCATGGAGGTCCAAGTTGTGGGATTCTGAGAGACTAGGTTTTTTATGGGCTGTACAACCATTTCCAACTAAGCTGCAACTGAAAAATATACCTATAACACCAAAAGTATAACCGAAGAAGAGGATATTCGTGGTTCGTTCAGTCTCCTCGTTATTTTATGTGATGAAGTAATGCACCGGGAATACGACATCTTCATACGGCGACTTGCAGGAATACTGGCTGATGGTTGGTCACGACCCTTCTCACTCGTACTGAAATGTGCAAAAGTGAAGACAGCTGGCGGTGATAGTGGCCGTCTCCATACGGTTACGAAGAACAAAATAGTAAATTCGATTCCTGCGTTTGGAAGCCAGCTCCGGGAAAGGCATGAATGAAGGAAGAAAACAACATCGGATGTGAAAGAAACCAATAACTGATAATAATTACCACTGCATTAACACAATAACTAACAATAATTGCTTGAGTGCTAACCACGTATTCATTTTATATTTTTAAAAGTAAGATTGGATACCATTCTAGGAAATTTGGCTCCATCCGCACCCCCCTACGAAAAGTAGTTTTCTTTCTGTAAATTTTCAAAGTTTCCTGCACTAATAACGTCATCTAGACTAGGGGGTTCGCTCTGGTCACCATGTTGCGATATTTTTAAAAATCATAGAAAAAACTACTCATCGTAGGCGAGAGAGGTCAGATGTCAGACTCCTTAGGATGGAATTTTCATCCGTTAAAAATAATTGGAGTGCCTTTTCCGCACCCATAGGTCAATAAAAGATGAGAAGAAAAGGGACAAAACGTCCTAAAATGAATTAATTATCGAGCAACAAGCTGATGCATAGTGGCATGGATATGTCTTATAACACTGCAAATGACACACTTTCTGGCTTGAACAGGAGAGAATTTAGCTCATTCAGCTGACCAGCGCGGGGTCCGTCGTTTCATTCCTCTTTAGGTATCCCAGAGATTCTCCGTATTAAATTTCAACTTTCTAGGGTGAACAGAACAGAATGTAGCCCACTCAGCTGTTTCGGTTCGAGCCCATTGTTTCATTCATTGGTGGTCCATAGAAATTCCCTATTAAATATCAATTTTCTAGGGTAAAACGGAGAGAATTTCGCTCAACCAGATGGTCAGAAGAGAGCTCATTATTTCATTCGTCTTTTAATGCCCGAGAGATACTCTGTACCAAAGTTTAGTTTCCTAGGTGAGCATGAATGATATTTTCTCACTCAGCTGATCAGGACGGAGCCCGTAATGTTATTTGTTTCCTGATGCCTCAGAGAGGCTCCATGTCAAATTTCAGCTTCTTTCAGTGACCAGCAGTGAATTTTTCTCATTCAGCTGTTGAGATTCGAGCCCTTTATTTCATTCGCCCCTTGATGTTTATAAAAGGCTCTCTATCAAATGTCGACTTTATAGGGTTAACAGGTGAGAAAGAGAATTCTTTACTTTATTTTTTACTCACTCGTCTCACTGGGTAAATAAACAGAACAAATGATAACAACATATTTTGCATTAAATATGTATCCAATGCATTAAGATATAGGTATATATCGTTTATTCATCCACACAATTTTCATAAAACCAGTTGCTTGTGAACAGATACGTAGTGCGCACAATATTTTGTCGCATGTTGAGGAAATGTTGGTTGGGAAGAATATCATTTATAGTGTTTAGTTATGTAGGACGGCAGTGTGTCACAGAAAGACCTTTTATTTTCAACCACCACTTCTTGTGACTTGACCCACTCGAGGTGTATGCGCCTTCTCAAGTACGTTCATTATGTAACAAAAGGAGGGGTTGTAAGAAGCTACTCGTATGAAAGCATACGACGTGAAAGGGGGATTTGTGTCAGTAGAATTAACCGCTGTTATTTCGTGTCTGGAGGTTCTCTTCAAAAAGTGCGTGTCATCAATATCGGTGAAGTTCCCTTTTTCTACATTCAACTTCATATCGATTCAACAAGGCTCCTTACCAACCGGAGGGGATATCCGAGTATTTTCACGGTCACGCGCGCGTGGATCTCCGTTCCCCGCCCCCGTATGTTAAATTGACTGCAGGCCTGCCAGACGCACGCATGGTTGGATTTATGACATGTAATCTAACGCGAAGCTCACACGATGGGGTGGTTCAATTGCACACAAGTGCGAGACTGTTGTCAAATTCAGACATCGAGACGTGTTAAAAGCGTCCTAAAAATAGTCGATTTCAATTTAGAGTATAATTTAGAAGATAAGATCTAGTATGTACTGGTGGCACCACATCATGAGTATCGGTGTTGATTTTCTTCCAAATCCACCAACAGAGTTCCAGTGATCCGATGGGAATTTCGCTTCAACATGGAAAGTTCCATTCACATTTTATGTTTTAGACTTTCCTAATTAATTCTCGTGTGTGTTATACCGTCCGTAAATCTTTTCCGTGTACCTAATTTCCACTAATTCCATCAAACGTTGATTGTTTCTGGAGCTACCTGGGTCAGACCTTAGATTTCAATCTTTGAATTTCACCATGGTTGTATTGATAATAGTCACCGCGATAATAACATCCACACTTTTTATAATAATCCATACTTTTTAAAGTCCATTCACTCTTCTAATTGTATCGCCCTTCAGGTACTCCTTGTTTCAACAAAAGTGCGTGTGCACTATTCCAGAAGTTGTCTCTGCTTATTGAAGTGTTATTTGAAGTCCTTTCATGAAAAATTGAGTCCTACGTGGTAAGAAAGTATCAATAAGAAGGGCAGCTCTTGATATGCTTGAATGATCGCTGGAAACGGCAATAAGCGCACAATTTGTCTTTACAAAATATTATTCCAAACAGTAGCTACAACCATAAATTAAACGATAGAAATGTTTTTGTTCAAAAAAGTCCACAAATGTGGATTAAATGAGTCCAGAATCGTTGGAAAAAGTTATTGGTGGGGAGGGGGGGGGTTAATAATAATATAGGGGATTAATGATTAATATAGTATAATAATTTAAGATTATTATTTATAAGACTATCATTTAAGATATATATATATGTATATACATATATATATATATATATATATATATATATATATATATATATATATATATATATGTATATACATATATATAAATTATTAAAATTTAAGAAATAACGCTCTCAAGGGTATGCAGCTCGACTAATTCAGATACACAAAAATCGTATTAAATCTTGACCAGATCCGCAGATGTTAGTCCAACTCAGGTTGATATTTTGGGAGTCACATGCTTAATTTATGTGAAATTTTTGTAACATGTATGATATCATTTAGTTATGGTTTTTCTTTGTTTTTTAGGAGCAGAAAGACAACTCGTCCAACACTAACATACTTCGCTAAAATCATTGGTGAGTCAGTTATGCTGCTAGTATTGTCTGTGTTTTGACTTTCAGCTTGAATAGTAATTATTGCAAGTTTATTCTTTCAATTTTTTGATTGATTTTAATAAATTCGGTATCATTTATTGAACCGAAACATAGTTAAGTAATGATATGTTATGCCATCGATATATTTTGGTGGTAATTTCGACTCTGTCATTAATGTGAATCATCCTCTCTCCTCAAATTAATTATATGCTCGAATGAACAAATAAAATATTTTGTTTAGGAAACACTTCCCAGACTATGAGTTTGAATCGTGCGTAGGGGTGCCTAGTTCCGGATAGTTTGTTTCGTTTTACGGGACTTAATCATTCGTACCTATCACCTGTCCTTCGTTGTCGCAGCTTACCTCCGGCGTGGGTGGAATTGGAGAAAATAACCCAGACGTGGCGGTTACGGTACGGGCTCACTATTCGGTGGGACCGTTAGTATAAAGGTCCATCTCAATAAGGGCTCAGTGCTTCAAATAAGTTTTCAAACATGTTTTGGCCTTGACGATGCACAGTCATTCGATCCTAAGGGCTTTAGTGGAGAAAAGTCAGGACCACTAAAAATCTATAGTAATGCGTATCGCGGTTTTATTAGCCTATCAATATTGGGAACTAATAGAAATTACATTATGTAAAATAAAAACTAACCATTCGGAGATGTAATGATCTTGATGACCATTAATGATGGTCTCTATCTTATTCTCTAAGATAATCTCTATCTTTAGGATGAAGTTAACTAAAATAATTAAAGGCTGTTTTGTCTGAATTTACGGTAATTTTGCAATTTATTTTATTGAAATGCCCAGAATATTGTATTCCAAAATATATTTAGGAACTAGGAAGGCATAATTAACCCTATTACACTCGGCTTTTGGGTTTCCAGGCCATTATTTATGATAATACAAGAATTTGAGTACATTTTCCAGCTTAAATTCACGAATAAATTGTTTAATGTTCTAGTTCATCGTTGATAAACTTTTTTAAACTAAATTCTGGTATAAAATATACGTTTAACGATTTTTAACAGTTTTTATCAAGTTTAGTGATTTTTTTGGTTAGCATATTATTTGAAATTTGAGCAGCGCTCAAAAAGTGCTGGCCAACAAACTCATCCTTTTATTTGGAAAGCTTGATTTTTTTGGCGCAACTATGGTATTTTTATCTAAATCCTAAGAAGAGTTATCGTATGGTTACACACACACACACATATATCTATATATATAATATATATATATATATATATATAACACGGATTAAAATGAAGAAAATTGTCAAATTATTATTTTCGAATTCGTTTGTTAACGAATTTTCGTAGAAAATGTAACTATTCTAATGGCTTGAAAAATTTTAGAATCAAAATTTTTGAAAAGTTACTTCGGTGAAATCCGTTTTGAGGCATTCTGAAACGAATCCTAGAGTTTAACGCTTTTTCACACACACGCACACACACACACAATTAGACACGGGTGTGTTTGTGTGTGTGTGTGTGTGTCATTACCAGAGCCCTTCACAACATGGCATTTATTTTTGCCAAACATGGCTCTAAAAAACATGGCATTTATTCTTCAAAATCCAAACTTTTTTTCTTTTTTTCTTTTTTTTTCTTCAAAATTCCCCCCATGATCTTGCAATGACCCATTCTTTTTCAAGCACTAATGGCTGTAATCCTCGGACATTGGAGACCTTAATCCTAGGAACGGAATTCCCGGTCGTTGACTTGTGAGCTTGTCCACATGAAAAAGCCCTTGTTAGCTTGCCTTCTTTGAAATTTTTTTTTTCGCAAGTTTTCAAGAAAATCAGGCGAAAAATGGCACAAACGTGGTCATTTTCCCGTGACCTTGCAATGACCCTTTTCTTTTCAAGCATTAATGGCTGTAATCCTCGGACATTGGAGACCTTAATCCCCGAAATGGGATTCCCGGTCATTGACTTGTGAGCTTGCCCACATGAAAAAGCCCTTGTTATTTTTTTTTTTTTTTTTTTTTTTTTTTTTTTCACAAATTTTCAAGAAAATCAGGCGAAAAATGGCACAAACGTGGCATTTTCCCAGAAATTGGCAAAAAATGGCTTTTTACCCAAAAATTGGCCAAACATGGCACTTAAGGATGGCGCCATGGCAAAATGGCACTTGAAGGGCTCTGGTCATTACAGACAATAACTCTCCTTAGGATTGAGATTAAAAAAACCGTTCTTTCGCCAAACAATCAGGCTTTCCAAATAAAAGGATGAGTTCAATGGCCAACAATTGTTGAGCACATTAAATTGGTCAAATTTAAAAAAAAAAGTATTGAAATTGCATTAATATTTGCTGAAAAATCTAAAAAAACTGCAAAAAAAAGCTCAAAAATCCAAAATCTTTTTTGATTAACCGGTTTTATTTAGTGTGAGTTTGTTGTCATACATTCTGTTCTTTATTTTATCTATGTCTTTCTCCTGAAATCGCTCAAATTTCAATACTGTTTAACATATTTTACGATAGGTAATTTAAGAAAATTCGCTCATACGATCATGTTGCATGATTGGAACTTTTTTTTCCTATCTATTCCCTAAAAAGATACCCTAAAAATGACCCTTTTTACTAAATGTTAGAAAAACGTATTAGAGAAAGTTTGATCCCTCAAAATCTCACCCCTTAGGGCTGATAGATAATAAACCTAACATTTCAGGATCATCTTCGGCCGACTTGTGATTTTTGAGAAGAACTTCATGAACTTCCGTTGTCAGCAGCTTGGAAAAAATTCGAGGGATAGATTTTTTCTCCCGTTATTTAGAAATAAACGAACAAGTTTTTTTGATGGAGACATGGAGGGAAGTTAACAGTTAGTTGTCTCGGTCGACCACTAAAATCTTAGTTTCATTCATACGTGTGTTAAAACCAAACTAATTTTCTCCGATTCAGCAAAAACATCGAATCAATGATATGTTTTTGGGAACTGTATTTTCATATCCACATTTCGGTGGTTTTCCATGATGTGGAAAAAATTAGTACTATTTTACCGCCAAAACATCCAAATACAGATTTACCGATAAGGGCGAAAGAAACCAAAAACATATCAACGTTAAAATTAATTAAGGACATTGCCTATGTGTTGAAAGACGTGGTTAGTAAATGTTTTTGTAAAAAGTATAAGTATTTTTGAAAAAAGTAGTAAATGTTTTTGGTAATCAGTGGTTAAGGAGTTAGGCACCTTTCTCTTAAGATATCGTACGCCGTGGAAAACGCTTTTACCTGTGATGTGGTATTAGAAGATCCCTACCAGATTTCTACATCCCAGGGTGAAAAGGAGAAAATTGAGGTTACTCAGCTCATCATTTCATTCGAATTTTTTTGTATCAGAGGGTCCTATAGTAAACAGGCGAGAAGCCTACTCAGCCGATCAGGAAAGGTCCCCTCTGTTTATCCATCTCTTGAGTCCCAGAGAGGTTCCCTACCAAATTTCAAATTCTTAGGGTGCACAGGAGATAATCGGGATAAGCTAATCGGGAAGGGTCCCATCATTTCAATCGTCTCTTGATAGGTTCCCTACCAAATGCTTTTATATTCGGAGTGGTTTAGCGGCAACTGTTCTTCTGTTACTTCTGTTACACGTTTTGCTTCCGGTAAAAGCATGTTCCATCTCAATAGTTTTCTACTTTCGATTCCAGTTAGCTGCGTTTCTAGGTAATAACTCCACATTGCTTTCGATTGTTTGATCTTGATTAACCGATCACGCAAATATTTACCTGACCCCCAGCCCAAAATTTTTCCATATTAAAAAACAGTCTACCATAATGTAAATAATAAGTTTCGACTAGTGTTGCCAAAACAATAGAGGTCGTACGATGAGCGATTAGGATTCTCTCGTGACTTCAGGCCTTTAATTAAACGCCCCTCGTTGCACAACGCAGTATCGGCTTGGAGACGAGCCGTCTGACCACGTGGCGATCAGCTGAACGTTTCGCGGAGAGCCCTCAACCCGAGCCGCGGCCTTGGCCCGACTCGACGTGCCTGTGTTTATTGCGACTTTTCTCAAAGGCACGATGCCTGCTGCGCACCCTGATCGCCCATAGTCCTGGTCCCGGCGGGCCCGCGTGGGCCGAACGGCTTTCTAGCTATGTTGAGCCCACACATCGGTATGACCTCTTCCGAGAAATACCTGCGGCGGTGAATCGAGAAAGTAGAGGAGCACACAGCTTCCAATCGCTAAGCTGATTGAATACCGCGGCGATAGTTAAGGGCCCCAGTCTAACCAAGCATGCTGACAAAAATGTTTTACAGCAGGTTCACCAGCCACGGTTGTCAAACAAATTTGATCATATGTGGAGCCATATTTGAAGGTTTTCTGTCGGTATCAGCAAGTTTGTTCACAAAAATGAGATTTGATTGCCAAGTTTGATCGTGCATGGGAGAATCTAACAGCATAACCATCAAGCAAAAGGGGTAGTGGGAATCATTTGATCTTGATTCACGGAGCTGAATCAGCGTTCTATCATTTATAGTCACATTGGGGGCGAGTTTCTGACTGTACGCTAAAAAGCAAGTTCCTCGTTTTTCCCCCCTCAAATTTACTTCACTTTTGCAATGTGAGTAATTAAGTCAAGTCTTTGCATTTTTTATACATTCGGTATAGTTTCCTTTGTATGGTAACAAGCCAATATTGGAGGATGGTTGAGCGATTAAGTTTGAGTGATCTTGCTTTTGTTTGGCATTTAAATCATTCTGTGTAATTCAATTTTAATCTTGTTTACCTCCCTACTTCCAAGTTGATATAATAAAAGATTGTTTCTACAGGGTGTCCCATCTAAACGGGCCCCTCGGGAAATTACAGCCTTACGGTGCGAGCTATCGAAAAATTGAACTGGACCTTTTTTATAGTATTTTAACTCAGCTTCACGATGCAGAAGTCCGATTTCTATTTTTCCATGTTTTAGGGTCTCAAATCATTGATTGAATCTTACGGTTTCCTCTTGACCCCATTTTTTATTGCTTTTTCCGATTCCAGGTTAAATTTGGAACAGAAAATGCCACCTTGAAATTTTCTTTTTGGGGCTTCGTTTATGAGTTATTCCACTTTTTGCGAAATACAGAAAATTGCCGATTCCTTCTAGACATTACCAACACTTTCTTACTATTTTTATCTTCAATTTTTGAGATGTTCACCACACTTTTGAAATCAGCATTAAACTATTTATCATCAGAACAGGAAAAAAAAACCCTCAAACGGTTCAGTACTATTACTCATTTATTAGAAGAACGTATGAGACGCCGTCTTCTGGACTAATGTAAGGTTCTTTAAATAATAAAGATCATAGTGCAGACTTAACAATAAGTAACAAGAATCGGAAATTTTCTGAATTTCGCAAAAAGTGGTATAACTCATAAACGAAGCTCCAGAAAGAAAATTTCAAGGAGGCATTTTCTGTTCCAAATTCAATCTAGAATCGAAAAAAGCAATAAAAAAAGGGGGGTCAAGAAAAAACTCAATCAATGATTTGAGACCCAAACATGGAAAAATAAAAATCAGACTTCTGCATCGTGAAGCTGAGTTAAATACTATAAAAAAGGTCCAGTTCAATTTTTCAATAGGTCGCACCGGAAGGCTGTAATTTACCAATGGGCCCGTTTAGATGGGAGACCCATATATATCTGTATATATATATATACAGGGAGTCTGTTGAAAACGCTAGAAGCGAAACGTCCAGGTAATTAATCTTATCTCTCCTTCTGTCCTTTCCCTTGTTTCTATAATATATACAGGGTGAGTCTCTCGCAAATGGTTTTTTAAGGGTTTTTTCAGGAAAACCGTGTTTTTTTCCTTTTAAACTCAACTTTCTTTATAATTTTAATTTTTTACCATATATATTTCGAAGGTAAAAACTCAAGGTCGATGAGACTGTAGATATCTTTGGCCGATCTCCATATTCAAGCAGTACAATATTTACAAAAATTACAAATTTTATTAGGCTTATGAAATTTCAAAATTAACAGAATTTTTCCGTTAAGCAATTGATGTATGAATATATATTTTAATTTAATTATATCGTATTATTTCATTGATTATATGTAACTATTCATGAACATTCATGGATGTTCTATTCCTGAAAATTATGTGACGAGAATTGATTTTTACTTTCAACCTATCCTCCGTTTGCAAGGGATACGCAACATCTTCAGTTTCCACATCTCAAAAAATGTTTACCACTTGTTAAGAAACTCTTGATTCGCCAAACAATTGTCCGCAACTAAAATTCACCCTTCCTGTCTAACTCCTCCGTAAAACATGCCAGTAGTTTACTTCTTTATATTTTGTACTCAACATTAATCGTAATTTAATTACCACAATGTTGAAGTTCGAAATGTAACCTTCCCGGAACGTTCTTTTTGGGAACAAAACGACGCATATATATATAAATGAAACTTCACTCACGCGATATCGAGGTTTTGTAGTAGATATCGTTACCAATCTGTGGCTTGCAGGCAGGTGATTTTGGCTTTTCAAGCTGTGGTTATTGATTTATTCTTACTGGGGAACTTGAGAAGAGGATAATATTGAGGAATCGTCACATTTCTCGAATTCTATCAATACTTTGTGGGGTTAGAAATACTCGTAGCATTATCTGATTTGCTAAGTGTTATTTCAAAGAAAGCACAGAATGAGATTAGGTCTTTTGGCCCTAGGATGCATGTACCTCTGCATGTGTAGTTTGATGATGTCGTATCCATATTGTAACCGTATTAGTTTTCCTTCGTTAAAGCAAAAGAATTCTTTGCACCAATTTTCCCTCATGAACGAGTTTTCAAATTCCCAAGTTGAAGTGCCTAATCGTAGAATTGCAAAACAGATCATGCAGCGAACAGATTTAATCAACAAATTTTCCTAGATTTGAGTCTCTCTTAGTATTGTCAATGTTAAATTATAATTTTCTCGCTGAAGAGTTTTTTAAACTCATCATGATCTGTTTTCTTTTCTAGGGATGAGCACCTTCAAAAAACTCTTCAAGAGGGGAAGCAATGAAAACAAATCACCCTCGTATGCCATATCGGAGCTCAGAAAAATGGAAGATATGTTGAATAAAAAGCAAGAATACCTGGAATTCAAAGTAAAACAAGAGCTTGAAACGATAAGAGCAAATGGAAGGACCAATAAACGACTAGCTATTGTGGCCTTGAAGAAGAAAAAGAGGTATGAACAGCAGTTGCAGCAAATTGATGGAACATTAGCTACAATTGAAATGCAACGTGAGGCGTTGGAATCTTCGAGTAGGAACACCAAAGTTCTAACCACCATGAAACAAGCAGCTGAAGCGTTGAAACACGCGCATATGAACGTAGAAACCGTTCATGAAATCGTCGATGACATTGCTGAGCAGCAGGCGTTGGCAAAGGAGATCAACGAGGCTATTTCTATTGCTCTGGGGCCTGGTGACGACGTGGACGAAGATGAACTACTCAAGGAACTAGAAGAACTTGATCAGCAGGAATTGGACAGGAAGTTACTCACCACGAACCTGCCCTCAACAACGCTGCCGGACATACCTACCGCTCAACTTCCGAGCACGAGCCGGCGGTCTGCAGACGAGGAGGAATTAGATGAGGAGCTGAAGAAGTTGGAAACTTGGGCTTCTTGAATGCATCTGCTTTATTTAACCCTACCAGAAACTCCTAAAAATCCCTCTAGAAGCTCCTGAAAATAAGATTACATTTCTCGGGAAGTAAATTTTTACTGTGTTATTGCTTCATTAGTTTTGATGGTTTTGATTAGCCGGTCCATTAAGATAATGAAAATTTACCGTTTCTAGATTTATTTTAAGGCGAACAACAGTATGCGTATTTACTGAGTTTTTTCTTTTTTTTATTTATTTATTTCATTTTATTTTATTCTTCCATTAGTAGGTATTAATGTTGTTGTACCTAATTCATTACATTTACATTTTCTTAAACAAACTTCCCTCCACTATGGAACCAGTTGTCCTTCATGATGTTCCTGAATACATCTTAAATCACTGTGGCTGAACGAAAAAGGGATTTTTCTTCCCAATAAATTTTTTTAATGTATCATTGATATTTTCCTTTTGTTAGGCAAGCAGATATATTTATCTTTGTAAGAGAGAAGGCAGTACAAATGCATACGGTCCTACATAATCCAGCTTTTTAAAAATATAGGTAGGTATTTTAGTATGACAATTCATTACTTTTATAAATTGTACACTTGCATTATATTTGATTCTTGTACACATGCATGTGGTATTACTTTTTATTTAACTGATATTTTAAATTGTCTTTAAATAAATTATTAGTTATTAAATTTTATTTACCAATGTCTTGAATCACGTTAAATGATTCATCTATGTTGCTTAATTTTTGAAGAAAAAAAAGGAATACTAATATTAATAATATTATGAATCTTCGAATCGTGATAATATTCTTATTGTGACAAATGTGTCAATTGTAAAATGGATAGATCTCTTTTTTATGATTATTAACTTGCTAAGAATAATAATAAATTAGGCATTTTCAATTTATGGGAACCTCTTATAAATTATCATGGCTTCCTCTGTCTCAAAAATCATCTCTTCGGTGAAATTAACTAGAATGCAAAATAGGTTTCATAAACAAGGCGTTAAGTACTGTAAAATTTCCTGTGGTTTTAGAATCTCACGAACTTCCTTTGTTATGAATTGGCATTCGGAACCTTGACTACTTGTTTTTCCATGATTTGTCACAGTTTTGTGCACTGGTGCACGAAACTGAAAAATCATAGAAAGAAAACCAAGCATTAGTGTAAAACCTCTCAGGGTACTTATCGGTCAACGGGAGGCCACTCATTTTATTGATCTTTTTGTCCACCTATTGTATATTTTACCAAAAGCATTGATTTAGGTTATTTGTCATTTATTTTTTAGATGAGAGCATCCAGACACCATAGGTACACATCATTCATTCAATTTTTCCAACTAATCTGCATTTTACTAAACAGATTGGTTAGTGGCATCCCGTTGACCGAAAAGTATGTAGGGTACACCCTTCTTAGGATGAAATCTATTTTCATTTAAAAATAGTAAAAGTTCCTTTATCACACTCATGACGCACATCCAGCTGGAACTCTTTCTAGTATTAGCGTTTTCTGTTGCCTCTCTTGTAATTTAGTTTGTTCCCATGGCGATAATTAGGAATAATGTACATTACGTTGGTAGTACTGTTATGGAAATCTGTGTTTGTCATATATAATGCATGCCAGGAAAAGGCGAATGGATGTGTTGATTTGTAATGGACGATTATCAAGTGTTCATTGTTCTCGTGAGATTTTGAAAATTGAAAAAAAATTAACTTAGCTCGCCATTTTTGACTGCTTCAAACGCCATTCTACACGAGACATAGTATCCATCTTAATTTTATCGTCTTCGACAAATTCTGTAATATGTTGCCGAAAATCTCTCTTGTATCCGAAATTAGTGTTTAAGCCCCGTTGGATTGGAGTCATCAGATTCTTTGAGGCAAAGTTCAGGTTCAGATGCGTACTTTAATATATAGGTAGGTAGAATTTCTATTTCTACTTCTTCTTCGTTAAGAATCAGTATTTTTTGATAATATTTATATTACCTTTGTTATGTAGAATTTTGTATTGTATATTTGGTAGTATTAAATTATAATATGTAATATATACGTTACTTCCTTTTATTGACCTGATCTTCCCATTCAGATCCGTTTATTTTTATTCTCTATTCTCCCTAACACCAACTTAAATTCCTTGATACGATAATATATTATGGAATCTAAGTCGGTGGTGGATAGAATCCAATTTATCGCCAATAGATTATATTTTATTATTATTATTTTATTTATATGTATTTTTAAATTGGTTGCGCGTCTACAACAGATGCATATAACCAGTATTGTTGCAATAGACAGAAATTTAATATAGGTACATGATTTCAATGTCGATTTCATGGTCTAATATATAGCTAAATACATCTTTGAAATAGTTTTAGTTACATCGAAAACCCACAAGTTCACTTTTGTACCGCAGACGGATTCCTGCAGTTCTTAATCAAGTTATAATGTCTTGAGGCCCTTTCGAGAGGCGTTTTGGAAAACATTTGGTCATGGTTCTCGCTTAAGGGGCTTGGAAAACATTTGGTCATGGTTCTCGCTTAAGGGGGGCGCCGTACAGTATATAGGTATGTGGTTTTCAAACTTTTCTCGGTCAATAGTGGTCCGATTTTGATGATTCTTGCGGCAATCTACTGGTTTTAAAAATTCCCAATGGATCGTTCCTCTGGAATTTTTAAATTCAAAATTTTCAAATTTAGATCCCGTTTAACAGTTTTACTTTCAAATTTCAGAGGAACGATCCTACAGGGAATTTTTAAAACCAGTAGATTGCCATCATTTCTTGCTCGACATCTTCTACTATATCCTCACATACTTCACAGTTTGGAGCTTCTGAAAGTTTAGTTAGGTATCGATTCCGGTTTATGTACCCGAACCAGGTGTACTATATTTTTTCTGGGCAATTGAAGTTGGAGAGCTGCTGATTTCTTTGTTACTCTACCATGATCTGAAAGTGGTGGAATCCTTTAGAGACCGATTGCTGATCGTCAGCAATTCTTGTCATTTTCTCGTCACAATTTTCCTTCATAAGGAACATCGCGTCGGATAAAGGGATGAGCGGTTTTATTAGTTCGGTGGTTTTGGTAGATGTTCCTCTTTCCGCAGCCTCGTCGACCTTTTCGTTCCCGGAAACATTGCTATGTGCTGGGATCCACTGAATTACGAGTATATTCAGATTATTAGGCGTATTTTGGAACTAAAATAGTTATATTTCACACTCATGTTATTGTTGATATATTTATATTTGTTTATCACAGTATAATAGTAGGTACTATGCACAAGAATAAATGTTACAAGTTAATTAAAATATAAGTAATAAATAGGTAGAATAGAATCCGTCATGTGTTATCTTACAGATATTATCTGTAGTAACAACAATGTGATAATTTGTAACAAATTAACCTGCAAATTTATTTCTAGAAGATTTTTTTTCTCGGTGTTCAGGAACAGTGTTGTACAGGGCTTACCCATACTTTAAAAATGGCACTTCGAAATGCTACATCCTACGTACTGCAGTTAAGACCTGGTATATATGTAATACTCTGTTGTCATCGATATATTTTAAATCATTGAAAACGGTCGTGCTCAAGTTGTATTTTTTCTGCCCACATTTATGATTGCTTGGCGACTCGAAAATTATAATTTCAATCATTGAGCTGAAATCTATTCGAATGTAGCAGATTATTGAGATATGGATTATTTACTTTTAATATAGCGATGGAGAAGCTGAAACCTGTGTACATCTTTTGGCCTCTCTCGATTTTTGATGCATTTTACATGCAATCCGATTGTCCCACAGATGTATCTACTAGTATACATAAAGATAGATCATTGATCCATCCTCAGTGTAATTTTCAACATGCTCGGAATACATACTTATATGCGTAGGTAAATTTGGATTTGGCAAGTGTCTAGCTGGCACACAATTCTCTCAATAATGCATTGAATCATAATTGTATGTACCTACTAAGATTTGATTGATTAGAAGTTACTACGTCGTTATGGTTAACTTGTTACGAGCTCTCTGCGCTATGAACACCTACCTAATAACTATATGTATGGAATATTGCAGAAATTTTCCTTTGTCCAGTTTATCGTCCGGAGTTCCTTAGGAATGACAACCTACTGAAGATGTTCCCATCTTTGATCAGATTATGAAGAAGTTAATGGTAGATAGTGGTTGACATCAGAGTTGACTGCACCGGCCTATTTTCGACTTTTAAACGTTCATTTATTTTAGTTGCCCTCTTTTAATTTTAGCCCATTGAAACCATTCATCTTGGTCATCTGGACGAAGTCACCTTTGACGAGGAAATTCGTAAAAACAAACTTGTTCCCTGTCAGCCGTTTTTTCCCAACTTCGGCGCCTGAGCTTCTGGAGACGGTCCGGAATTATCAACACGTAACTTTTCCCGCGTTTCGACATTCGTAGAGCGAGGAACGGTTACGCGCTGTGTGTGGTAACCTAGTAAGCTATCCGAGTTGCCAGTGGCAAGAGATAGTTTGGCCCTTTGTATGAAGAACTCCATGAAAAGTTATAATAATTTACTCTTTTGCGTTGCATAATGTTGTACATGAACAATATCAAGCAAAAAGAAAACCATCTTGCGTCTTAATCCCTTTTGATGAGGGTGGGTTTTCATGAACGATAAATGATGTGTAATCAGTGTTTGCGCCCACAAATATGTATAATTTCGATTAAATTTAGACCCAAAATCGCTTCAAAAAACAAAATTTTCCAATTTAAAGAAATTTTAAGAAAAAATAATTGAAGAAAACGTGAAAATAAAAAAATAGAATCAATAAAACTAGGTACCTAACACTGCTACTAAAAAAATGAAGAAAGATGTTTGACTTTTTAATGCAGATACCTATTTTGTTTTTATTTGTTAATTTATTAATGCATTTTTTGTGACCCTTTGAATCTCTAATAAGTGGTTCTGTTTTAACAGTAAAGAGTCAACTCACTCCAACAAACAAAGAAGCATGACTAACCTGTTATCTTTTGCCGTTCAATTTATTTCGCAATTTAATAAACCTGTGTTACAAAAAGCACTATTTAGAAAAACATGTTCGTGTGTTAAAGTGGTTACATTAATCACAAACCCACATTCAACTCTTCATATTTCTATGTATATCAAAAATAGTAACCTAATTTAATTTATATCGGCTATTACATAGTATTCAAGTATTTATCAAAACAGTCTCAATGATAGCAAAACTTTTGAAACGCAATCAGACGCATGAGTCATTCGCTGGGTGTGGTAAATTTGCTAACGCGTAATCATTAAAAAGTGTAAACATTTATAGATAATGAATCAATTTTTTCTTGGCGTGATATTATATTCAATAATACTACGTGCAGTATATCTTACCTCCTTCCACACGTCCGTGAGAGCCTATGTCTGAAACAAAATTTTACAAAAGCTATATTAAACATGTTGGTAGGTAATGCAGGCATTGCAGGGACGTCCCTATGAGTGGATTTTATATAATTTCGGTGAGAGTTAGAATAAGAGGAAAAACAAAAACATGACTTCTCAGAATTCCCCCCCCCCCCCCCCCCCCCATTAACTCTCTTCACCGGCTGTAAATTCCCACCGTGAAATTTTAAACTCCTGACATATTTTCCAAAACTAGACCAAATTCATAATTACATTTATAAAATGATCACGAAAATCTGACGAAAATAGTAAAAATGTAATGATTTATTACTATTACCCCTTCCATTCACCCACTTCCACAATGAAATTTGAAACTCCTGATATACCTTCTAAAAGCAGAGCGAATTCCTAGTTGAACAAAAAAAGAATCACGAAAATAGGACGAGAATTGTTAAACCACCTTGATTTATTAGTATTCTCCCCTCCATTTTCCTCCTACCATGATGAAATTAAATTCTGACATACTTTCCAAAACTATATCAAATTCTTAATGGAACAAAATAAAAATCACGAAAATCGGTTGAGAATTGTAGCCAGGGTGACGTCGACAACTTTTGTCGAAAAAAAATCACGTTTTTTCGGCTTTACCCCCTCCGTTCCGCTCCTTCCATCTTGAAATTCTAAATTTTCGAGGTTTGTTGCACAACTAGACTAAAATTGGGATCGAACAAAGAAGTATTCGGTCTTGGAATGGTCTGAAACGGATTTGTATGCGGTAATTCGAGAATTTGTGTGTATTTCCCCTGATCAATTCCAATAGGCGTCCCACTAAATAAAGAAGTCTTGCCTATAAGCCTTGCCTTCAGAGGGACGTCCTAAAAATCAGTGTACTATTTCTTATATTTTATATAATTTTTGTCGTTCGAGAATTTGTGTGTATTTCTAATTTCCTCGATACAACATCACTTACATTCGTAGGTACTTTATAATAAAAATGTCTACTGTCCTGCTTGAAAAACGCGCAAGTAGCATTCAAAATATTGGTGATGTCGAAGTGAAACTGTGCTGGTATTACTGTGGTGTCAACTTCTACCTTTTATTGCTGAAAATGAAAAACTAGAAAATTTTAATAAAAAGGCCAGTCACTCCTTAATTCCGGTTTTTAATTTTTCTCAAACGTTTCTCCCAAGGAACTGGGGGGGGGGGGGGGGGGGTTCTTCAGGGAGATGCTAAAAATTAGATAACAAATTTAAATTAGATAACAGATTTAAAACTATAAAATCTCTAACAATATTTTCTTTATGTTGTCGATGAAGAACAAATTCAAAATTTTCTTTTTATAAAAGCAAACTTTAAATTTGATTTTCAATTTTAAATCGGGATTTAAGAAATAAACGTTAAGGTAAAGGTAAGGATATAGTAAGGTGTGTCACTGGTCAAAAGAGTGGGAATTTTTTCCAGTTCCCTTGGGCAGTCTGTTTTTCTAAATTTCTTGTCGATTAGTCTCATTTATTTTTTATAATGTTTAAAAGTCAGCATTGCGACCATAATGAAGTTCTCAATGTTTAACTTCTAGTAAAAGTCTAGTGTATAGTGATAATATTGTTCAATAATGGGTGATTAATGGAGAAATACCATTTCCTAGAAGTCGGCATTTTTTACATAATTGTAATGTTTTTTGTGATATGAGTGCAGAACCCTTATTCATTTTTTTTTTTTTTTTTTTTTTTTTTTTTTAAATATTTAGACACACACACACCCTCTCTCCCTTCTCCCCCTGTGCCGTATAACACGAATTCCTGGTACCCAACCATTTAAAAAAGAAGTTATTATCACTACTCCCTCCCGCTCTTCGATCAAAATCAAATAAAAATAACATTTCTTTAGCTTATAATTAGAAGGTTTTAGTCTCTTGCGGATAAACCGGAATCAAAACTCTGTTTTATTTCCCATTCGCTATTTATAAGCTAGTTGCGTAGTAGAGTCTGGTTTGCGTTTACTTCACAGCCTTTGAAACTCCTTGTTTTCTCTTCTTCTTTCAACTTTCATTTGCTTTTTATCGGATCTCCGTTCGGCGTCTTTTATCGGAGCTGAGTTTTTAGGCCAAGATGGTTTCTAGCTTTTTTAGGAAGGGGGGGGGGGTGCTCCTACAATATTAGTACCTAAGCATTTTTCCCTGCTATACCCATAAATGAGTATGTAGTTGGAAAAACGGTCCAAATCGCGTGGGAAAAACGTTTTACAGTTTATCGAAAGGCTTCTTAGTGTCTATGTTCGTTTCTATATTGGAGGAAACTGAATACTTGTAACCCCAAAATAAGTAAATAAGTAATAATTGATAACACGTTCTCCTGATAAGGAACATACAAATCTGTTGACCCTTTTCTGACCCATGGAGTGATACTTATAGATGTAATATATACCACGATATAAAAAAATGTGTTCTCGGGTAGAAGGATTTTATTTATTTTTTTATTATTACCATTATTCATTTATTTTTTTTCATCATTCACTAATGATTGACACCACTTTTTACAAAATTTTCCGAGTGACACGACATGAATGACGTCACTTAAATCTGCTCCCTCGTTCATCCTAGAGCGCTGCAATTTGGTACATAGCCACTGGAAGCGATTAGGTGGAAATAAGGGAAGTGAGTTGAGCTGTTTGAGCAATAAAACTAACTACATCGATCATTAGTGAATGCTCTGACTGCAAGCTTCTCGCTCGCCGCCCTTTTTTAAATTCATTTATCAATTACTGTTGTTTATTTTACATTTTATTTTATTTGGTTTCTATTTTCTTGGTCATTGTTGAAAATAGTAAACAAAATAGAGTTTTCAACTAGATATCAGTGAATTAATTGTTTGAGATTTCTGACATTTAAAACCCGTACTATTAAATCTAGAACTTTCCTTATGAGACCTAATGTGCCTATCTGCTACGTTGTAAATACTGTATGATGTTTAATAAATTTTTGGATGTTGACAAATTGATCCAGGATTTTATGCAGAATACCACAATAGTGCAATAAATGCAAATAATTTATTATACAGGGTGTCCGATAGGTGCTATAGGGATTGATTGTTGATTTAATTTTTGGACAAACGCGTCTTATATTACATAAGAAGTTACATACTTCCGTATGGTTCTAACATAGAGATGAACATCAATCAAGCTCATGAGTTTCCGTCCAAAAAATGCTTGCATCTGTTAGTTATGCTCTGGTGTATCAGCCTTCACGGTTTAATACCTTAGTTGAGTATCAGCATCTCCCTGAAACCGGCTCCAAGACCAAGGCTGTGGTTAGCCCATTTAGTAAAGCTGGTGTCCAATTCGTTGCAGATCACTATGCAACAAATATTTTTTTGAAACTCTTCAGTTTGGGCTAAGCTCAAGCAAGTTTATGTGACAAGTTATCCAATTTTCAACTTCCTGTGGAATAAATAAGGGTATCATGTCTCATTTTCGAAGTTCTGTTGTAAACCTGATAGTTAATTTCTGATTCTGAATTTTGAACTCTAACTACTCTCTACTCACACACAATGTATGTTGATAAATGTAGCATTATTGGGTATATTTATAAGTGCTAGAGTAATCTATCTCCCTTACTATGAATTTTATTTAAAAAACGACCATGTTTAAAAATGTTGAGGTTTTAAAGAAGTAGGTTCCCGAATCCCCCATCAGTAATCCACAATTTAGGTCAGAAGAATGATGCCTAATCTTCACACAAGCTTTTTTTTAACTACAAGAAAGTAGTCTGAGTTCCATTTTCCCTCTGCATAATTAATTTTTGCGCGGGCCCATTTACAAATTAACTAGGTATAATTGGAAATAATAAACCAAAAGGACGAATAAATACGAAGCAGTCATTGACTATTGGGCATGCGCAGTCTATATTACTGATTTTGATGCAACAAAATTTATTTGGGACTCATCTGGCACCTAGTCCCAAACAACCATAAAATATATCATGGAATTTGAGCCTTTGATTCAGGAATAATGTGGGTCCTTTGGTCTATTCGCTAGCACATGCGTACACTCTACTGCTAGTAGGAACAAACTAAAATAAATTTGAGGACAGCTATGACCTAACCCCAAACTATGATGCAAAATTAAGCTGTTTTAGATCATTGGGTCCTAAGTTAATTGAGTTTGAGAATTATGTCTCGTAATTACGGGCACTTGTTAGATCCTTTCAAGGCCAAGGAAAAACCTCTTGACGTTTCAACAGCTGTTTATTTTCCCTTTCTTCCGATTTTTTCATAAGTCTCAAGGAAAGTGGTCTTTTGAGTAATCTTGTGCGGGTCGCTATCCTGATCGAAGCTCAAACTTGAGGATCGAAGCAAATTCAAAATTTGAATTTTCAACATTCATATCAATTTTCAGCTCCCTAGAGTGCTTTGATTCCGACGCTCGAACTGCTTACCCTTCTCTGACAATTGACTTGCATACCAAGTTTCGTCGTACTCTGTCCGTACGTTCGGAAGTCATCGCCTGTACGACGGACAGACGGATTGTTAACATGGATATTATTTTTGGGGTGGGGGTCAGTCTGAAATTCGCGATACCTATCTATAATTTTCCAAGATTTCCGCTTACAACGGAGCCGTTCCTAGGCCTCAGTTTTCATCCGACTGAAATGGTTCTTCGCACGATGGGAATCTTACGTAGTCGTTATTGAAGTATAAACAATCCTCGATGTATAATAACGTGACTTGGTAGTGAAACATAAAGGCCAATTCGAAAGATGAAATTTGATAGGGAAACTAGGTACTCTCTGGGGCATTAGGAGGGGAATTAAATGACGGGCTCTATCCTGTTCAGCTGAGTTACCTCATTGACTCAAGTTAATTCAGTACCCGAAAACGTATCCATGAGTCTATGTTTTCCCTTGAAAAGGAGAAACTGCTCTATTTTATTATTAATTGTGTATTTTATGTTTTTTTATTCGTTATTTGAAATTCACGTGTCTTGAAAGGTAGAAAATCCAATTTTGTGGGTAAAATATACCGCTTATTAGATAACCAAATATAGAAATTCACTAAAAGGGCCCGGCCTGGGTCATCCAGATATAGACCAGCCTTATATCCCTTCAAAAGAACTTCTATTCGCATCCGTTTCCTACGAATATGTATGTAGACGCCCGCGCGACCTACATAGGCTATTTTCGTGACGGTCTAAACGTTAATAGCAACAGGCGGAGGAAATGGGTCAAAGCTGGAGAACTTTCACGGCCAATAGTAAATTTTTTTTTATTAACACGCAAGATGAAATAAACGTTTGATAAAGAAAACAAATGAGGTCGACTGGCTTGGAGAAAAACTTTATTTTAAAAAGTAGGTTAGTGTAAATTTTGCTCCCATTTACGGAGGCAATGACATAGATCATCGAACCGCTTATTTACCTATTTTTCCGGGCTGATTTATAATCCCGCAAAAATTAATTTCCAGTTAGGTAGAAAGGTATTATTAAGTAGATACCTATACACACTTTATATTATTGCTACGATATTGTGACCAGTAATAAGATTTATTGTTTTACCTTTACCAAAGTTCTATTATTTCCAATCCTCTCTCAATCCCATTTCTTTAAAAAAAAAAATTTTTTTTCCGTCTGAATGTATGTATGATGTGTATCCTTGTAAAACCGCTTCAACTCGAGAACGGTTGGACCAATTTTGACGGGATGGATCGCAAAATAATCAGCTAATCATTCAAAATAAATTCGTTGCAAAAATCGTCATGTATGACACTGCCAAAAAAAAAAAAAGTGAAAGTCCTGCCCCCGCAAATCCTTGTCCTGAGGGTTTTCGAGGGTGCTGAATCCGAAGCCCGTTTTTCATCTAGACGTCTAATTTTTGGAGAAAGGCACCGGCGTTTTTGAAAAAAAAAACACTAAAATTCCAGGATAATTTATGTTCAATTAAAAGGTGATATTCTTGTTGGCAATTCAACGCTGAACACACCTATACCACACATGATGATCTGAAATGCCTCCTTAACGTGCCTTTTTCCTAGTTTTTGAAAATATTTGTACAAATCACACCACTTGGCGACCTGACAAAAAATTGTGCTATTACTTGGAATATTTCTGCATCGAATAAGACCAACAGCAGCTGTGGGGGTGTGATAACTAATATTTTGCGATTTTTCAACTTTTGACCCGGCGCGTCAAAAGCACAATATTATTTTTAATTTTCCAGTTTTTTTCATCAAATTGTAGCATTTTTATGAGAAATTCAATTGCTGATCACGCCTACACCACAGATGATGGTCTGAAACGCCTCCACATGTTTTTTCGTTGAAAAAAAAAAAAAAAAAACTACCCAAAAACGAGTTTTTTGTGAATATACCGAGAAAAATGAATTGTCAATAACTAACAAAAAACACGTGTTTTTGGTAGTTTTTGACGGAAAAACAGGGTTAGGAGGCGTATAGTCCATCAATATTGTGGTATTGGTGTGATGAGTTGTTGAATTTCCTATTAGAATGGTACAATTTGATGAAAAATAAAAAATTATGGTGTTTACTTATTTATTTTATACTCCGTTACCAAAGTTGAAAAACCGCAAAAAAATCAGTTACTACACCTCCAAAGCTACTGTTGGTCTCATTCGACACAGAAATAGTCCAAATAATAACAAACAAACAAAAATTTCCCAGGTTGCGAAATGGTGTAATTTGTACAAAAATTTTCAAAAAACTAGACAAAATCGTAAAAAATCGGTGAAAAACCACGTTTTTTGGCAGTTTTTAGGCATAATACACGTTAAGGCAGCATTTCAGACGCATCATTCGTGGTACAGGCGTTTTCACCGTTAAATTTCCAACTAGAATATCACCTTTAAATTGAACATAAATCCCAGAGTTCAAGTGATTTTTTCAAAAATACTGGTCCCGTACCTCAAAAATCAGACGTCTACAAGAAAAACGGGATTCGGATCCAGCACCCTCGAAACCCTCTAGGACCAGTACCAAAATCATGGTACTTTTTTTTTTTTTTTTTTTTTTTTTTATTTATTTTTTTTTTTTTTTTTTTTTTTTTTTTTTTTTTTGCAGAGTGAGTAGCAGCGTGAACTGATTTCGTGATTTGAAAAATCCAATTTCTACGCTATTTGTTCTAAGAAGCTGAAATTTGAAACGGAACCTACGGTAAGACATTTAGGATACATGTTGGATAGGATTTAAACTTGCCGAACTACCCTAATCTGCTGATGTGCTCTTAACGATCGTTTATATGCAATTCATCCTACGACGCTGAAATTTGGAACGAACCCTCTGTGAGACAGTTAGAATAGGATTTTACCTTTCCGAACCATCCCAATCAGCTGAGTGAGTTCTAAACGGTAATATCTAAGCTATTTATCCAACAAAGCTGAAATTAAGAACGAAGCTTCAATGAGACAAGTTGAATATGATTTTTCACTTGCCGAACCGACCGAATCAGCTGAGTGGGCTTTTAACGCTAATTTCTATGATATTTGTTCTACGAATCTGATAAACTTTTCTTATTTTATCTAAGAAAAAAAAAAACACAATCAGAACGTAATCATTTTATTTTATTTCATAAACTTCATTATATTTCACAAACCACACTGCTCCGTTCAAGCGTTGAACGTCCCCCCGAAATTATTTTTTCGTCATTCCTTGTGAAACACTAATCTACTTGAAAGAAAATACGCTTCACATGTGTCTTACCACGTGAGTACTGATCTATATTTTTATATTTATTTTCAACGATCAAGCTGTGGGTCGGTTTGGAAATGTTAATAGTGTTTTACGCTAACTTGTTGACGATGTTGTCTGAGAGCTATCTCCTCTCGCACCTTCCCACAGATAAAATAAAACATCGTTCGTTGTCTACAACGCAAATGAAAGGAAAAGAAAGATTGGGAGCATTTTTTTTTAAAATAATTAATGGCAGTCGTAATATATTGTTCTTTTGTTTAAAAAAACCCATCTCCATTTTGTAGTTTTTTAGGTAGGTACTCCATTTTGAAGCTGATTGGAATTGTCAAAGGCTTCTTGAAGACCTGACCGAATACTACGTGTTCGCGTATTGAATTCTAAGGGGAACAACTATTGTCTTTGAAGGGAGCCTACTGGGGAAAATTCTGAAAATTATTACACATTTTTGATAACCCTTCTGCGCTTATCACTGGTCTATTCAAGGTGGGATCCTAATGAATGGATGTGAATTTTATTTTCCTAATTTTGAGGGTCTTAAAAAAAACGCAAAAACATCTATTTCCTATTTTTGATTCTGCATCTAGCTGCAACCATGATTCTCTTGGACAAACGTATACTTTTTTTTATTGTTGAGTTTATCATAAATTTTGTCACCTACAGATGATCACTGAATCTTATGTGTCTTATTTTATCTCATTAATTTCAATTCGCGGATGCCTCGATCGATGTCAGTTTATACTTGTGATATGTACCTACTATTATACTTAGATTTCAGCTCTTGTTTCGTTTTTAAGGGGCGAATAATGTGTATTTATGATTAATTGAATTATATAAATTTCTCCATGTTTTGCTAGTCACTGATACATTTATATAATCCCAAAGAATCACCACCCGCAACGCTGTACGTTGAACGGCTATTTTCTCTAATCGACCTGCTGAAATACATTATTTGTAATCATTGTGCAAAGAACAAGCATAGTGTTTCAAAACAATATACAGTGTATGCAAAACTTTTACTAGGTGGGAAGATGACTTAGTCATACATCTTTTTGTTCCTCAACTTTACTATAAAGCGTAAAATTATGGGGTCCTTTTTTTTTTGTCGAATGTTTTTGATCAATGATTTATTAAAATTTCACTCCTGGGCTTGATTGAATGAGGAACCAATAGTAACCGATATATGTCCCTGTAAAAAATTTATTGATTCTACGAATATGATTTAGTTGGATGTGTGGATTGAATTTTAAGGTTATTTATCCATGGATTATCCTCACTGAACTCGCTAGGAAGTGCTGTTGTGAATTTCCAGTATTAGGAGGTGCAATTTTCAGGTCGATAAGGACAACCAATGTTGGGATTTTCCATGGAAAAGGAAAATTACAAGATTCATTCAGTTGAGGTCGGAATGAGGAAACTGTGATTAGCAGGATATTCCGACAGAAATGCAGAGAAAAGCTTTACTGTCGCCATAATTGCACGTTTTCCCAAGGCTACTTCTGTCAGGAGTTGGGCAAGTAGGATAGCAAATGATTCCTAACTCTCGCAGGCGGAGATTGATGATTTGCTAGAATTGTTGCTCTGCTGCACGCGAACAACCTTATAGCGTGAAACATTGTGGTAACCGATTTCCTGTTTATATGTTCGTTTGAAACGCTAATAGATCAGTAGGTATTTCTGCAATCTCATATTTGCGCATGTGCATAGGTTTCCATTGATAAGACTGACATAAACCAACTGGAGTCTGGAGACCATTAAAAGCTAATCCGAACTAACTATCCCTGTAAAGGACACAGCACTTTTCTTATGGAAATTTGGTTTCATAATAATCTTATGAAACTATGCTCACAAGACAGCTTTCGTTGTCCCAGTCAAAAGTCTCCATGGGCTTAAAAAATATTGAATAGGTTTTGAGTTATACCCAAAAATTTAAGTGCTGGACATTGCATTCAAAAGTAACGTCCCCCTTTTTTCTTCAATTTTTGGGATATCGAAATGAAACTTGGATGGTGTTTTTTGAGTGCCAATAAAAATCAGAAAAAAAAACCCTAAAATTGTCAGACTACCCAAAGAGGTGAAGGGGGGGGGGGGTAAGTACTTGGAAAAAAATTTATTTCGATTTGCTGCCGAGTGACATCTCATTTTAAAGATTTTGTAGCACTGAACAAGATGAAGAAACCAGAATTGCGAAATCGCATTCCGTTCAAAGAAAAGAATTTTTAGAAAAAAACCGCCCTTCTTCACGGTTCATCAGCTTCACTCTGAGTAGGGAGAAAGATTTTGCAATTCTGGCTTTACCATCTTGTTCATTGCTAACAATTTTTTCAAAATGAGTTGTCTCTCGGCAAACAAAGGAGAAAAAAATCCGGCAAAGTGAACTTCTTTGGATCGTGATTAAAAATTGGTTAAACACTTAGTATCAGGCACCCCGAAAATGCCCCCAGTTTCAATTCGATATTCGGGAAACTGAGATAAATAAGTCAAGGGGGAGGTATAACTTAAATTCCTTTCAATATTTCTTTGAGCCTATGGAGACTTTTGATTGGGGCATCGAAAGGTATACTGTGAGCATAGTTTCATAAGAATTATGTGAAACCCAATTTCCATAAGAAAAGTTAGGGGTCCTTTCACTGGATTCGGCAAAATAGTTACCTATGGCGTTTTGTCTTTGACAACATATTTTTAGAAGAATCAATAAAATTGGTCAATTGCGAAGGATCCACAATTTTAGGGAATTAAATTTCAAGAACTTTTCTTCATCGAAATCAGACTTTTGGAATGTACTTAACTTGCAAGATTAACCCTTGCAACATTTTATAAACGGACTTGAATGAAAATTAAAAAAATATCATCATATCAAATAAGTAGGTGCTGTATACGCACGCATTGATTCAACTATATATTCGATTCATTTAGCTATACTTAAGTAATCTTAGTATCGTGGGAGGCCTCAACCTCGTTTTGCCCCAGGCAGTTGCTCAACACCCTGTGAGCAGTCTCTTTGCATTATTAAACGGTCCCCCTGGTGAAGCAACAGTTTGAATTTATTATTACACGCCTTCGCGATTTGTTGATTAGATCTTGCATTTGTTAGAGGCGGTTTCCTAACCGCGAAGAAGTTGCGATCTAATGAAGATCGGTTTGAAATAATGATCGGAAAATAATCGGTTTGAGATCTAATAAAAATAGTTTGAACTAAAGCCTCAAAAACATTGGTGTTATATACGTCCCCAGTGATTGGCCTGCTAATATATTTCTGAACTGGGTTAGATATTATCATCACGAACTAAATAAATGCATCATGTCACTCTCTGTGTTTTGTAAATAGCATTCCAACAATGAAAATTGCCTGTTTTTTGGTTGGGTTTCCATGTACGTGAGTGAATCCAGCAACCAAAATATATTACAGGGACGTCCCAATGTCTGAAAAAATGGATTTATCAGTTTTGACCCCCGGTATTGAGTTTACTGAGAATGATTTCACAGAGAAATCACTAAAAGCCAAAATTTTCGAGAAAATTATCGCTGCGAACCTTGAATTGAATGGCATTTGGTGTCTTCGGCTCTAGTTCCAATCGTAATTTCTGTACCTCCTAAGATAGATTTCCCTTTTAACGAATTGCTCGGACAGTCAGTTCCACAACTTATTCTAGCATGAGAAATATGTCACTATAAACAACAATCAGATACATCGTTCAATTGCATTTTTATTAATTGTTCTCCACCGAAGAATGTAATTTATAATTCTCTTGGAAAGAGGTTTTCACCTCAAATATCAACAGAAACGCCGTTGTTTGGATTATGTAAAAAAAAGTGAGGCCAAAGACCTTGTCTAATCTGCTCTGGATCCACCCCAGCCGTTCTGAAGAAATCCCGATTTCATGGGGGACACCACAACTTGCTACAGGCGTCAAAACTCGTGGTCTCTCAAAGGTTTTAGATTCGAAACACTAGTTTCATTCCATTGGTTTATAATTTGCAACACTATCTTTCTTACTCAAGTTAATAAATCATCAACGCGGCTATTTTTTGCATATGCAAACTATTCCAATTGATCAGTCGATAATAATATAAATTATAATTGTCCATTTGGTGTTCCGTGTAGTTCGGGTCCTATTCTAAGCTAAGACGTGTCCACACTATACTAAATCGCAGTGTATAAATTATTAGATCCGTGAAGAATTTAAAAAAGAAACTTAGGAAAATGGTTAATAGGATTTTCGAATCTATAGTGAGACTGCATTATCACTGATACATTTGAAGGATGATTTATTTGATATCGTTATTCTATTCGTCAAGGTCGGCATTCATCTGCTGGAATGCCCATCATGGAATTCCAGCGAGGTTTCGGTGCTTTCAGACATTCTCTCAGGCAGTCACTAAGCTTAAAAGACCTGCCCAGTCCACCTCGTTTCATCGTTCGGGAAGCTCCATATACAGCAGCATAACCTGCTTGCTTAGAAATTGTATATAATGTCGGTCGACAATTATTTTTGCCTGGTTCCCTTCTCATAAGTGGTTAGAAGATATTAGTAGACTTGGAATTAGTCATTTAAAAGGCTGTAAACATCTGCACTTTATTCGTATCTAATGGAAATTTAGAACAATGTCGACGTATAAGATTTCTAAATTGGCCAAGTATGGAGAACTAAGGACTAACACATAATTCTGCGTCACCTGACTTGGAAAAAAAAGTAGGTAATGTGGTGATAGCACTGCCCAAGTCTAACTAGGATTATTTTTTGTGATTTATGCCGCACTTCAACCAGAAGGTCATTTGAGGCATTGAACAAGGTGTCTAAAACGACTCTACAAGTGGCACGATTCCAGAGAGAGCCTTGTCGTCCTCCGTCACTGCACGGATTGCCATCGTGGACAACAAGAGGAAAGGAACGAAAAAAGGGGAAAAAACGAGGTGTACAGCGGTGACCACTGTTTAGCCCCTACACCGGATAAAAACCCTAAAAAATAATACAATAAAACTAAGACTTGATGATGAATAGGCTAAATACAAATTACTGTATAAAATTAGCGAAAAGTGGAATACGACCACACTTCACACATATACAAATATATATATATATATATATATATATATATATATATATATATATGTATATATATATATATATATATATATATATATATATATATATCACTGATCAGACATCACAGTTCGTAGTAGAGCTCAGCGGTTTCAGGTACAACAACAGGAACTGGACCTTGTCTGGCCCAGGTAGAACCGCCTGGTCCGTCAACCCGCTGAGGGGGCATTTGCTGGACTTGAGGCCCATGAGGTCTGGGCAGTCTCCAGGAAGTGGCAGATGGACAGACCATCCCCACACCTTCCACTCACAACATCTCGAGCTTCTGCCCTAAGCTAAGGTGGCTTTGAGTAAGACGACTTTGGCCAGTGACAACCCGATTTTTAACCACCATTCGCTCCATCCTTGGTAGTTGGGTTACGAAAGGGCTTATCTAGCTCAAGCCCTGAAAGACATCACTTGAAAAATGTATTCACAATTTCACTGTATTTCACATTGAAGAATAGCTGCTTCACGATTTGTTCGCTGCGACGCACAACTGTATTGTAATGAAGCGGCAGTTTCAGTTAGGGTATTAATAAAATATAGGTATGATCTGATGATTAACATGCAGAGATATGATTAACATACCTATACGAAAGTGATCTGGTGATTGACACGCGTGATTGGTACGTACCACAGATAGTTGAACAAGGGTAGGTATGGATAAAAAATACGTTTATCTACAAATCGGATGTCCATAAGATTTATTTTCCTCAACATGGTACCATTAAAACCAAGAAATCGTTACGAAATAGCGGTACCAATAAGAGCCACATAGAAGATTTCCAATGCCTTTACAAGTATAATCAATCCTTGCCATACGAAAATGAAAATTCTTCATTTTCCAACCCTCGAAAATTGTTCATCACGTTGGAAGGTCTTGATTTATCACCCACACACATTCTCGTAACGCCTGGGAAATATTGATTACGCGTTATGATTAAAATTATGTTATTTCCTGTTTAACTTGCAGAGCTAATATTTTTATAAGAGAGCCGCGGAGTCAAATCGGATCTATACAGCAAATTCTGTGCATATAAGAAGCCTACCCTCCTATTTCAAGTCGAAAGTTCTGAAATTGCGGCCTGTATCTATATGTATATATATGTTAGTGTGGGTGTGTTTCATTTCTGACGGTATCTTTCCTTAGAATCGAGATTTCATAACATCCTTTCTTTCGGCCAACAAATCGAGCATTCGAAAGAAAGGAATCTGCTCGTAGAGCAGTACCTTGAAGAACAATAAAATCCTCATTTTTCAAAAAATTTGCTTTACAAAAAATTACTAAAATTTTACTTTGGGCCATAAGTTTTATAAATGCCTTTTTCCTCGATTATAAATATAAGAATGTGGTCGAGAATAAATTCTTTGCTGTTTGGTCGGTTGTGACGCCGTGCCGCACCACGATTCCCCACTTCGTTGTATGCCGTACGTATAAAATACCGCGTTGTTTATACAGGGGTTTATACATCCTTCAGATGTAACTTCTCTTGTAGTAACAGATAATAAGCATCTGGGATTAAGCAATGTCTTGTCTGAGGCCGAGAGATTGTATTCTCGAAGGACTCAGCAATGTTAACGAAATAGGTACTGACCGCAACGTTCACTCTTTTTCGTCCTTGAGCATTAGTTGGGCTACTATTATTGTTGACCGTCGAATAGTAGCAAGTAATTTCCATTACTCTGGAGCTGGAGTGTAAAACCTACCATAGAGTTTCTCACTTGACTGAGGGTCACTTGAAGAATAGAAATGGTATGCACGGTCAACATATAAACAAAACTACCGTTACATCAATAATAAAATTGCTGAATTATCGTTTTTCTGTCAGATCAACGTCGGTTATTAAGGATTAGCTGAATAGAATAGAATGAATTAAACTGATGTATTTCACTATGTTGTATGCGTGTATATGGGGGTGGTGGAACTTTCCTATATGTATCCTTAAAATCCTTTTTTTTTCTTTTTTTTTCCACTTCTACTAGACCTTATATTTTACCTTTGTGTTGAAAAAAGGATTAAACTCAATTGAGAGAGAAAACGACTCGAATTATTAATTTGTAGACCGTACTGAACCCAAATCCGTAAAATAAATTTTATGAAATTATAAGTGAACGGCTGTGAGTGTGACAAGACCTAGTGATTCACTGTAGGCTTAGGCTTATCTCTCAGTTTTTTATTTTATTATTTATTTTTTTATTTTATTTTATTTTATTTATTTATTTATTTATTTATTTATTTATTTTTTTTTTTTTTTTGCACGAAACATACTATCCAGTTTTGTGCACTATGTCGCCAGAATTTTCATTACTTGCGTGGTGTATCGGGGAATAAGAGATTCTTGCAGAGAGAGAAACAAAATTATCATGAAGTAGAAGAAGAATTTCAATTTACTATCGCAAGAGAATTTCTGTGGTATGTTGCTTCACAATATCTTTTCCATTGGAAAAAAAACTGGTTCTGATTTTGAAGTATAAATATCAGACGCATTTATTTCGACAACTATAAAATCCTCTACTATAGTTCTCAGCTAAGAAAATTAAATACAAAAAAATATTTGGGTCATGCAAGTAGACTGAGTAGGTACCAGTTTAACTGTTGAACTCAGCAAAATCCAGTTGGCAGTATTAGTAACAGTTTTGCAAGGCATTGATTAGCTGAAGTCTGAATGTAAACAGCTTGCATTGATGTTCCAATAGATATGTTCGGTCTAAATTAAAAGATGCCATGCATAAATAAACATTGTTTTATATTTCAAAATATTGTACGTTCTCGAGCGATTCTATGTTGCGTGTATCGAATTGTTCTGAGAAGTTGTTCAGATGTACTGACATTTATGGCAAAAAACTAAGGACCACGTAGGTACCATTGAGGACACTTCAGTTCTGTGCACCTTTTCCTGTAATATGTTCTTGCATTTATTCATCAGTCTTCACGATTAATCATTTAAAAAAGAAATTCACAATTATAGAAAAATTTCTGTTCTGAGTAAATTCTCAGTCCTTTAAAATAATCGCAGAAATACCTTGGTAATCAAAACATATTGAGATCGTTAAGTAATGGTTAAGTGACAAATAGGGAGCTTTTCAACGAGTGAATGATTCTTGTGGTGAAGAGTCGAGGTGGGGGGGGGTTAATTTGTACATTTATCAATCACTACATTGCTTGGGAGTGAGGATGAGGAGAATTAAGATTTGATTGTCGCTATTTCGTAACCTTTTTGGTCGTTCTGCACGTATCAAACTTCTAATTTTTCACCATTCACTCCACGTTTCGCCAGATTTTCCGAATGACACGACATGCTACATTAATGAGTTTATTTTTGTCAAAAATTATTATTGTTGCGTGGATACATCAATAATAAGTTAATGTTCTAACTGCTAGCTTATCGCTTGCCGCCGTTTTCTTACTCCTAATTCATGAATCCTGGTAATCCAATTTATTTTTTGTCCTATGTCTTTACTTTACTATTCAGCGAAATTTTACCTCAGTTAGTATAATATTAATGTATATTTGTACTGCAGTTTGGTTCAATTTATTGGGAAGCATCGCTGTGTTTGTTTACAAAGTAGGAGATGCGTGAGGGGGGTCCGTTGTTGTGACGACTGGGCTCATGCATCGACAACCAAGAGTGGGTGACCTCCATCGCATTACACGGGTTGTTGGCCCCGCGGAACTCTCTTCCTCTCGCCCCATATCGCCAGAAGGATTAAAACATGCCAGCTATTCCGTATCTTATTAAATGAACTTTTTGGAAAATGTTTGAGATTCCATTTACCTTCATAGCAATCCTTGAGTAGCAGGTTTTATTCCCGAGTTTCACTCGTGCATCACTTCGAAATCACTTGAACACTCTGACAACTCTAGGGGGACTGCGTCGCGGTTCGGCCGACGCTCGCCCCCACTACACTGGGTCTTTTCCCTGGCTTTTCGCTTGCTCTTTCGGGATAATTCCTCCTGCGAATCACGATTTCTTCCCAATTCATTCGATGAAGTTGAACGGTTGAAACCACATACGAAATCGTGGGCCTTTATATACTGCTGATACTTCACATGCACATTCATGTATTCTGATCTGAGTCAATCACTTACAGGGTATCAAATAAGTACGCACATTTTCTCAAGTTGTGTGGTTGTATGATGCCTACTCGTATAGGCATAGTTTGGTCGCGCCAGTCAGTGGGGTTTTGGTTGGAAGAAAGATTCGGAAAAGTCTCATACCATCGTGTCCTATGTCAAGGTGCTCTCGCAATAAATACCCGAAGTTGGAACCTTCCTCATTGTTATTTCTTCTCTTGCAAGGCAGGAAAGTTTCAGTAGTTTATCACATTTTGGCTCCCACAAAGCTTAGCATGTCTAAAGTTCATCCATTTTGCTTAGCATGGTTTCACCCATTTCGCTTCCTCACTACCGAAGGTGAGGAAGCTTTGTGTTCGTGATTGAAGTCGAAAACATTTTTGTCCTCCCAAATCAAAATTTCCACTTGCTTCTAGCGAATTCTCGTGTAAAATGAAGCTATTGCAATGGCTCGGAAATTTTTAAAATAAAAATTTTCGAAAAATTTCTTCTTTGAAATCCGTTTTGAGACATTCTGAAACGAATCCTAGAGTTTAAGGCATTTGCATGTGTATGTATGTATGTGTGCCTGTGTGTGTGTGCGTGCGTGCCCGCGCGCGTGCGTGTGTGTGTGTCATTGTCAGAATTTATATAATTAGTACATGACGTCAGAATTATTGGAATCTGAAAAATAGTATAAAAGTAGCGTTACATCGTAGGGCAATATTATATATTGTCTATTTGTATAATGCGGACAATCTCAACACAAAAAAGTAAGTGTCAAAAATGGTGAGCTATCCGGCAGAAAGCGTTGATGCTCACCACCGCCACAACTTTTGTGTCGTCACAAGGAACCGGTAGCTGCGGATGGCGCTGGCCAGGCCTGTCTGGGTAAGCTCTCAACCTTATCTGATTTGTTAAGAAGAAATGGTGATTTAACATCACTGAAGTTTCTCAATCGATTGTTGGACTCATGAACAAAGTACTCCATAGTTCTGTAAAAACTCACGATCCTATTACTAACCGTTTCACGACTTTTTGCCCTCCGTTAAGTGCTATGTGGCAGTGTGGAACTTCTGATAAACGGGAGCATCACGGAGTCAAGTCGTGATCTGTCTTTTCACGCTGCTACTAATTTGAAACGGTCTCTTCATTAGGCAACCCTGAATTGTGAAGCTTCGTAATAGAGGGCTTCGAATGGAAACTAAATAAGCAGATAGATTCTTATAGATACCATACAGATCTACGATGAGTACAGCATGATTTATGTAACATCCACATCTTACCATTTGATTTTACAAATGTATATATAATATTTATCACTTGAGGTAATATTATTACTAATTGTAGAGCTGTGATTGAACCGCTGATACAAATATCAAATATTCTGATCATCTTACTGTACGGACGTATAAAGTAAATTAAGGCGATACGGTTCGAGGCATCACCTGCACATAAGAAGTGACTGTTTTATGGGTCACATAAACAACAAATGTGGAAAAAAACGAACCTGTGCGAGTTTTTTAGACAGTTACTGTCTAAAATATATGCCTAGTTTTTGAATCTCTAATGCTATCTACTCCCATTAATTCATTATTGGCTAAAGCAGCTGAATCATAAAGTTCAGATGCTCTCTCAGATGCTTTCTACGGATACACAATGTAACCTTCTTCTACCATGACGAGAACTACTGGGCTATAGTTGGCGAATCCTTTTACCCAATCTCAAATATCCTACAACAAATTACAAAATACCAAATCACCAAAATACCTTATAATAGTTACCAGTAATTTACAGCCCGGTATATGATCTACTCGCTTATACAACCGATTATCACATAGCAACTTCATATTATTTAGCCTGATTTTTTCTTTTAAAGAATGGTGTGTCGTCCGAAACACTGTTTAGTTACGAGTACTCAAGTGATTTACATATGAATAGAAAAGTCTCATGCTCATTTTTAGAGTTATGGAAAAATGAATTTCCCGTAATTAGATGAGTCGTTAATCTGAATCCTCTATTTGATGAACTCACTGCAATTTTGAAGAATCAGAGATCTTCTCTTACTCGCTGAGCATTACTGAAAAATTGAAAAAGTGATCTGAACTGAAGAACAGGCTATAGAACAGTCGTTGTTTAGAGACTTCCGACGTTATTAGTTTTATAATCAGTATCTATGTATGTTGAAACATGAACGTGAAATAATGATGAAGGGGGGTGTCTGAAGTTTTAAACTATTCGATGGGTCCTTATAAATACTATGAGCTGATTTTCAGTTTTTTCTTGCATCTAGAACCTATTTTCTGATTCTCTAATCCTTGCCATTGCCGTGAATCCTCTTCTCTCGAACTATTGGAACGAGGTTTATGAAATTATGATTTACGTACCTTTCGGAGGAATCTATCGTCACTATAGTAGCAAGTCGAGTTCCGGTTGTGAACGCTTTCGATGCAAAGACATCATCATCAGGCCGTCGAAACAGTACTGTTACAATTGGAAATGGAGCTCCTTTGGGATATCTAGAATATAATTTCAGTGCACGTAGGCGCACTGAACGGAGCAAGTAGAACTATGAGTCTAATTTTTGTTTCTTTATCAACTAATGGTGCTGAAACCTGAGATGAAGCCCCTAGGACATCTGGAATACAATCACGAAGTAGAGGAATGGGGGGGGGGGATCTGATCATTTGTGGAACCTCTGAGGCTAATACCTATCTTTCCTAATCGACTTACAGTGCTAAAATTTAAATCAAGCTCCTTTGGGGCACCTAGAAAACATTTACGAGGTACGGAGGCGCACTGGTCACCTTAGGGTCCTCTGAGGCTAATTTCTTCCCTTTCAATCTACTGTTTTTTTTTTTTTTTTTTTTTTTTTTTTTTTTTTTTTTTTTTTACTAAAAAGCGTAAACTTGTGGCATCCTGGAAGGTGTGAACCCATTTGAGAGTTGATAAGACAAATCCTATATTCAGTCTATTCAAGGAAGGTTGGTTAAAGGGAAAATACCTCCTTGTGCCTAAAGGCTAAAAAGTTATAAGCATAGAATACGTTTTTACGTTTTCTTCGTTAAAAATTGCTATTCAATCGTTGAATATCAAAGGAATTAGCTCCGGATCTCACAGAGCGGGATCTAGGAGGCTTTACACTTTATGATTCGTTTCTAGGTGTCCCAAAGCGCCTCAATTTCAAATTTTGGCTTCTTAGGTTGAATACCAAAGAAATTTGGTCCGGATCCGGGGGGCTCTAGACTTCATGATTCGTTTCTAAACGTCCCATAGGTTCCCATTTAAAATGTTAGCTTCATAGGTTGAATAGCAAAGAAATCAGCTCTGGAGCTCACTCAGCTGATCTAGAGGGCTTCAGACAATAATTTCTCGATGTTCCAAGAGACCTCCGATCCAAATTTCAGCTTCATAGGCTGATTAGCAAAGAAAATTAGCTCGGGGCTTACTTTCCTGGTCTAGGGGGCTTCAGACTTTATTATTCGTTTCTAGTTGTCGTAAGAGGCCTCCATTTGGAATTTCAGCTTCTCAGGTTGAATAGAAAAGATCTTTGCTCCGGATCTTACTCAACTGATCTAGGGGGCCCTAGGAATCATGATTCGTATCGAGACGAAACAAAGGTTCTACGATTCAAATTTTAGCTTCATAGTTAGAATAACAACGAAAGTAGTTCCATAGGCGGAATAGCAATAAAATTAGCTTCGGAGATCACAACGCAACGGTAACACAACACGGTATTGTATATGTCGTAGATTAGTTGCATTTTTTCGTCGCGTTGTTAGATGACCTCTTTCGGCAAGGTCTCCGTAAAAACTTATTCCACGTTAAAAAGATTTGTGCTAACGGGTAATGTGTTACTGAAATAAAAGCAGTTGCGTTACAAATTGCGTTTTTGACATTATAGAGACTCACGTCGGCATGAAAATGTTGAACTCTTTCTCAACTTGAATTACTATTTTAGTTACTTCATTTACGTCATTCTCCGCCCTCCGTTATTTTGCGAAGTTTATTCGCCAACAGGTGGCACATCCCTGTCAACAAACCAACTTCCTTCTCTCTGTGATAGTGAATACAGGCGCGGTTTATTTTAGTTCGACCTAACCTTGACTTTTCCCGGCCGACTTCATTTCTTATTTTTTCCGGGCACGCTATTAAGGTGGCTTCCCCGGCGTATATCGACCGCGTCCTCACCTTGTAAAAACCTTGATGGACATTCTTTGTATTTTTTTCAGTCATTAAATTTGTTCCTGCGCTCAACAATCTCTATCTCCTTGTTGGTTTTCTTTTTTCTTAATAAATTTTATCTGGCATTATAAGACGGACAGCGATGGTTAATTGAAATGAAAATTCAACTTCAAGACTTATAAACTAAATGAATTCAATAATAATCAATAAGCATAATAATTTATTTAAACTGACCTTTCAATTTCCCCTGAAAATCTATAGATGCGATTTAAAATACATATTGTACGTAACATCAATGTGAAACATAGAAGAAGAGGTAAGTCAAGAGAAATATCATCAAGAATTGTTTGTCCTAATTACAAAATTTTGAATATTTCTTCACAAGGTGCTCTAAGTCACCATTTTCATTCAACTAAATGAATTGGTTGGATATATAAATCAACCATAAAATGATTGATTCCCATAAAGTTGAGCGTGAGAAATTGTTGGGCTCGAGACATATGTTCTATTTTCAACGGAATTCCGTGATTAAGAAACCGAAAACGAATGTTTGTTGCAAAATATACCTAATTTAGAACAGAAATATTAAACATTTAGAATTGAAGTTGAATTTGTAATATAGTATACTTGTAATTTAGTAGTACGTAGTGTTTGTATTTGTCTGTAGTGGTTCATGTTTGTTAGTGAGTTACATTTGTATGTTTTATTACCATAAAACTGTATTTAGATGTAAAAAATGAATAAACGAAAATAGCTAAAAAGGCCAAATGTGTCTGAAATTCTCAGAATCGGATTCATTGCAGAATGTCATTTAGGAAAATTTAGTTTGCATTATACTTAACATTACAGAATTTGTGCGCTGGAATTAATCATATTTCAGGATTAAAACAGAATAAAAATACTTATCTACTCGTACATATCTAGGTTTTTCTACATTAATACCATTAAAGCCAAAAGTACTTGAATTACTGGACCGATGTACTCAACTGTGGATAGTAGTTCTCTGGCAGTACTGACACAATTGATCAGGGTTGAAAAAATCACAATTAAAATTAAAAAATCAATTTAATCGGATTTTTATCATTTAAATTAGATTTTTTTATTTAAAAGGATTTTTTTGTTGAAATAAATTTTTTATTTTATTTCTTTATGTTCTTTATTTTTTTATTTATTATTATTATTTTTATTTTATTTTTTTTTTTATGTTTGCATAGTCTCTTAAATAGTCGGGTCAAGTAATTGATGGTACGCGAAAATGAATTATAATCAAAAGGATGTTGAGCAAGGCGGCAGGAATGGAGCGTCAGAGAATTTTGCGTAACTAGTAACCCTCAGTTCAGTCCCGATCGTAAATTCGTGAAACGCGTGCTTCCGAGAATGTTCCTAAACTAGAAAGGCTCATTTCAGTCTCGATCGGGAATTCGTAAAACCCGTTTATGCCCAAAGATTTACATAGGTTTGTACTCCACGGAAAGTTTAGTGAGCCGAGCCTCATCTACTTTGCTTGTTCTTCGTTTAATTTTATTTTTATTTTCCTCCTAAAAAGTTGAGGAAGCAATGTATTCAGTTGTCGGATTCAAGGAAACTATAAACCGTTCTCAAACAACTTTTCATTTTAAGCTAATTAAAAAAAATATATATTAGCTACAATTGCATTTGTTCTCATTTTAATGTGTTTAAGCTTTTTATTTAAATTTCGATTTTAATTGGGTGATTCAAATCAAACAACCCTGCAAATGATTAGATCTTCAAAGAGCGAGTGAAGAGAGCGAACACATCTAGGACTACATAACTTCTGATACTATTGATAGAATTATCTCACTGACGGAAATAATTGTTGACAATCTGCTCCACACCTTCCTGATATACCAGATTCTTCTTTCTTTACGGATGGAACTGAGCCGAGGACTACAAGCTCGTCTAGCTAGTTCGCTACCTTCAAAACCGACTGTTGCATCACTTCCCCTCGCGGACCCTTGGCCACTTTCTTTACTCCTCCGTCTCGGTTCAGCGAGAGGTAACTTAGGGCAAAAAAAGAACTTATTGAAAGTGTGGTAAGGGAAGAGAGGAAAGTTGTGATTTCTCATGGTCTGAAAAGCGTAGTTCCACCGTTCAGGCGGTCGGAGGGCCCTGATGTCCTCTACGGACACGTGGCTGTGGCGACCTCTGGCATATTTCTAAAGGAAAAGTTAGTCACAACGATTGGAATGGATTTCGATGAGCCATGGTTAATTTTTCACCAGCCAATAGTTAATAGAGGGTCGTTGACAATAATTCTCCCGTCAAGTTTGAAAAAGTAGTAATCTACGTTTTAAATCTGGTAATGTTAAAACCAACAAAAAAAGGTGTAATGTAGGTGTACTGAGTTTGCAAAGGATTTGCAACGTGTGAAGGATAAGAGCACCATGTGTTATGCCAACAAAGAAACATATTGGTAAGTTATGCATGCATTCGTGCTCCCTATACATGGATGGTAATGGTAATTGCAATTACTTTCTTTCTAAAGTAATTGGAAAAACTAATGGTAATTGCTATTCCTTTTTTAACAACTCTGCTCCCTATGAATGGATTTGAAATAATACCGGTAGAGTTAAAATAGGAGAAAGAACAAAGATATCTTGACTTCTCGGAATTACCCTTCCCCACCCCATTAATCCTCTCCACCGAAAGTAAATTTCAATCATAAAACTTCTAGCATGAAATTTGAAACTCCTGACAGATTTTCACGAAATCTGACGAGACTAGTTAAAACATCATAATTTATTACTATTACCCCCTCCATTCATCCCTTTCATTATGAAATCTGAAACTCCTGAAACACGTTCCAAAAATAGACCGAATTCATAGTTGAACAAAAAAAAAGAATCACGGAAATCAGACGAGAATCGTTGAAACACCACGGTTTATCAGTATTAACCCCCCGCCCTTTCACCCCCTTCACCCCCCTCCTCATGATGCAATTTTAAACTCCTGACATACGTTCCAAAACTATATCGAATTCGCAATGGAACAAAATAAGGATCACGAAAATCGGTCGCGATTTGTAGTTGGGGCAAATCTTGAAAGAATCAGTAATTATCACCTCAAACCCCACCACGACAGTGAATCAGACCCAAATTTTGTTGCAAAACTAGGCTAAAATTGGAATCGAACCAAATAAGAATCACGAAAATCTACTGAAAATGGTTGCCTGGGTGGCATCGACAAAATTTGTCAAAAAAAAAACATGTTTTTTCGGCTTTACCCCCTCCTTTATGGCATTGAAAATTCCCGGCATTTGTGGCACAAGTAGATCGACCAAAGAAAGAATCTCGAAAATTAGTTGAGAATTGTGGCCTGGGCAGCGTCGACAAAATTTGTCACACACACACAGACATGGTTTTTTCACAGATTCGGTCCTAGAATATGATCATTTATTATGTGCTGAAACAATCGATAAACCTGCAAAAAAGCTTAAAATCAAAAATCTTTCTTTAAATGGCAGATTATTCTATAGAACAATTTTCGCGATAAAATGAGTAGGTAGTTAACAATTTCTTTGCGCTCAAAGTGCACAAATTTTAAAACAGCTTAACAAAAATGTATTTTATGATTTACGAAAATGCGCTCATACCGTCATGCTACATGACTGGAACTTTTTTATCATCAAGTTTTTTATTTTTGTGAAATCTCTGGGGAAATCTTTCTTGAGCCCGACGCCCTTGGTCGTTGCACTGGAGTGTGAAGTTCTACCCGATTGGCGAAGAAGGGGAACGGCGACCACAATCTCGGAAAAGGTCATCTTGATTGCTTCACGATTCGTCCGACCTACCATACGTTCTCCCCGTCAATTCCAGCAGCCAATATACTAGAAAATATCGCACATCCAGTAGAATATCGCAGTTTCCTGGCTTAGTGTGCCGACAAAGTCGTAACCGCAGACGTCCCCTACGTCACTACCGTTTAAATCCCCTTTTTCCGCTTCAGTCGATCTCCTATCTCAAGTCGCGTGTTGAGCTTTGGGTTATATAAATCTTCAGTTATCTCCATAGTTAACATCCGACGCCATTTTCCGAGCTCCGTCTGATAGTTGAACCAATGAATATCCATCTCTGACATAATCATGGCGTTCATTTTCATTTATCTTGGAAGTTTTCCGTCCTACTTTTTTGGCAAATCACTTTCCGCGTAAGCTGACCTTCCAACAAAATGAACAATAACTGACCTAGATCCTGGACCCTTATCGGTTATCATAAGAATTAGTTACACGATTACATCTTCCATCGTTACATAGATGATATTTGTTATTTTATGTGTAAAACTTGCAAAAATGATTTTTAAAGGTGTTTCAATGATCCTAGAGTCTCTGATAGGTCGTTAACAGTGAGATGAAAGGCGTTGGTTATCTATTTTACTTGGAAAAAAATAAAAAACCAGGTGTGCTAAAGACCACACGGGAGAAGTGTAAACTTCTATGACGATTTGGACATTACTTTCCACTCTGTTGGGATGTTGGGAAAGTAAAAGCGGACAGGCTCCGCCCCTGGGCCCTCGGTAACTTTCCGCCTTGAGCCTTCGGCTAAAATGCTAAAACATGGAATATGCTTTCTTCCCGCTAATTCGTAAATGTAAATAAATTTAAAACTACGACATAAATATTTTACTAAATAGAAATTAGAAGGAAGTACCTAGGTGGTAATTTTCTGTTATGGTGCGCGTCTACAATTACTACAACCAAGTTAACTTCTCAACCAAGTGACAACAAAACAAGCGACATTGTTTACTATATCCATTTATAACATAAATAAATATAAAACTACGACATGAATAGAAGAACAAGTAAGAAAGAAATGCGTGATAAATCGAGAGCTTTCCAACGAGTGGAGAACGATTTTTGTCCGGTGAAAAATAAAGAAGTTTCATTTCCCCAGCAACGGCTTGTTTGTACGTGAAAATAAAATAAAAAAGGAGAAAACTGTGCAAATTATTACACAATGGTACCTATATTACTGCTGTGGTAAATACCGTTTTAGCTCAGATCAGTGGTGGACTGAATTCAGGCAGATATTTACTCACTATCCGTGTATATTTAATAAAAATCAGGTGGAAATTGAGCGAGTAATGAGCATTTAAGAAGTACAACTTTAAACAAACATGTGGGAATATTAATTAAATTTGCGAAAATATTGAATATTTGATTGTTGTACATATAATTGTCGTAACTATGGTATGACGTGACATGGTACCTCTACTTGAGTATTCGCAAGAAGCTGGACGTAGACCAACCGAGGGATATTTATATTTGTTTTATATTTTCAGTAATAGCAGATAAAATGCTGAGAAAACAGATACCTAACAACCGCACTATTCTAAGCAGTTTTTTTCTGTGATTTTTCGAAAGGTCGACAAAATTTCTAAATTTTTGGGAGAGAATCTAATTTGAAAAAATTGGTAGCTTGAGAAGTGAACATTTATCACATAAATCAAGCGCTTTCCGTCGAGTGGCGAATGATTTATGTGCGATGAAAACTGCGGAAGTTCCATTACCCTAGCAACGGCTGGGTTGTACGTGAAAAATCTGAACTTGGTATTAGAACCTCTTGAAACTCATACGGTGGATACAGCTTTCGTACAAGTACGCAACCACGAGAGACATTTTATGTCTTTGCGCCCCCTTTCCCCTTCCTATAAAACCCCGTATTGTACTTTTGTTTGTGGAAATTTATTGCAAAAACACGTTTTAAAAAAAAAAATATTTTTTTTCATTCAAATAAATTTCAAAATACAATTTTGTTTTACTCATTCCATAATTACATCATTATTATCATCAGATTTTGTAACGAAGAGTAATGGCCGATGATGAGAAAAGTACGATGTGTAGGCTAGAGTTTATTATGGAAAAAACTGGATTCTAGAGCCACTCAGCTGATCTGGGATCGGTCAGTTGTGTTCAGAAGTCCCTCAAGGGCCCACATACCAAATCTCAGAATCGTGGGATCATTAGGGAAAAAACTGGATTCTAAACCCACTCAGCTGATCTGGGATCGGTCAGTTGTGTTCAGAAGTCCCTCAAGGGCCCACATATCAAATCTCAGAATCGTGGGATCATTAAAGAAAAAACTGGATTCTAGAGCCACTCAGCTGATCTGGGATCGGTCAGTTGTGTTCAGAAGTCCCTCAAGGGCCCACATACCAAATCTCAGAATCGTGGGATCATTAGGGAAAAAACTGGATTCTAGAGCCACTCAGCTGATCTGGGATCGGTCAGTTGTGTTCAGAAGTCCCTCAAGGGGCTACATACCAAATCTCAGAATCGTGGGATCATTAGGGAAAAAACTGGATTCTAGAGCCACTCAGCTGATCTGGGATCGGTCAGTTGTGTTCAGAAGTCCCTCAAGGGGCTACATACCAAATCTCAGAATCGTGGGATCATTAGGGAAAAAACTGGATTCTAGAGCCACTCAGCTGATCTGGGATCGGTCAGTTGTGTTCAGAAGTCCCTCAAGGGGCTACATACCAAATCTCAGAATCGTGGGATCATTAGGGAAAAAACTGGATTCTAGAGCCACTCAGCTGATCTGGGATCGGTCAGTTGCGTTCAGAAGTCCCTCAAGGCGTACATACCAAATCTCATAGGGAATCTCCGCGTAACGCTCTCCGCGTGACGCTCCCCCGCGTGACGCTTTTTCATTTATGTGCCATAGTAAAGACATAAAATGTCAAAAAACAGCGTGACGTGACGGTAAAATCGTATTCACACCCCGCTAAATTTTTCGACGCGGTGCGCCTATAGAAGTTTACACTTCAAAAATACTCGTGTCAATCTAATTACGCGTCCTGAGCGCTGAAATGATAAACCATGGAACATGCTTTAGTCAGCTGGCTCTAGAATGCCCTCCTATAATAAGGGCAACTGCTCGCACCTTGTCATCCTAACCCAGATTCCCAAGGAGGACCTTTACACTTTTGTTACATATGTTAATGGAAAAAAATATAAGCAACGTTTTTCCATTCATCTTGGTTTGTTTGTCCCTTAGTTATGAAATTTAAGAGCAATTGGGGGGGGGGGGGGGGGGGGGGGAATGCCACACTCTTCAATATGGAAAATCCCAACAAACACAAGACTGGAATGTTACGTAGTTCAACGAAGTCGTCGGAATATTTGTCACCAGTAGCTGATAGAACAATAGACATAATTTTTATTTCAAATGAATTTTCAGTTTGAATCCATACCTAAGAATTTTAGTAATACTGCTGGATTCGTATCAGGGCGATTGTAGGCCCCTCTAAACCTTCCGGGGGTTGGAAAAGTAAACATTTACAATGTTCTATGGCAATTTTCGAGGCTCACAAACTTTGTTTCAATTGGTAGAGTAGAGTAGGATTTTATAGGTAGGATATAGAGTTTAATCTACTAAACTAATCTAATCTAATCTACTAAACTCTATAGGTTTTATAGATCAGGATTTTATAGGATATCTCGAATTTGCTTTAATCTCAGCGGAAGAAGGAAAAAAAGACGTAGATAATAATGTTTAATTCTAGTCGGTACTTTCAATTATTTCTTTTCATTTAGGAATGTGGTAGGTAATTACTTACCTAAATATTTCTTATAGGTACGAGAAAACATTTGTCGTAGCAGTAAATCAACCAACTTTTTACGTTGGCTATTGTTGGATTCCCCGCTCAATTTTAGTTTCGGTTCATCATACAATTAGAAACTCGGGACTCGTTATAATTGTTACTTGAACTTTTGCTTATCATGACAATAGACGAAAACAATAATTTGGGTTTCCACACAATAGATATGAACATATGGTTCTGAACTACTCAGAAAGATGAATTATTATTCCACGAGGGTCTATTAAATGTAAATCAAGAGACGCTACAAATCTCGTGGTTCACCCTTCCCTTATGTAAAGTGAACGGAAATTGCGCAAACTCCTCCTCACTTTCTCATAAGAGTTTTGGATACGAAATACCGCTATAATTTTCAATAGCTTTTGACAAAATTCGAATTGGAATATCTCCACTATAGGTATTTCCCACTACCAAGTATAACAAGAGAAAAATCAATTCTGACGGGGTCTACAGCACAATAAACTAATCATATTAGCGTAATATGCTATCCCATTTGGGTAATGCTTTTGGTACTAATATTTCTTGATGCCTAATGATCCACTTATAACTAATGGATAATATTGGGAAAATGTTACAAGTGTTTGAAACTAGTTTATTAGCAAGCCGCTTTAGATTAAACCTAATTACGCAGATAAGAAGAATTACGAGGTCCTCATATTGAAAACGTTATTATACGCTCATCAAATAGCACCCCAAAATCCCCCAAACCCCTCTCCAGTCGGCAGTCATATAACAAGTAATCAAACTAGATTGGTTAGTAGAGTGGTAAGAAAGAGGTTCGCTGGACACTGAAGGTTCGGAACGCTGGTTGTAAGTTGGAGCAGTTATTCGGTGATTTCACGTTTGAGTACAACTTATGGTAATCGGCGAATAGCAAGCAATTAATATTCTCATGGAAAATGTGGGTCACACTATTTATCATTAGCTAGCAGGAAGCATAGAAAGCAAGATTACTTCCTTGAGGAACTCCCGAAGAAACGGAAAGCGGGTTAGACAGAACAGTGGTGGAATACGAACCACAAGATTCCGGTAAAACAAGTAGCTAGAAATCCAGTCAAGGAGGACATTTATAAGCTTGCTTTGTGATGGTCAGTGCGAAAATAATTCATAATTCCGATTACTTTTGATCAAGTACATGTAAAAAAACACTTGAATTTCAATCATAAATTGGAATTTACTTTAATATGGACATGTACTGACCCTAAGGCACCTGGGCATTATTATGTATACTGCTCTCCTTAATTAGCCTTTAATGCTCAATGAAAATTGAAATTTAGAGGTAATATATCACCACGCAACCATCTTTCCGTTGTGATTTGAAAGCCATGCCTACAGGGTTGAAGAAAAGGAATTTATCTTATGTAATATTTACGATGTTAGCAAACTCAAATTATCTGTGCTTGTATCAAGTCTACTTAGCCGGTCCTTTTCTCAGCCTCTCCCAGTAAACGGTAAAACATACCCTCTAACTACCTACTGCTCACTCGTTATCGATGTAATCACCAACGTTTTTTCCCTCAATGAAAAAAATCTCATCAGATAAGTTACATTTCGAAATTGTGCTAAATGAGACATAGGCGTGTCGGCAATCACGACCGCAACTGACCCCTGACGCTCCTTAAAATCGAATCCAGCGCTTTAACCTTTAGCGGTCAAAAGCAAGGTCCCACAGTCTCCAGTAGCCCTTGAGAAGCGTTTACATTTTCTTTTGACCCAACTAATATATAGTTCGTGGGATAGATCCGAACTCTGAACGCATGAGCTATCCTCAACTCAACCTTTTGAAGTCCTTGATGCAAAGAGAAGCGCTCAGTTTGCCCCAAGCGAAAAGCTCCTAACTTCTCATAACGTTGCAGTTTTAAAATAAACTCCTTTGATAAAACTGAACATGTAAACGGATATTTTGTCATAAGGGAGGAAGTTCGTACAAGTGCAGAAGGATCGTACGTTTGGTGTACGAACTATTTGGTTCGAACGGACACAAAAATTTCGTACAAATATGTTCTGAAGTTCGTATCTGGCAACACCGCTCTCAGCTGATCAGTTTTGCCAAAAAAAAGCTGTCAAAAATAATTTAATTAGTTAATTCATCTTGCCGTAGATTACCTAGTTGATGAACGAAGTGAGTCTTTACCTAGACTCGACTACCATTTTGTCAGCATGTGCGTGCGAGTGTGAGTTTGTTCAGCGCTACAGGCCACAATTTTGGAGCTATCAACTTGGAATTTAGCAGGTAGACTCCTTAGACACCCGGTATTATTTAGCGAAGATCCGACAGCAGGACACTATCGTCGTCAAATCAACCAAAAATCTAGTTTAGTATCGTTTTCTGTAGTTTTTGCCACACAGAATCGACTGAAACCACTGTGTATGCATTAAAAGTTATAACAGTCCTTCTCATCGTCTCTAACTTCAGTTATCTTCAAATCATCAACAATCGAGTTTGGTATCTCATTAGTTTTCGCCTCCCAGAATCGATTGAAATCACTAGAAAAGCTTTGATGGTTGTTCTTTAGGACAGTACGAACTCGTCGTTACTGACGTCAGTCATTGTCAAATCATCAAAAATCGAGCTTAGTATCATTTTCAATAGCTTACGCCAAACTTCGAGAAGAACCTGGTGAGCGGACCAATTAGTAAAATAAATTAGACTTTGAGGAAAGAGAAATACGCCTCTTATCCCGTTGACGTCTTCTCAGCATAATTTAAACACATATGTGATTTTTGTTTACATCCCGGATTCATTCCCTTTTATTACCTACGTATTTTATTGAATAGGGTATAGGTGGAGGGGGAATTCGACAGCATGATGTATTGAGGTAAATTGAGAGCTTTCTAACGAGTTCTGAACGATTTTCTTGGGATGAAAACTAGGGAGTTACACTTCCCTAGTAATGCGAGGATCTGGTGTTTTGTTCGTACTTTTGGAAGAAAAAAAAAAATGTGACGCAATTTTTTGTTTGACCCCCTCAGTAAACCTTCTAAACCTTCGAGAAGATATCAATCCAAAATTATCTATAGGATTCCAATATGATGAAATTGTTATTAGAGATCTCGTAAAATTAAAAACTCGGCGATGTGCGCCTCGCAAGGGAAACTCAACGTTTCCCTACTCGTGGTCAGCTTCATTTTTAAGAACAAATCCCCCCCAAATAAACCTACCAAATCTCGTTATTATACAACAAGGATTGTTTACAGTTCATTAAAACTTCACGTGTAGCTCAGTTGCTTTTATTTTCGGAGCGGTTTAGGTAGCTTAAGAGTTTAGCATAAATGGGGACCTTTCACGATAGGTGAACCATTTCCGTCAGTTCAATACTGACGGAGTTACATTTCTCTAGGAACGATTTCATGAATATACGCTACTTTCGTAACTCTTCTTGACAAATTTTGGTGACTTTTTGGGCAAAGGATCCATGGACATTTACATCTTAAAAGGTTTCCAGTTTTCTATCAATATCAACAATAATTGGTTATCACAAAGATTTCTGGTTTTTAGAAGACATCTGAAATTTGGACATTGTGTTTAGATCCGCTCATGCAAACCTATAACAGTTGTTTTTACCAGCTAATGAAAATGAATCACTATCTCAATCTATTAGCACTAGACTCCGAAAGTGAACTCCTCATCATTTACACTCGATTTCTCCTACATAGAATGATTACGGATCGACCGAAATGGCATGTATTATTCACCTGTTGCACGTTATGTGCCTTTTTTCTGCGGCCATTTTTATCAACGCCACCAATCAATTTGCTACCAGCTCAATCTCCATTTCATGAGTAGGTACTCCTAATAACAATGTGTTCTACAATATATTTTTGCAAGGAGGTACCTACATTGATCGTTTTTGGTTCGGTATTACTCATCGGTGAAAATCTTCATATTGCCGTAAGCTGTGGGCGGTACAGCTTTGCCGATCGCCTACGGAAACTTCCTTGTACCTGCCACTGCGACCTACTTGTGCGATTTCCACAGTTTTTCAGTTTTATAATTCACGGCCCACTCGTTCGTTTGTCGTAATTTTAAATCTTGAGTAACGCCGGTTTTTACTGACTTTTTTATTAGTCCTTGTACGCAATCTAGATTCGTTTAGTATTAATTGGTGATAATTCACGAGCTGCCTCTTGTAAAGTTGCCTCTTTTACGTTTTAAACATTATAATTTTGTGTTTCTTCATTCGTGCGCATGTATCTTGTAGTGCAACTACTTTTGTCATCAGCTAAATTTACTTTTACATTGAATAAATTCTATACTTTATTGCCATATTTCATCTAGATATTGAATCTGTCTATTTTTTATCGTGACGTTTCATGGGATAAAGTTGAATATGAAGACGGGACTCTTTACTAGGATTTTTAGATCTGTGATTTATTGTTGAGAATCAATGATGATTTCGTAGCTCTTGATCTTGAATACACATATGACGAGAGTAGGTAGCAGTTTGATTTGGAGATTTTTTACTTGGATTATTGTGTGATTGATCACAGTTCTCTTGAAATTTAAAATTATTGAGGTTTTTTAGCTGTTTGGACTCACTGGGAAAATAAAACATACAACTCAATGATCCAAAGTAAACTTTACAAGCTGTGACTTCTAAACCAAATAAACTCTTTTTGAATTAAGTTCCGATGTTACTGTTTTGTTGATGTACATAAGTGTTGAGAAGTGAAATGAGGTTTTTAGAAATCACCCAAATGCACTGCAGTGGGACATGGGAAGAATTTCACTTATTAAGGTGTGAAATAAAATAATGAAAATTAATCTTTTAGGACTTGAGCTGTATTCATTTTGTATGTATAATGAATGAATTACCAGTAAGTAACTCATCCAGGGCAGTTTTAGCGTTGCTGAGCTAGTTATCTCAACACACAGTGTGTGTGTTTGTATAAATTTGCGATTTCTACGCAATGGGCAGTGGTATTACACGTACATTTGTTCCAAACATGACTTCGCAGAAAGTATTGGTAGATCCATTATTGTGAAGTGACAACCGCTCATTTCTCGTTTCGTGGAACGTGTTACTCTAAAGAATGACTCTTCAACTGCGATGTCTGCATGTAATTGTAGTTCCGAATAAAGGGGAGATACACACTCATCTGAAAATCTCTCGAGAGAGGTCGCCGGCCAGTAAAATACCGCTCTATGTGGGCTTGCTGCGCACTAGACTCCCGGATGGTGAGTCATCCGAAAAGTTTTCCTCTGTTCCAGACTTACTTCTTCTAACAATAGGTTTTAAACCTACTTTCTCCAGTAGCAGTCACCGACACTGTATTGGATGGATTCGTTTCTCAGCTTACAGTTGTGTTCTTGATGATTAAAAGAAGAAGTTATGTATTCACAGCTACATAAATTGTACCTCGGCTAATTCTCTGATACCTAGCTAGTCAATTATCCTAAGAGTCATATTTTTCCCATGAATGAACCTAAATATGTAAACTGATACGTGTGTGTGCGAGTGTTTTGTTTGCAATGAATTTCCTGGGGCCCAAGAGTATGAACAATAAAAGCATGTATTCTATATCCCGCCCAGAACTTATCTAGCGCGAACGACCCTTACCTACGTGTTTTGCAAATAAAAGTTATCATCATGAATATTTTCATTATTTTTGTTGTTTGTTTGTTAGTATAATCCATTCTACATTTTAGCGCCAGCCCATATGCACTTATTATAATGGCTGCACACACTTTTCACAGCCGTGTAAACAGGATTAGCTACTCTAAACAAGTCATCTATTTATCATTCAACGGTAATTTGACGTGTTTTTTGTCATCTATATAGGTATGCTGAATCGGAGATTTAATGTCGAGCTTTCCAATAATGTACAGAGCACTGGGTTTCATACAATGAGGGGAAAAAAGGTCGGTGACATATTTAGTCCACGTGCATGGGGAGCGAATAAGAGGAAGATATTCGACCGATGGATTCATTCATTTGTTTATTAGCTCAATCCTACAAAACGAAAAAAAACAAGTTCGGATCTGAATATGTTTTTTAGTGTGTTAAGCCCGCTAAATCCGACGCGCGGACGGCGCGGGGTACTCGTTCGTTTGTAACTGGAAAAATGGCCTGATTATTGATAAGGTAGGTGATTATCACTCTCTTACTCTAAATTATTGCATGAGGGTGTTTTTGGATGGGGTTCTATTCACCGGCATTTATCTCATCTTACTGTTTTCTTCACATGCGTAACTTTACAGAGCAGTGTACCTATCTCTACCCCAAGAAACACTTACCACTCAAGAGCGTGGTGCAACAGTAGAGGAATTTTCCTTGCGTTCTCACATTTTATATTATTCATGATACTCTACGCTTTTATATTATTCATGATACTCTACGCTTCGCACCTCCTACACCACCAAATCTATCTTCCGTTCTTTTACGGAAGCCAAGAGTCAGAGTGTGAAGCCTCGCACCTTCTTCAGCAGTAAACTACTTCAACAATATGGAACGTTCTTGAAGCCTTACATAACCTTTAATAGAATTTGTGGTAGGTCGTGAGGTTTGGGGGGGGGGGGGGGGGGGGATTGTAAGTGCACGTAATGGGATTTGCACTGAACCTGGACCTCAATTTGAAGCGTCATATATATTGGGGGGGATTCATATATTCTCATGAATCAGTAGCGGCAAACCGATTTCACCGTTAAGATCGAGTACGGACAATAGTATAATAAGATCGTATCATCATCACCTTGTTGCTGTGGTAAATCTTTCTTACTCTCATGAAGCAAACTTACTTTCCTGATAGTGAACTCATCATCCGTTGGTTCGTGGGATCTGTAAGAGGTAGGTAGTGATTTGATCAGATACCGACGAAGGAGGTTTATAAGAGACGAAGCCACAGAAAGGACGCCTGTCAGAAACACGAGCGTGCTTCGTGGTTGGCCTGACCTTCATAAACAAGATAGCTATGGCGATCCTTGACAATAATAGCTTGTTTACTTACACGTCTAGCTGGGAAAACCGTCATCACCAAATTCTGACAGCCCTTTGGCTCATTAATTTCTCACTGTACATCCTAATGTATCGTTGCATGATAGGTACTCTACTGATGTGTATGGCTGAAAATAGTATCGTGATCAAATCAATCCTGCGCTTAAAATCCGTCAAATCTTCTTAAATCACAGTAATTGAGTCGTTAAATTTCCCTTTCTTGATCTTAGTATTTTTGCAACCTCTTTGCTTCCGATGTTTGGGAAGCTTTTTAATCTACTGTAAGTCTATAACTTGTCTTCCTTTAAAATCAAAATGAGCTCTTTTGGAAGATGGATTGACTTTGGACGAAACTATCCATTTGCGATGTGTCGTCTTTCGGAAAAATATTCCTTGGAAATTTATTTTAGGGCACCTACATTCGAATCCTGAAATTAATATAAAACTCTTCATTCAGGTATGCGATTTATTGATTGATGTTCTACATAACTTATCAAACCTTATTTGAGAGACATTTCACAGTTATAACAAAGAGAAAATTGTTTCATGTGTCTAGATTATCTTTGTCAAAATGATGAAAATTGTTTGTATTATTTTTCTACTTCCCACTATGTCAAGTAAGTCTCCCTGAAGTTTTCTGAATAATGGAACCAGACAACCAGGTTTATGTCTTGGTAGCTTGCATTTTGTATTTTCAAGTATGGATTTACTATATCCTGTGTGGATCTCCAAAATTTTGGTGAAGGCCATTATTCGTCCTAGTAGTCCCAGCACCCATCAATTAGCCAATTCAACTTTATATCGTTAATTGGCGGTGAAATCTCTTAAAACTCGTAGCATTCATTGAATGTGCCTGTGGGATTTCGTGGTCTAGCAAGCAGCTTTATTGTTAGGAAGCATGGCTTAAGGATACTCCGTAGTTCTTTACTTATAAACTTCTAATCGCATTCAATCATATAAAAGCTTCTGCTCTGATTCTCTGTACATTTTCAGATCAGCTGATGTACACATATTTATGATCTGCTAAATTTGAATGAAGTTATCTACTAAAATATTATTCAGAGCAGTTACCATAAATTTTAACGAACAAAATATTTGGAAACAAAACTGTGTACAAAAAGACCGCAAATTTCTGAAAACACGAAGAGCTCAAATTTCTGAAAATACTAAGAGCTCAAAATGCGAAAAATACTAATCAATATTGTTCGACTGCAGCCCTATGGACCCTATGAATTACAGTCAATATGATTATAAGTTTACTCCCGATACACTCACTTTTATTCCCTAATGAAACTATTACCTACAAATACGTTCATATAATGAATAATTCGCCAATAGTATTTATTGATTTTACCAACCATATCCCGACTACAATGGTGGTGTTCCTGGTAGAGGTTCAGACACACTTATGGCTTCTGTTAAAATGTACAGAAAACAAATGTATTGGCTCCTACATAATCCTTCGTATTATTATACAACCATGTGTGATATCACTCTCTATAGTTGATTTCAAATTTAAATACAATAGCACCGTGACTCTTGCAGTAACGTTGTTGACGTTCTTTTGTCACAGATATAACGTTTAACCTCGTCCTGTTGCGGTCGTCCCACGTTATTGTTTACCTTTCTCGTCTATTCCGTCGTGTGCTTGTTGGTGGTCTTGTTTACAAATCTGGTATTTCAAGCTGGAGACCTTCTTATTTTATTAATGAGCTGTTTAAGTTGTTGACAATGATTCTATTCTTCGTTGTTAGACTCCAGGCTAACACTTAGGTGGATACTTAGCAGAGCATCACGACAGTCGTCCATCACATCAAGACTGTAGCAAATCATCTTAATGGATGTAACAAGAAATACGTTGTTGCAGGAATCGTATACTGCTGAATCATGGAATTATTGCGACTACTTATCGTTTCACCAGAAACTTCACGAATAAATACTTATAACATTAGTTCATACAGTCCAAAACTTGCTTTTAAATTTATCTGACCTTGGGATGGGGTTATTGTGTTTATTCCAAGGCTATCTAATTTCAAAATATGAAACACTTTCAGTTTTATTCTGAATTTGATTTTGATTTGTTTTCTTTTCAAATTTTTTGTTCTCTTTCTATTAAAATATAATTAGATAGCATTGGTTGAGTAATTTGTTATGCATCTACGACGAGAATGGTGCGTTATCTGAGGTTTTTGAGTGGGAGAAAAAACAGAACAGAGAAAAGCCTTCGAGTGAAATGGGGCATAAGCAAATTTATTGAGTGATCCCACCTTTGCTAAAAGACTTATCCATTTTAATTTATTGTGTTGACCTATTTTGAGCTTGTAGCATATATATATATATATATATATATATATATATATATATATATATATATATATATATATATATATATATAGATTGGTAGGTTTTCTCGACTGTATTCTATAAAAATAATTTGAAGTTGGGGGATCTTGAGGTTCAGTCAGTGATTAGGTTTTCATCGGGCCATATGTTCGATTTATTTTTAAATCTTCATCAGGGCTATACAACACAAGAATATAAGTAATATAGAATTAGTCATAACAGTAGGATAGTCAACTTAGTAGGATATATAGGTACACTTTCTCTTGGTGTTGTAATAATTATTGTTACATACCTTAGATGGGGGTTTGCTTTTTTCCCTTCACATAAGTTGAAACTAATTCTATATTACTTATATTCTTGTGTTGTATAGCCCTGATGAAGATTTACAAATAAATCGAATATATGGCCCGATGAAAACCTAATCACTGACTGAACCTCAAGATCCCCCAACTTCAAATTATTTATATATATATATATATATATATATATATATATATATATATATATATATATATATATATAAGTTACGTACACACTAGACGACACTAGGCGTATTGTAACAGCAAACTGCTGATCACGCATTACTATCCTATATATACAGCCCGTAGGCGGCTCCAACCTTCAGTCTTGTTCCGCCGTCCGAGCCATCTTCATCTTGTTCATTTCTAACACCAAGTCCGTATCAAGTCCGTATTGTGTTATATTCCAATAAATCAGTTTTTAAAACTCTAACAACGCGAGTTATTCTATTTTTGGCGCAGTCTCCGGATCGATAGTGTTTTCTTCGACGCATACGACGTAAACTCTATCGGAACCTACATTTTACAACTCCAGTTCGGATCGGTAGTGTTTCTTCGACGAATACGACGGAACTCTATTGGGATTACCAACGGACAAGACTCCTTACAGCATGACACTCCAACATCTGTAAGTAAACAACCAATACGAGACCTACTACTTCTTCAGTAATTATACGAGACCTACTACTTCTTCAGTAATTATTCGCACACACCCAGTGCTCATCGTTAATTTCGCACACACCCAGTGCTCACAATTAATTTCGCACACACCCAGTGCTCATCGTTAATTTCGCACGCAACCAGTGCTCATCGTATTATTTCTCGCACACACCCAGTGCTCATAATCAATTTCGCACACACCCAGTGCTCATAATTAATTTCGCACACACCCAGTGCTCATCGCACGCAACCAGTGCTCATCGTATTATTTCTCGCACGCACCCAGTGCAAATCAAACTCGCCCACACCTGGTGCGATTTCACCAACAGTTAACTTGGAAACAAATAACTCTTGTCGTTCACTCAAGTAAACAAGTTGTTCACTCCAAGTAAACAAGTTAACTTGGACACAAATAACTTTTGTCGTTCACTCGACGGAACCTTGGCTGCCAATCTTTATCTAAGCCAACTCACGTCCACTTCGTCCCGCGAGAGCTAACTCACGTTATCTCTCGTCTTGTCGGAGGGAGGCGACCCGTCTTCCTTTATCTCCAACCGCAGAGAAACACTCACGACCTTCACCTCAAGATCGTAATTTAAGTTCTCGCTTCAACTACAATTCAATTTCATTTCATTAATTCAACCAATTTCATTTTATTTCCTTGTATTGTATGTGCTATTTCATCTTTTATTTTAACTAATCTTTTACTCTAATTAATTGATTAATTCATAAATTTCATTTTATTTCCTTGTATTGTATGTGCATGTCTACTGTCTAGCTAACTGATAACTGAATTACACACCAAAATTCCCAAAGTCAAGAACCGAAACCCCAAATTAGCTTTTGGGATTGGAGCTCACAACGACTCCACAGAACCATGGATTCTAATAACGTCGCTAATATTCCCCTTCCACTCGGACCACCACCAATAAATGGGGCCGCCCTGATTCGTCAGGCACTAAACCCCATACCCGAAATACCCGAAATAAATCCACCACAATTTCCCCCTGAAAATCAACCACGACTTCCACTTGAAAATCCACCACTTCCGCCCGAACACAATTTCCACAAGTAAACCCACAACTAGGTCCAAACCAACAAATACCCCAAATATTCCGAAAAGAATATGATAGGTTAATCCCGGAATTTAACGGGGAACCCCTCGTTTTACCCAAATTTATAAAACAATGTGATAAAATATTTGAGAAATTCCACGACCACAACGACCCAGATAACTTTCAAAATGAAGTAATCATGGGGACATTCACTTCAAAGCTAGGCCCAAAGTAACGGAAAAAATATTCATAAATTCTATAGATAACTATCAGGAACTAAGGGGAGCGCTACTTCAAACTTATAGCGACAAAAGGGATACGTATACTCTATTACAAGAAATGAGTGAATTGAAACAGCTCCCACAAGAGGATTGTTTCAATTTCCACGACCGTCTTTGCCATCTATTAAATGCACAGGTTGCCTACATCAAACTGAATATGGGCAGCGCTGCTCCGATTTTAACGGAGTATATGAAAAATTACGCCCTAAGAGTGTTCGCTCATGGTATTTCGGAACCATTGGGTGGCCTCTTAAGGACCAAAGGCCCAACCAGTTTGGGAATGGCTCTCACTATGTTGACAAACGACTTCAACCTGAAACCCAGGAACAAACCTTCCCCAGGTTATTCCTCCGCTCACCCGGCTTACCAACCTGCCGCTGCGTCAACGAGCCGGAACGTCCCAAGACCAAACCCCTCGTTTCAACCACAAACATCGCGTTTCACGCCCAGACCCACTCAAAACCAATACCAAACACCAGTTGCTAAAGCCTACCAACTACTGCAAAGCCTTGCCCAAGGCGGCCAGTCGAGGCCCGGCCCACCTTGGCAACCGAAACCTCAATACCAACCGAAACCTCAATATACCCCAAATCAATATCAAAACCAAACCTCCCCAAACCAAAACGCGCAAACGTATAATAGGCCTGCTCAACAACCCAAAATATCTCAAACTAATTCCCATAGAACCCCAACAGCGAAACCCCAATCTCAAAAATGGACACCTATGTCTTGGAGGACATCTAGACCCAAATTTCCATAACCTCGAAAACGACGAACCCCAAATTCCCGACTCTGAGGAACAAAATCGGGACCACGAAACTTGGCAAATCTTACAAGATGAACAGACCCAGGACATCGACCCGATCTATGAACATAACATAGACGAAATCACAGATTTTTTAGACCACACCAGCTCGAACCCCCACATACGACCTAATGTCACTATACTCTAAACCGACTGACGAACTAACGTACATAACTATGCCTAAACTAAACCTAAAAATTCTAATCGATACTGGTGCTTCTGCAAGTTTTATAAACCCCGAAATAGCCAACAAATTTTTCCCCGACAAAAATTTCCCAAAGTACTTTCCTCGTAAAACCGTACACGGAATTTCTAAGGCAAAAACTAACGCAATGGTCCCATGTGGCGAACTCTTCCAAACCAAAGGTCTAAATTTAAAATTTAACATCTTCGATTTTCACAGCAGATTTGACCTCCTCTTGGGCTTAGACAACCTTAGACTACTGCGAGCCGGAATAATGCTGCATGAAAACGTCCTACGAACACCAAAGGTTGACATACCCCTCCAATTTTTTGAACCTCAAAACCAACGAAATCCATAACATTGACAGTAGGTGCGTCCAACAAATCAAATTGAAAATAAACAATGTTAAAGAAGGTGACGCTATCGTCCCTTACCAAAAGATAGGTCCCATAGAAAATACCACAATGCTTAGTACGAGTAGACAACTTCGAAGCCCATGTTCACGTCCTAAATTCAGAGGAAAAACCCACGAGACTCGTACAAACATTCCCTGTAACAGTTGAACAGATTACCCCGAACGAATTAACACCATCACACGAATCACAAAATCCGAGTCAAAACTTCAACAATTTCGACTGTCCCAAATTCAAATTCGATCTAGGACAACTCAGGATGGACCATATGAACGAGGAAGAAAAAACAGCTATCTCCCAGTTAGTAATAAAATACGCGGATATCTTTCATCAAGACGGCACTTACCTGACCTTCACAAACAACGTAAAACATGTGATTAGGACGACAGACAATGTACCGGTATACGCGAAAAACTATAGGTTCCCCGAAATATACAGAGAGGAACTAGACAAACAAATGGAGGAATTACTTCAACAAGGCATCGTTAGAAACTCTGAAAGCCCTTGGAACGCCCCCATTTGGATTGTCCCAAAAAAGGCAGACAATAGCGGTAAACAAAAATTTCGAGTTGTTGTCGATTACAGGAAACTTAACCCAAAAACGATAGAGGACAAATACCCTCTTCCCCAAGTCTCAGAATTACTAGACAAATTAGGGAGGTGCCAATACTTTAGTACGATCGATTTGAAATCCTCATTTCACCAGATTGAGATGGATCCGAACAGTATTGAGAAAACAGCGTTCAGCACGCCCACACGCCATCTAGAATGGACTAGAGTCCCATTCGGATTGCGTAATGCACCCTCGACTTTCCAACGTGCTATTGACACCATATTACGCGGAATTGCTAACGAGTACTGTTGTGTCTACCTCGACGACATAATAGTATTCAGTACTAGCCTGCAAGAGCACATCCAACGCTTAAGGTACAACTCGACAAAACAGACTTCCTCAAACGCGAAGTTAGTTATTTAGGACATGTAGTAACCCCACAGGGGAGTAAAACTAACCCCCGATAAAATATCAGCCATACAGAAATATCCTATTCCTAAAACACCAAAGGAAATCAAGGGTTTTCTAGGACTGTTAGGGTATTACAGAAAATTTATCAACAACTTCGCGCCCGACTGACTAAACCCTTAACTCAATGTCTAAAAAAGGACGCGACGATAGACATAACGGACCCCGATTACGTAAACTGCTTTGAAACGTGTAAAAACCTCCTGTGCAATGATCCGATACTTCAGTATCCTGACTTTACCAAACCTTTCCACCTCACAACGGACGCGAGTAACGTAGCATTAGGAGCTGTTCTCAGCCAAATAACTAACAATGCGGACCTCCCGATTGCCTACGCCAGTCGTACACTAAATGACTCTGAACAGAAATACTCGCCCATCGAGAAAGAACTCCTTGCAATAGTCTACGCTGTGGGTTATTTCCGACCATACCTTTTTCGGAAGGAAGTTCACAATCTACACAGACCATCGCCCCCTTCAGTGGTTATTTTCCCACAAAGAACCTAGCTCAAGGCTGTTCGCCTGGAAAACCAAACTTCAGGCTTACGACTTTGAGATAGTATACAAAAAGGGAGCATTAAACACGAACGCTGACGCGCTGTCCCGACCGCCGCAAACAAAATCTGTCTCGCCGAGTCCAAAATCTGTCTCGCAAAATCTAAACGCAATCGAAAACGAGTATGAGTCTTCCGACTCAGTGATAGCCAACTTTGATCCGGAGGAGGGAGGAGAAACTCACTCTCACTCCGATAACTTAGAAACTTTGTCTGGCCTTACAGTACACTCGAATTTTATCGGCAACACCGTAACGACAATAAGTATCAGAGACCAACCCGTGAACCTATGCACTAATCAAATATTACTCACTACCGTACGACACCCTGTTTTTAAACCCGTTACGACGATCAAATTATTCGGAAACAAAACACGCATGATAGTAACAGTCAGCGAATCACAATTCGAATCCGAAATTACAAAATTTGTTAAGGAATTTATTCACCCAAAGGTCAAATATGGTATATATTTTGAAACTGATACCTATGAGAAATTTGTGCGAGTAGTCACCAAACAATTCACCCATACGGAAATAGACATCACGAGGTACACACCAAAAAACTAAGAGACATACAAACTAACGAAGAACAAACCAAAATAATCCGCAACTACCATGAAGGTCACACTAATCACAGAGGAATAGAAGAAACATACGAGAAGTTAAAACGAGAATTCTACTGGCCCAATTTAAAGACAACAATACAAAAATTCATTAATAATTGCGAATTATGCCTTAGGAGCAATATGAGAGATCTCCCCTCAAAATCAAATATAAGTAACACCAACTGCCTCACGGCCATTGGAGACCCTTCACATCGATAAATTCACAATAGAAAATACGAAATTCCTCACAGTAATTTGTACATTCTCCCGTTACGCGCAAGCATACCCCCTAAACTCGTCCACAAGCATGGAACTAGTAAACGGACTCCTAAAATTTTTTACTCACCACGGTATACCTAATTCTATAGTATCGGACAACGGTGCCGAATTTCAGAGCAGCCTCATAAAGGAACTTCTGGATTTACACAAAATAAATATTCATTATATTTCTTCCCAACACCCAGAGTCAAACGGAATCATAGAAAGATTCCATTCAACCTAATTGAACACGTGAGACTCCTAAACAACAAGAAGCGTTCAAGACATCCAACACCCGTACCAAAGTCAACTACGCGATCATCGCATACAAACAATACGATACACTCAGTATCGAAACTAACCCCTTTTGAACTACTTTACGGACACATAAACAACAGACCACTAGTAGAAATAGATTTAGATAAAACTAATAACAAATAATTATCTCAACGAACACAAGGAAAAAACCAAGGCTCTTTACACTCACATGACAGACAAGTTCAGAGAACACAAAGAAAACCTGACCAACACAAAAAAACATAGGACGAATAGACCCCCCAGAATTGCCACCTGAAGTTTTTGTCAAAACAAACGCAACGTCAAAGTAAGTCAAAACCCAAATTTAATAAAGAAACAGTTAAAGGAAAATTGATCCAATAACAAAAACAGCCCTCATACAACCCCGTCACCACAACACTAAAGAAAAAATACATTTAACAAACATCAAACCCCCACGGAAGTTTTATCAAACCGACGTGCAAAACGCTTGGGATGATCAAGCACCGCCCTCCGAAACTCTTGCCCATAAATACGGCTTAAAAATAACGAGACAAAAACCTCCTTACTCTAAAACCAGGAAACTGGGTCGATGATATGATCATCAATTTCTATATGGAACTCTTAGACGAAAGGAGTCGCAACAAATAGAAACTTACCTTCGACCCACTGTTTCAACACCTTCCCTTTATCCTCTACTGAAATCTGGGGGCTACGACAGAGTAAGGAAATTCACAAAGTAGGTCCAGACATATTCGGAAAAGACTTTATCATCTTTCCGATCCATGAAAAACAACCATTGGTCCTTGGTCATAGTAGACGTCAAAGAAAAAGAAATTAGGTACCTAGACTCCCTTTCCGAAAACAGACTCAAGCTAGGAACAGCTAACAAAATCGCAATCGAGATCCTCGAGAACATCCAATCCTACCTAGCCTTCGAATACCTCGAGAAAAGGAATGTTATGCTCGATTCCGAAAACTGGAGAACCACCCTTCTGAGGACTGTTCCCCAACAACAAAATTTCGATGACTGTGGTGTGTTTATGTGCCAATTTGCAAAAAAAATTAGCACATAAAGAAGCCCTGTCCTTCGAACAAAAGGATATTCCCCAACTTCGAGAACAAATGTGTTCCGAAATTTTAAAGGGTTCACTGTCCTAAAACTCCTTATCGATTTTCATTGTTCCAGGATCGTTCTCCCCCTTTTTTCTCATGGCGACGTACGGAATCGAGGTTTATCGATGTAACCTCAAACCCTGGGCTCATTGCGGTGAATATGAAACCCGCAAAAATTGTCAAGGGCTACCACACCCTTTCACACTATTACGACCTCAACCAATTTTGGATCAACTCAACCTCCTGCGACTGACTTACAACGAAACCCTCAAAACATTCCACAACAGCTCCCACACCGCCGAAAAAAACAATGATGCTCACAGCCACCGTAAACCACACCTTCAGACTTATAGACCAGAAACTGGACAATATCATAATAACTCCACCCAAAACTAGATCTAAACGGGGACTGATTAACGGGCTAGGCACGTTAGTAAAATTCATCACTGGTAACCTAGGACTCCCGCGATGAAGAGAAATACAATAAAATCCTGAACCATTTATCAAAACAAGCAAGAGGACCTTCAAGAACAAATAAAGTCACAGTATTCTATCAACCAAGCAATATTAGAGAATTTTAACAAAACCATAGATACCATAGCACACAATAACCGCGTGATCATCAAAGAATTAAGGCATCTCAAATATATATAAACTTGGAGTTAGGACGAGTCAACGCAATTATCACTACACTAGAACACCTTCAAACGCTCCTCAACCTACTTCTAAGCGCCCTACAAGACATTGAAAACTCACTCACATTTTGTAAACTAGGAAAATTACATCCTAGCATAGTCGACTCTCGGGAACTCTTCACTGAATTACAAAGATTGTCCAAATTCTACGGCAACACGTTCCTAGATTACTCCAATAAGGCCCTGTTTGAGATTCAATCCTACATTCAAGTCCAATGTTTCGTGGGAAGTAGCGAAATCATTTACTTCTTAGATATACCCATTGTGGACCCAGAAAATTTCGATTTGTATTACGTGGAACCCTTACCAAACACAGTTAGAAAACGCTCAAATAGTAACCATCATCCCAAAGAAAAAATTCTTCCTCAAATCCCAAACAAGCTCAAGAATCGTAGCATTACGCCACGAGTGCCCTGCCGGTCACCTATCTCTCTGTCCAAACCACCTAACATCGGAATTAGATCTACCATGCGAAATTCAATTCCTACAAACAGGTTCCACCACTCAATGCAAGTACGTCAATCTTGACATCCCCACCAATTTACGTGAACTTAATACCGGAAATCAACCAATACCTTCTTGTCTTCCCACACGGAGACACGATTCAAATTATTAATACAGAAGGGACAGAAGTCCGAACCCTATACGGAATCCATCTCGCGAAAACCAGGGACGGACCGATTAGTATACCATGACCAAACTTTGTTTGCCCCCCGAAAGGAACTGTCCGGCCGACCCCTGATCATGAACTCCATCAAACTACAATTACAACCCTCTCAATATCCGGAATCGGAAATTCAACTAAAAGGTCTCGACCTTAACCTAGTTCACATGCCCGATGCCGCGCAATTCCCATCTCGTATTATGAGAAACTCAAAACACCCAGCTTTTGGACCATCCTCCTGTACTTATTCCTCGTGTCACTCGTCACATACATTATGACCCAGTACTACCGCCACAAAAGAAAAATAAGGCTTTCCCCAAACCATCAGTAACCGTATTTTTATTGTACAACATTACAATACAAAACAGTAGTACAGTACAATACAATACAGTGCAAGCATCTGTAACCTAATTTCTGTAATTGGTAATCAAAACTCTGTTTTTCCCTGTATTATCATGTAATAGGTTTTAGGTTGTACTTTGTTAATGTACTAATTTTCATACTAGTATTTTTGTATTAATTTGTATTAATCTTGTATTTTTGTATTTTTGTAATTTTGCATTTTTGTATTAATTTTGTATTTTTGCAATAATTTGTACTAATTTTTGTACCAATTTTCGTACTAGTATTATGTGGTAGTATTATGACATTGTTATAATGGAAATGTAATGTAACGTAATGTTTGTAATATCATATTTGTAATAATGCGGACTAACTTAACTTTGAAACTTTAAATTTTGAACTTTGAAAATTTTTATTAATTTTGAACTTTGAACTTTGAAAATTTTGTTAACCCCAAAATTTTGTCTCGGCGGGGAGGAGTTACGTACACACTAGACGACACTAGGCGTATTGTAACAGCAAACTGCTGATCACGCATTACTATCCTATATATACAGCCCGTAGGCGGCTCCAACCTTCAGTCTTGTTCCGCCGTCCGAGCCCATCTTTCATCTTGTTCATTTCTAACACCAAGTCCGTATCAAGTCCGTATTGTGTTATATTCCAATAAATCAGTTTTTAAAAACTCTAACAACGCGAGTTATTCTATTTTATATATATAATATATATATATATATATATATATATATATATATATATATATATATATATATATATATTTTTCTTCAAAATAATGTAAGGTCAATTTTGAAGTCAAACGATATCTACACTGCTGTGAAAAAGGCTATCTCTCATATGGTGGGATAATTTTTGAAGCAAGAAATGGTATTTTTCGCTTATCCGTCCTCTCAAACTTTGATCGTCTGATAGTCCTTTTTTTAAGCATGGAACATGCTTTAGCTTGATCTAACCACCCCCCGAAAACGATACACGGAAGTGACACGAAATTTTTGTTTTTAAAATGTTTTTGTGACAGTTGTACTCCTAGCAACCAACTTTGGAACCTCCAGCTCAGCTCAAGCCTCAAAACCCTAATAAAAAAATTTTTTTTTTAAAGCACAGTAATCCCTTAATTTTGAACACAATTTTTCAAAAATCGTTTGCTTTTTTCAGTGAATTTTTGGCTACAAATCCTGAAATAATGAAACATTTTTGAAGATTTTTTTAAATGTTCAGCACGAACTCAGCTTTTCAATGAACTATACAGTTTTTTAAGCCCTTAAAAGAGACCAAATGGGCGGCCAGGTGTTTGAAGCCGCGAAAATCGATTTTTTTTTTAAATATGTTCTTGGTTTACTTCAGATTGGACTCTTATATTGAGCTGGGATTTGTTGTAAACTCTTTTTCTGGATGTCTATTTACCGTCAAGTAAGAATTTGTGTCAGTGGACAGGTATTTTACAATTCGGCCACCACCAATCCGAAACTGAGTTTTTTCGTTATTGATCCCTTAATCTTTCACTGCGATGTAGTTACTCCGTAAGTATGTGTGCCACGTTGGATTGTATCATGGGTTTTCTGAACCACTGTGAGCTTATAAGGCAAAATGTCCCCAGTTCAGTTCCTATAGCCGCTACCAAGTTGTACTTCAGAATGATCTAAACCTGCTTTATGACAATAGGGTACGCCTGATTTTTGTTCTGAAAACTTGGTTTCAAACCATATGTTCGTTGAATTGATATGACACTCTTAATTTTCTCGAATTAATTTTATATTAGGTATTTTAATCAAGATAAAAGACATAAACAAATAAATGTTTATTCAGGTTGATTAAGATTTAGTCTCAAGATTTAGATATCATTTGAGCTGCTTAAAATGGCGATTTAACAAGTTGAGTAATCTTATGAGTGCAATATTTTAATTAATCTTAATTTTAAAACTAATCTAGAGAAAACATCTTTCAAACAGCATTCAAAATAACATACAGGTATATTAATGAAATTACTAACAAAGACGAAATCTAAGTTGCTACACAGTTGTTATGGGATATTATGTGCATCAGACTATCATCACTGTAGTAAATCTATTCTCTAATTGTTAGCAGTAATATTCGTGATCAGAGTTTAATTTATATTTATGCTGATGATCCCTGAATCTGTTAATTTTAGTATTGATATTCGAAAAAATTACGTATTTGATAATAATAGGAAGATAGTTTATAAAAATCCTAATTATTCATAAACATTTAATAAGTATTAGTTAATACTTCTTATAGGTAAAATAGTTCAACACAAAACTTCGAAGGTTAGATCAAGTAAACATACTGACCACACCCACTGACAACACCAGGAAAGTAATTGCGAATACCGCCGGCCACATCATGACTGTGATCAGTTCTCAGAAGTGCTCCAACTCAAAACTGAATAACCTGGTTTGTTGAGTTCTATATTATATGCGGTTGATTATCATCACTCTGGGATGCAGAAAAAGGGACGAATTATTCTCAGTGTTAGCAGTTATCAGTAGAATCTCCCATCCGGGAAATGGCTCTTTCCCATTGAGATCTGGATCATGGGGCTTTGTTGAGGACATGCCAACATCATGTCATCACTTTATTTATACCTAATAATTACGATTGTTGGTGGTTTGACCTATTTAAAAAGGGATGTTTAGGTCCAACATCATCTTCAATTTGATGATAAGTCAATTAATTGATAGGTAATCATGTTTTTTGTATCAGCTAACTACTCATTAATGTGGAAAATGAGTCAATAATTAATGCTATGATGATTGGCTTACGTCAAGTAACATTTTTCAAAAAGTTCTTCAGGAACTGGTTTAATAAAATCACTTTAGTAAAATTTGGATCATAAACAAACAGTTATTCTTCTAAAACGTAACTAAAATATTTGACTCTATTTTGACTATGTTTGATGAATAAACAAGATTTGACTTGGATTTGACAAAGTTGCAATTTGCTATATAGTTCTCGTAATACTGCAGAAGAACTTGATCAACGTGCTGAATTCAATGGTTTGTTTCACTGAATATACTAGTGGGTCGTACTCCAAGGATATATAATTAGGGCAAAGCATCCAACGGACATGAGTAACACTTTTTCCTCGTTAGTCAGAAACGGTATTCTAGATCAATAAATAATCCAAATTGACGTATTCGGAAATGTTACTCCTTAAGTATATAGTATAGATTTCCAACAAAAGAAGATTCCATGTCCTGCCGGTCTGGGGGCGGCCTTCCTTGACGTTTCTCTCCAGGGTGTGTGAACAACGAAAAGGCTACTTGATCAGAAATTGTCAGGTGGTCTGGAGAGCCGTCATGGTGGGTGGGTCCGGCCGCGGGCATCCTGGCTCTTGATTGGCCAAACGCGGAGGGACGCATCGCCAGGATCAACATTCCCTTTATTTGCTAGTTGCCGATCCTCACATTTTAGATTATTGTTATTCCCAAAGAAGAGTTCTCTCTGTAGTCTTATCTCTAGTCTTCTTTGGCATGATCGAATTTCTCTGGTCATGAGATTTCTTTAGTTAAGAGAAATCATTAATGCCGCCATATGAGCATCATAACCAGAAAGTTCCATAAAGCTATGCAATCTGTAGTGACACTTAATTTCAAGAGAAAAGTACTTTTGTCCCTTGCAATCCCACGATCAGTCCTGATTATAGGAACTTTAAAGGTCAGTTTAATAGGTATTGTTTTCAAAAATGTGGATAAAAATTGCGAAATTGGAACAAAATTAGATACCTTCAATCCTACCTGTAAGCAAGTGAAACTGATCACGAAGAATTGAACTAAGCAGGCTTGGTCGAAACTCAATGGAAATTTCACCAAGTCTTAACGGCGTAAATTAAAACACAATGTTGTAGTGCCTACTTAGGCGTACCAAACTATAGCTTCGGATATGAGGTAGATAATAAAAAGAACACAGTAGATAACCTTCATATTGTGGTTGTGAGCCTTTACAATGTTGAAGTCAAACATTTTTTACCACAGCGACGCGGTGAGAGGAGGCAGTGTAAATCAAATTCGTCACTTAAGAAATGATTTCAAGGGACATACACTGGCGAGAGAGTTCTTAACAGTAATATTCACCTATTAATCTCGCAACCTTAGACATTGCTGCACTCGAGCCAAACGCTGTAATGCTTGGCCAAATTTAAAGATGAAAGAATAAGCAGCAGATAAGCGGTGATAAAAAGCAAAGATTCTGAGAGGTTCGGGCCTTACAAAATTTGCAACGCCAGTAACAAACAGAAATAATTTGTAGCTGACTTCAGAAACAACCGTAGATGACTTTATAGGTAGAATGTGAAATGAAAAAGCGAAATGGAAAGCAATATCCAACGGAAAGATGGGAGGAGTGCTCCCTTTGTAATAAGCGTGTTCGCAGAAGTGTAATCCACTTCCTCTACTACTGCCTGGTGATTGCGGAATTCAGAATGGCTGCATCCGACACTGTCGCTTCATGAGGTCGTTCAACTTTCTAATGGTGAAAAATCCCAAACCGCCACCAAATCGTGAAAAATTGCATATTGCTAATATTATACATAAAAACCTACCAACTAATCATCTATGTTATTCGATATATTATATCTACTATTATATCTACTCAACAGAACTGTTTATTTCAGTGGCATACAAAAATATGGTTCAATAATTGAATATATTCTAAAAAAGCTGTTTTTTTTCTATGTCATTCTACTTCTGCTTCTACTACCACAGTATAATAGTCATGGAGCCAGGGCCGAAAATAAGTAGTAGTTTGACGAGAAGGTTTTAGATTAGATTTTGAAAAGCTAGTCCATTCTGAGTGAGAGAATCTTTGTCTGCCATCTCAAAATAGGTAGAATACAAAATGGCGGCCTCATTAAGATGGCTTAATTTGCCCATTTTAATGTTTTTCTCTAATAATTCCTAAACCGAATATCCTACAGAAATTTGTATACGAGAAAAGTTAATCTTGGATAGAATGAGCCTCGGCAGATTGAAATCAGACCAATATAAACGCCAATAGGTGATTTTGAAGGGCAAAAGTCTAGATGGATGGAGGCGAAGACTCCCCCAAAATTAGCCCCATTTTCAGTTGTTTGTAATTCGCCTATTTTGAAAGATAATTCTGACTTTTGGGATCGACTTTTTTTTAAATGCTCTACAACTTTGGTACGTATAACCATTTCTGTAGGATGCACGGTTTTGGGAATTGTTAGATAAAAACATTCAAATGGGCAAATTAAGCAATCTTTATGATTTTGTATTCCTCCAGTTTCGAGATGACAGACACAATTTTCTTATTAAGAACGGACTAAATTTTAAAAATCTAATCTCAAACGTTCTCCTCAAATTACTACCTATTTTCGGCACTGGCTCCTGGATTAGTAAAGAAGCGTTGTGTTCGTGATTGAAGTCGAAAAAATTCTTGTCCCAAAAAATCAAAATGTCCACTTGCTTTTTGCGTTTCTGAGCTTGCTGATCAATTTCGGTCCCGTGTCTGTCTGTTAGTTTGTGGTAAACCCTTGTCACGGCCAAAACTATACCAAGTTTCAGTCCTGTAGTCGTAAATGTGGGTAACAAATTAGGTAAATCAATTCGTCCTAATTCTAAATATTTTTTTAGGAAGAAAAACCACTTCTTTCACTTTCATCAACACAATGAATTGATTTTTCATAACAAGCCACGCCTTGACCACATGATGTCATCCCATATGTCAAACGAACTTGAAATAGGTTAATGATTGCTTCAGGTATCAACGAACATCCTCCGACCAACAGCTGGTCAATAATATCATCAGTTTCTGTAATGATAGGGCAAAGCTTAGTGATTGGACGGCGAAGAATACCCTTGGTGGTTCTGACGTCAACTACCCGTGTCTTGCCATTAGCTCCAGGGTATAACGTCGTGATTATGACCTTAAGCCATGATAACCGATCATTGTATGGTCAACAATACTAACAACGTAATAACTTGAGCGATTCCCTCCATTTTGGTCGTACTAGAAGAATCCTTTCCACAGAATAGAAGAGGAGACTTTCATCAACACATTGAATTCATTTTTCATAACAAGCCACACCTTGACAACATCTAAACGTGTCATAAACGAACTTGAAATGGGTAGGTAATTAATGGCTGCTTCAAGTATCAACGAACAAGTCCGATTCCGATGAAAATTTCAGAGATTGTGCGGGTTAGCTCCTAGACGTACCCCTTTAACTTTCAATACCATCGAACCAACAGCAGTCTGTGCGCATTCGCAAACTTTAATTTATATTAACGTAGATTCCTTATCTCTATTGGTCCGATTTCGATCATACTTGGGGAGCAGATGAATACTATATGTTCCTGGAAATTCTGGACCATTTTCTGGACCATTCTGGACCGATTTTTATGAAATTTCCAAGGATTGTGCGGTCTAGCTCCTAGACGTTCTCCTATAAATTGCATTGCCGTTGGATTAGTAGTAGTCTGAGCGCATGCGCGAACATTAATTCCTTATAACGTCGACTAATCAATCATTTCAATCAATTATTTCGATGCGTACTTGTTCTTTAAGTAATTGCGTAGTTCCATTTTGCTTCCTCTTCTGATACTTCTCATCCCTGAAGAACACAATAGGGTATCTCTGGAGAGTATTGAGCTATGACTGTAACTGTAGTAAAATAACCTTACTTTGCAAGTGGTGAAAAGTTGCAATGTATGGTGGGATAACGAGCTATCAAGTTCATATTTTTAACGTGAAGATGACCAATCCTATAACTTCCCACATTATGGATGTTATATTTATTATCATTACTAATAAAATCGACCGGTTAAACAACATTGTATTTAGGGAAACACAATGAAATTAAACTGTACATACCTAATGGCAGAAATTTTTCAATCCAATCGGAACCGAGCACGAAAGGTATGAATCTCCCTTGTTCGAATCGAGGGGACATAGTGTGTGTTTAGCCTGTATGTAAGGTATGAATGTAAATTTAGCGAGTTCCAAAATGGGCCTTCATAGAGAAAAGTTCGAAAAAGTATGAGCTTCATATATGCACCTCCCTCATATCCAAATTAGCTACCTTCCATACAAAACCTAATAAAATGATTGACAGGTATCAAATTTACAAATGATTCGCATATCTAGAACACAAAGGTTAATACCACTGTGTGAAACCCCTTGAGACTGCCTTTTCAGCGGAAACGATGCTTTTAGGATGGAACAATCCATAATTCACTTTCCCTCGTCCATCGGGGACTATGATGAGTAAATGAAGCGTTGCAAGCTCGAAAGGGCCAACCAAGGGCTAATCAATATAAATATTCAAGCCGGACCCTAAGGGCGTTTCTCAAAGGGCTCCTTACCCATTCAGTGATAATCTAATTGAGTGTGAAACATCTAACCCTAGCTCTTCTTATCTTTCATTTACGCTAATTATCTTCCCTTGTAAACATTCCCCAGCCCTTGTTAACTAATTGACATTGAATTTCGCTCTTACCTGTCTGAATAATAAATTTACAGAGTGGATTATTTTTAGTTGATTATTCCGTAATTCTGAAAAGCATAAGCAGTTCTCCTTTGAAGCTACCTAACTGCAAACTGTGTATAGTGGAGAAATAAGAAACTAGAATATGTAGTACGTTTGTACCTATATCATGTTCTGGCGAAGTGACCATCCTAAGAGGTGTTAGGCAGGGCTGTGTATTATCTCTATTGCTATTAAATGCGTATATATCTATGCTGAACTTATCTTTAGATAAGCATTGGATCATCTAGATATTGTAATCTCCGTTAATGGTATTCTACCGAACAACTTGCGGTATGCAGGCAATGCAGTTATTGTTGCGTCCAACATCACCCCACCTACGCAGCACTTTGTGACAGCCATGAACGTTAAAAATAAAGAATTGGGGTTTAATCTGAATTTAACGAAAACTACGTGGTTAATCATAATAAAGAACCTTTCGCAACCAGAGCATTTGATGGTAGATGGTGAAAAATTAGGTGGAGTGGCGACCTACAGATATTTGTGCATCGCAGTTACAGACGTTGGCAATAATGAAGCCGAGATTCGTTGTCGCATTGAACAAGCACGTTATATTTTTAAACGAACATAGAAGCGTCCTTACAAGCAGTGCGCCCCCATCACATTCGCAGCTCCGAATTCTCCCGGATATTCGATTTTTCTCTGTGGAGTGGAGTCGTGGACACTAACACAAAAATTATCTAGAAGCATCAAAGCGTTCAAAATCTGGACGAATCCTGGAGATTTTCATGAGTTGTGTGAGTAACTAATGTGGAAGCTGTAGCTATAGTGAATGGAGAACACGAGCTTTTGGACAAAGCGAAGTGTAAAAGGTTACAATTCCTTGGGCACATAATCCGAGAGGACAACTACTCGTATTTCCTTCGCCAAAATATTTTACGAAGGCGAATCGAGGTTCGACGTGAGAGTGGTAGACATTGGATATTTTGGCTTTGGTTTTGCAGCCAAAATATCCGTATCAAAAGTGGCAGATCTGGTAAATGTTTAAATGAGGATATCCCTCAATATATTTCACCTCTGATAAGTCTATTTCTATAAAGCTTGGAAGCCCTTTAAACTGTTGAAACCAGTAATTCTGGCCCTCCTTTCACTTCATCTAATTATCTATAATCCCCCTTCACTTTGCTTGCACTTAATTGGTTGTACCTCCAGCTCCCTTTCATTTCTCTCGAACAATGGGATTCAATTCACCTGTGGCTATATAAGCTGTTTCCTTTCTAATGTGTGTTCAGTTATTATTTGTTACTGATGATGGCCTAACCGTCGAAATCGATTTAATATTATAACTCTTTATTTTTCGAAGAAATGAACAACGTTTTTTGACAAATTCCCGTTTTGAAATGGGTTTCCACAACTTCGTCGCGAGTGATTTAGTTCTTACATACTAAGAAGGTTTCTTTCTAAGCTACAATTCCATTCCCAAGTACGGATTAAACGTAGTAGCAGTAGACAGCGTTGAAAAATCTGGACTGCTCCCCGAAGGTACCTATACAGTATCGATTCCTGTCTTCCAGGCGTCACGTGGTGACATCTGGCCGCCCAACGACTGTTGAGGGGGATAGCATGAAATGAAGGGTGTTACCCCCTTTTGCTAAGTTCTAAATCGAATGTAAATAAAGGCAGAGAAGGGAGCGTCACTCCAGGGAACTGGGAAGGTGCTGGTGCCCACCCAACACAGACGGTGTGGATCACTCAGGATCACGTATTCGGACTTATCTGTGATAAACATGAGATTTATCATAATATCTCAGTAACTAAAATTTAATATGGGTATAGTATTCAGCAGTGATATATACAGTTGTCGCAACGTGACGGTATTGTAATATTCACAATATATGTCTCCTACCTTGCAAGTTCTAGAAAATTTGTTTTACTTGTTGATCAACCTGAGGAGGTAGTGACAAGCATACAATAACTTAGCAGCTCCACTTTAAAGTGCTGATACACTGTATGAACTAAAGAATGATGGAAACACTACCAAGAGCGCCGGTGGTTACGATAGTTGACAAATGATGAAGGCGAAACAAGTGTGAGAACAAATAGATCATAATAAAACAGTATGTTGATCTTGATGCTGATAAACTCGCATCTGAAAAATGAAAAAAATCCCCTCCAATCATTCCGTTTAATAGGAATAGATTATTCTGAAAGATAGATCAAATGATGTGATGCATAGTTTGTTGGTCTGGATGCTCGCTAGCTCGCATCTCTACAACAAAAATAGGTACCCTAAATCAATTCTTTCAGCAAAATAAAAATTGGGCAAATAGATTAGAATGATGTGAATTGTTTGGTGATCTGGATGCTCACTTCCAACCCACAATCTCTGGTGCATTCGTCCTCTCTCAGCCGTAAACCTGGATTTTATGTATTTTTGGAGAGGTTTTTATATTATGAATTTTATATGTTTTTATATGGTGAAAGTGTGTACTTCAAGGTAGTGTGCAGTTTCTGAACGTGGATATGGGGACATGCAAGCAGTGTGAAATGGGCTGGTAGATATTCACAAGTAGACGAGAGTCCTTGACACTCTTCAGACTTCCAGAAAGTACAGGAAGTAGAAAGGACCTTTTTTATAACTCGTGCTACTACACACTCAACTTGGGTTGTTCCAAATCATTAGAGTATAGTAGAAACAGTTGCTAATACTACTATTTTTCTCATAGGTATATGAGAAAATATGCTTCTTAATCGGTGTATTAATTCATTCACTTTTTCAGGGCTCAATCAATCACAAACCCAGATGGTATTAGGAAACGAAATAAATTAGTGAAAATAATATAAGGTACTCACATCTAATTTCTTTCAACAACGGATTTTTTTAGTTTCCTTCATTCTCGAGTCATTAAATACGTTTGGTTTTCATAAAACTTTTGCACTGGACATTTTGTTCAGTGATATGAAATAAATAGCATACACTTGTATGAATAGGTACGATAAGCTATAGTAGGTACAAACAGTACAGTCCAATTGGTAAATAGGTCTACTGTAACACATCAAATACCGTTCTAGCCAAGCGATGGAGTATGGAACATGATGTATGATTCGTTTGTATTACCCTGCTTTTCGTTTCCAATGTACCACGTATATATCTTACAGTTTGAAGAATACTACAGTGGTTTGACTCTGATTTCTATCTCTATCAAGCATCACAAAGGGCCCAGAGAGGGTGAGTGTCAGTCATTAAAATCTCTCTCCCCCATTTTCTTCGCCCTCGGAATACTGATTCCGCAGTGTTCCCTTAACGGCGTAACGACCGACGATTTTTAATCGGGGCTGGAAAAACTGAATGAAAATTAATTGCTTTGAAGGAGAAGCATGAATACCAACTTGATTGATATAGCAGTTTTTGAATATGTTTCGATGAGCGTCATCAATACCGCGTGAAACGGATCTGGGGATTCAAGAACGTTCAGAGGGCCGGTCGCCATGAATACGCAAAAGGTTCTGACCAGAGTTCCATTGCACAGATTTGATAAAATATTTTTCGGATACTGCTTTCAGGAACGTGAAACCACGGAATGTTTCTTACGATTTCTTCTACCTTATATACACAACCACAATTCATAGGTATTTCATACGATCACATCCAAACACAACCTTAAATATCCTACCTTACTCAATACGACCTACTCTACCTAACGTGATGTTTCCGTATCTGAAGAAATATCTTTATCAGGTTTGATTGAGCAGATTGGATTATTCACCAGCAGATGCAATTTTGAATCCACACTTATCTTACAATTATCTCAAAGAAAAAGAAAACTAGTTTGTTTCTCCAAACTAGCTTGTTTTGGAAAGAAAAAAAAAGGAAAATCCAGTTTCATGGTGGAGTGCAAGCATTTCCTATGAGAGGGAATGAGTACGAAATTATGAAAGATCCAATAGGTGATGATGGAATCCATAATACTTGCCAATCTTCTCATTTTCGAAGAAATAAGAAGGACGGCACCAGACCTTCAAAACCCCACAATCAGGCTGATAAGGAATGAAGCTATAATTTCATTTTTCTTATAATGTCCAGGAGAGGCTCTCGACAAATTTCAACAACCTAGGATGAAAAGAAGAGGATAGAGCTTAATCAACCGATGAGGGTGAAGTCCGTAATTTCTTTTGGATCTTGTTCTACTAAAAAGGCTCCGTGTTAAAAATTAAATTTCCTAGGGTCAGAAGGAGAGAATGAGCGTTACCCATGGGTGAGAAAAAGGTATTTTGACTATTTTTTTTTAAATGTAAGAACATTGGCATCAACCGAATGATGAGTAGTTTTCTTTTTACGATTTTTGAAAGTTTCGCACACTGGTGAAGTCAATGAGCCGCTCTCGCCTGGGCGGGACCCCTTGCCGCCAGGTGTGACGTCCATTGCAAACTTTGAAAAATTATAGAAAGAAAACTACTCAACGTAGGAGAGGGCGGATGATATAAAATTTCTTAGAATGGAATGCAATTTGATTTTAAAATATAAAATGAATGATTGAATGATGATGCGTGGGTAACGCTCATTTAGCTCATTAAGCTGATCAGGAAACAGCCCGTCATTGTATTCGCCTCTTGATGTCACAGACATTTAGGATTCTTAGGATGAACAGGAGTGTTTAGCTTACCTAGCTGATCATGATGGAGCCCGTTGTTTCATTCGTCTCCCAATTTTCCAGATAGGCTTCCTATCACATTTCAACATCCTAGAATGAAAAGGAGAAAGTTGAGCTTACTTAGCTAATCAGTCGTATTTTACTGTCCCAGAGAAATTCTCTAACAAATCTCGTATTCCTGTAGGGTAAAAAGTGTATAATTTATCTCTCTCAGCCGATCAGGATGTAAGCTCTCATAATTGATGTAACCATGTCATAAATAACTTAATTAGTAGGTACCTGCTTCATCTTAGCGTTCATCATGCCTAGTAAGTAATACATTGTACGAGAAAACGGTAATACCCCTCTCAATCGCGTTGGCGTCTTCTCACCATAATTTTAAACATATTTACATGCCTAATTGATAGATGTTTCATCGAATAGGGAGCCAGCGGAAGAAGAATATGAAAGCGTGAGGTAAATTGAAAGCTTTGCAACGAGTGGTTAACGACTTTTTTTGGATGAAAAATAACGGAGTTACACTTTCCCAGCAACGAAGCGGTATTAGGTACATGAACATCTGGGGTGATTTGTTTGTTATTTTTTGTGAAATAAATGTGACTTAAATTATTGTTGATTGCCTCGAAGAAGACAAATCCATGTCAATAATAGGTAACGCTACCTCAAGACAATTCAGTAAATGTACCACATAAAGAAGGCTAGTCGGGTATCGCAGGTGGGAGAACAATGAGGTTCAAGCAAGTGGTACATCGAAAGCACTCAAGAACGTTGCACTCCCAAATGAGTATTTCCCTCTCATTATCAAAAGTGAAAACAAATTAGGGCTGCCTGATCATTTCAAAATGTTCTTACTGTGCAGCTAATCAAGACTCGTCATTCCTAAAGCCATCATCGTGCGAAGTATGTAGAAGGAGAACGAACTTACTGTGAAGGCTGATTTAGCAGTTTTAGCATGTTCCTCATGCTCCTTATGTTCATCATTCTTCATGAGGTTGTTTTCTGGATGCTCCTTATTCTTAACTGCCCGTAACTAGGAACATTTGCACGACAAAAACGCTTTTAGAATATCATACGATGTCATTACGACTCTCTTCTGGACATATAGGTAGCTGATCTGACTCGATCATTAGATAACAAGAAGTAGTAGCTGAGAGGGAAAGTTAATTTCCATTACGTCTCCATATTCGTGCTCATGACTCGTTTTTTTTTTTTTTTAAATAAATATGCTGTTGGGATTACTAATGCATATAATCTTCTTCAATTCGTTGTCAAAAAGCAGTTTTATATATTTCCGATAGGCTTGGAATTTAATACGATGAAAACATCCACTACATCATGTGGCTTAAATCGTTTAATGTCGGTATGTGTTGTCCTTAACGTGTATATTTCGTTTTAGTTTGTTTTAGCCAATCATACCATTCTGCACATTATTCATTCATTAATTCTCATCTAAAATCAAGTTTGATTCTCGAATCACAACATAATAATTTGTGTTTCAAACGTTTGTCGGTTTTTCATTACTATCAACATAAATACGAATAAATAGATTTTTGATAAATCAAGAAACATTATTTAAATAGGTAGGTATGTATCGATAACACAGTAGGTTATATCATGCAGCAAAGATGAGGTTTCATTATTTAGAAATAAACAGAGCGGATTGACGTTAAGGAAGCATAGTTTATTCCTGACCGACTTATATCTAGTTTGAGAATCAGTTTACAATTTTAAGACGACTAAGCCTATATGACACTAAACTTGATGTTTGGAAACATCCCAAATTTTTTATTATTCATGGGCTAGCAGTTGCATCACAAAATTCATCAATTTTAATTTTTAATAGCAGTTCATCGGTTTCGTGATGTTTGATGTTGTAGAGTCATCTAATCTTGTACACTGACGAACCGCATCTAGAAAAATTGTCCTCATTTCCCATGTCCCATCGCCAAGTGCATCAGAATACCTTCAGGCCCAAGGGCGGCTGCTACAGCATAAATTGCTGCAACGATTAATAGCTGGGTCGATGACATGGTTCGGGAGACGATAGTAGTGGCGCAGCAATGAAGACTTCAGGGCTTCTGATAGCTAGTGCTCAGGTTCTTTGGCTTTTATAGCTAAAATAACGAAGGCCTCTGTATACTACTTAGCTACAAGGCTATTGGTTTACTATTCCAATTTATTGACACATAAAAAAAAAAAAAAAAAAATTGAAACAAAGTCCAACGTTGATACTTCTACGCACCAGCTGGACATATTTGGCCATCGAGCTTATATCAGAATCCTCTGATATTAAAACTCCGCGGCAGCTTCGGATTTCAATGCCCAATACCGTTGGAGAAATGGAAATAAAAGGTAAATTTTTGGCGTGAATCGGGAACGATTAAATGTACCTGTAGTAGAACTACTTATTATGTAAAATATGCTCAGTCCAAATCAGCATTATCTATTGGTAAAATAGAGGTTTAATTAGATTCAAGACACACTAAATTATTTCCATATGTTCTAACTCGTGGAGCTCCTGCCGTCCATTGCGCTGGACGATGTGAAAGTATCGACGTGCTGGTAAAAATATATTGGAGCTTTTGGATATTAATTTTTTATGGTCAAGATTGTATAAAACCTACAAATAAAGGCATTCAAGAGTTACGAGTAGAAATTAAAATAAACATAGGTATGTGATAGTTTTATCTTGCGTACACCTCTAATTATAGAGGCCCTCCGCATAATGCAACTCCCTTCACGTATAATTCGTATCCGCATTTCTTGTTCACCTCAGTTTTCCAATTAGATAATATTCGGATGCAGGGACCCTAGTTATGGGTAGTATATGATTTTGATGAGAATAGCTAATAGATCGTGCTTTTACTCCCCCCCCCCCCCCCCCCCTCCATTATAATCCAACACTAATGTGCTGCGAGGAACTACACCTCTCCTCCAACACTCAAAACCATAATAAAGCATGAACGAAAGTATGATAGTTTTATCTTGCGTACGCCTCTAATTATGGAGGCCCTCTAACTATTATGACGGAGGTATCGTACCCCCCCCCCCCCCTCCCATCGCCACCCACCGCCACTGAAATTCTAATTTAAATTTATAACATTTCCTTTGATTTGATTTGATTGCTTTAATTTCCTTTTTGTCAAATCATTGCTCCATTCTGCGCATGAGGAAACGTAAATTACACCAAGCATCATTTTCCCGTTTTTTCAAACATCTGTACTGTGAAGCGTAAAATGTCGGGGTCTTGGAACTGAAAAAGTGTCAACCCTTCTCGGAGGCATGCGCCATGTTCTGATCATATATTACACATAAAACAATGTGTAATAATTTGCAGCGTTTTTGTTGTCGAGCAACGAGGTTGCTATGGTCATCATCAGCCGGGTCGAAATTCTTATTGGAAAAAAAAAATCACAGAAATCTGTCTGAAATGATATTAGTTATTTTTTTCTCGTGATGGGGTTGTTTCATACCCTCCTGGATCAATTAATTTCAATAGAATCTCTTGCCTCTTCTATGCAAAGCCTTGTCTAAATGACCTAGATTCAGAGGGAGTTTAAAAAACCCACTTGGTTAATTATGGAATAACTTATTGTGCGTATCTATTTGCATACCTTTTCTGTTCACTTCAAGATACCTGTGAAGAATTAGCTTACCAAATTTTTGTAAAACCGGCGATAAGATGTAAGCACTATTAGCAGGCAAAGAGCGCAAGTGAGCACTATATAACGATCCAAGTGGCATATGAGAGGCACACTTCGACTGAACAACTCACACAATGAAAGTCTTCGCCACATTGATTTTCGCCGTTCTGGTATCAGCTTCGTTCTTGGTGTCACTGACTTCTGCCGTCTACCCGCCATCACAAAAGCCGACGATGCCTGGGATGAACATGATGCCAGGGATGTCTGGGATGGGAGCGAACTCGCCACTGCTCGCCGGCCTTCAAGGGATGTACGGACGCCGGTAAATTTCATCCTTCTAGCTGCTCAGTTGTTCAAAAAAGCTGATCTCCGTTAATTACTTTTCAATACCACATTCAATTCAATGTTACATCCGATGAATCAACAAAGTTTATACAAGAAATACATAATACCCACTCGAAATATATTGATTGAAACTGTGCTTTTTATTGTTCTTATTGATTTCATATCAATTTGAATCATTACGTCGACACTGAACTGAATAATTAGTTTTTATGGAAACATGATAAGTGCTTGATGTTGCATGAGTTAAACATATACCTAGTTGAACCGTGTTTTTCAACAACCGTTCAAGTATAGAAATGGCGGTTTGAGAAAACCGAGAAAGAAGTTTTCAACAAACTTTTTCCTCCTACTCCTCATGTAATAAAGGTATGAGTACGATTTTGGTGTTATTCGACTCATTTAAGGTTCCACAATGTAAAAGAAACGAACATTGTCTGGAAGAATCAAAACGCGATATTTTCTGTGGTTGCAAAATACGGAGTGTGCAGTGCTATGTGAAATAAGCGCTTAAGTTTTGAGTTTCACGGCAGCATTTCCTAGTTCATGATAACGTGCCTAGTTACAATGTCCATTAGCCTGATTTTCCAACCTGTGAGGCGATTTTCCTAAAACACTACTTTCCGTCTGACTGACTTCAATTTCTTTTTCTTTTTTTCTCCAGATGAAATCCAGGAAAAGACATAGATGGATAATTATACCAAATTTTTACTTCAGTTTTGAATTCAGACAGAACAATCCGCCAGTTAAAATTAGAGCATCCCTTTAAAAAAATGACATTCCATGAGTGGTTGCTGAGAAAATGGCTCTGATAAAACCTCTACATATGATGAGAGATAGGGGAGGATTCCGTGTACCCTTAAAGCGTATTTGACAGGCGGCTCGTATTGGATCGAACGGATTCTAGTTCGAATGGGTAGGAGGAACAGGTGCATGCCGGCTTGGAATTCTCGTATAGATTAAAAATGCAACAGCCAACGCTCACAGACTAAAACCAAAGTCTTGTTTTCGGATCAGTGTTCAATCAGGGGTGCTATGATTTACGGAGAACCAGCAAAGGGTTGGGGCAATGTTCAATGTGGAGGATGTAAATGCGCGATGATCAACACTAGAGAATATTCCCGTGTTTCCTGTAAGTGAGTACATGGTTAGATGTGGCTTTAGTGCGTGCTACCAAGTAAACGTGCTAGCTCTTTTGTTTCGAAAGCTTTCAGTCGAGAGAGTGCCGCCAGTTTTAACAGCTCTTCCAAATGTATAGGTACCACATGGAATACTTTGATGTTCGTTATTCACTCTCAAGTACCTGCACTATATTACCAACTAACAAATGTGTCTAGTGCTGTCTACCTATATATATGTTTTAACAAGAAAACATGGAACAATAATGTACCTACCTAAAAATCTCAAAATGTAATAATACAGGCATGCTTTGGGATACACAGCTACCAATAACAACTATTCATACATTTGAAATAGTGAGGCTTCACAAAAATTATACTATGTATAATACTGCTTATATCATGCATTTAAGTCACAAATCTCAGTATGGCCTTGTTGAAATACAAGAATTAAACGGCAACCCCAAAATATAAATTTATTTTCATTTGCAAAACCTACCTATCTAAATGATTTTAAAACGCTGTGTTGTTACGGAATGATTTAAAATGTCAATATTAAATATCATTTCAGCGCTTACCACTGGTCTGTATTTATGTACTTCAGATAATTCCATTCAAAAGCATTGCTCGATCAGGAAACAGAATTGAATCGACCCGCACCTAGCTGAAGGTCAGCCCACTCAGCTGCATTGAAAAAGTTGCTTAATGCTGGATTGGTACGAAAGACAATCATCGAAAATTTTAATTGTAATTTTAAGGGGACATTGAAAATCAGCAATGCATTTCATGCATATTCTACAAAAAATCGCTAAAACACGGCATTTGCCTTAAAAATCCTATTTCTCTACTTTAAAATTAGTTTGGACTGTTTATCTTATGTCTGGTCTCCCATGTGCGCAGTTATACATATAAAACCACAGTCCTTTCGTGATCCGGTCCGCTGTGTGTGCCTAGCCTAACACATACCATCTCACGAGGGATCCCGTTTACCCCTGACAGGCCCCTTCTTGGAAGTTCGATAACGAAAGGACCAACAAATCCTAGGTCCTGAAAGACAACGCGCCTTCCAGTGACCCTGCCATTGCTCATGCTATAAGGAAATGGCATTGTGTTGTTGGTAGCCAATGGGTGGGATCTACCATTGAATTTTTTATCAAGTTAAGAGTACGTTTGTGCAAAATATTATGCTTTACATATATATTTTACATTTTCCAATTCAAGATGGTGATTTTGGTATGCAAATGTTAAAACATCAGTAAAACTTGAAGCTTTTTTTCGGTTTTTACCTAATCGACCAAAGATGGACTTTCAAGAACAAAGATGGTAAAATTTGGCTTTCAATTTTTCTGATAGAAAGCGGAAAGTTCTGCCAGATGCATTCAAGGGTCCTTTGATTACAAATTATAGAACAAGCAGCCGTATTGGAATTGAATATCTACGGGGAGTAAGGATTTACGAACCTAAGAACATTTATGTTGATCGGTCTCAGACGACTTTTGGTTTATAATTTTCAGAAATGAACCTTTGCATTTCCTCTCAGCTTCATCAGGAGTGAAAATCGCAACGTAAATATTTAAAGAAAACAATAAGACTTAGCTCTCAAATAAGTTCATTAGGTCATCATGTTGGGAATTAGTATCGAGATGGGTATCAAGAACCAAACTATCTTTCGTTTGAAAGGGATCCATCCAGAGTTGCTGCGTCGAGCATCACCATATCTTGGTTTTCCATGTAGCTTTATCAACTCAAGAGCAACAGCACCTGTGGTCAATACCACTGGATATTCCGGTCGGCATCCTCCCCATGTTAATATACCGTAAACATAACCTTCACAGACCAGAGGCGCTCCAGAGTCTCCCTTACAAGGGGTAGCTCCATCCGTACTACTTATCGGCATAGCACAGAACACATTCTTGGCACCGTAATCAAAGTTGCAGTATTCACTTGAAGGTAACATCCCACAGAACAGTTTTCTGCAATCATATGCGGAAATAAGTTTTAACTTAGCTTCTCTTAACACCCAAGTCGGTGTATCCGGTTCCGAAAATCCAAATCCCGGAAGTTTGCAAACTGTTTTCATTCGTATTTGACTGTCTAATCTTAACTTCAACGCCTTTGGTACGTTCTCAACCATATTTAAAGGCTGTATTTCCGAGTCGATGTCCAGTGAGTCCTTCAAGATAACCAGTGCAGCATCCGTTTCAATTATCGTACCGGGCTCGTAATATTGACACTTCCAGTGCGCCACGAATGCTCGAGCTCTTGCTACTTGCCTTTCTGGCGAGTCTTCATAAATAGAGCTTGTCCCAGCGATTACCGTCACGAGTCTCGCATCAAATAATTTCACTTGCGTTCCCACTACATCTCCCACGCAGTGACATGCAGTCAATATGAGATCAGCCTTCACCACTGATCCAGTGCAAGATTGATATTCCTCCGAAGTTTTAGTATCTCTTCTCATTATTGCCACGACAAATCGGTACTTATGGTGACTTACTTCGTTTCCTGCTAATATCCGCGCCTTAGGTGACTTGTTTTGGTCGGCAAACATGACCTTAACGTTAGAACTGTTGTTTGTCCTCATTCCAGATGCAGAACCCAACAAAACACCAGCAGTTAGGAGAAATATATAAGATCCATGTAACATTTTGCGCCAAGGAATGACTAATAGAATATTTTTTAGTTATTCGTCACCAAGGATTTATCCGTGGTATCTAATTAGGAAACGAATCAAAATGCCTAATAACATAATATAGTTGCGACGAAAATTTAATAATACCTAGTAAGAAATAGTCAGGCGCGATTGCTTCGCTAGTGAAAATACCACGTAGATAACAACCTACCGCTATTTTTATTTCTAATCCATCTTGTCAGAAAATGTTTTTCGGAATAAGTTTCAGCGATAGAAGGAGGCTTATTGTGGGGGTTTACCTCCTCGATTTCCCAGAATTTGTTCATAAGCGAACTGAGTTCCGCTGTTGTAGCCAAACAAGACACAAGTGGTTGGCTATTTTGATCAACCTCGTGCCGACCAATAATGATGTGCCCAAAAATGGTATTAAGAAGAGATGGCAAGTTCGGATAAGGATTTATTGGGCCACTGAGTAAAATTTCCATAAACATGTCAGCCCCCAAAAGCATGTCGATGGGCCCCGGGATCCAAAAGGACGGATCGGCAAGTTGAAAATGAGTGTATTTTTTCCAAAGACTGGCAGGTAGAGGGTTTTGGGGCAAAAATGAAGTTATTTGCTTAACCACAACTGCACCGATGTTGAGATGCGGGTGTGATGACGTGATAGGAGCTATCACACAATTTGCTCGACCCTCAGGGGGTGCAAGGTTGGCTTGACCGACTCCAACAACAGGTTTTGAAAATGGTTCGATTTTCAAACCAAGTCGATCAATAAGGGATTTTGTTGCAAAGTTAAGTTGGCTCCCATTGTCAACTACCAAACGAATATTTTGGTACACACCATTTTTATCACGTATTCGGGCTTGTGCTGTGCCTAGTAGAACTTCACCAGTTTTAGGAGTAAGTGTAGTGAGTGCAAGTGAATGACCTGCATTTGCATCGGATTTCGGTGAAGAGACTTCGCAGTTTTTATTTCCAGGCTGAACGGACAGTGCATCGTGCAAATCAGTATGATGGCGCGATTTACAGATTCTGCATGAAAATTTTGATTGGCATTTTCCCGTCGTGTGGTTGGGATGAAAGCAGTTCAAACAGCCTTGAAAAGTTTTTAGAAGCTGAAGTCTACCTATAGCATTGGTAGAAGTAAATGTCGGACAAAGATGTATGACATGGTTACCGCTGGGCTTTGTGGTTTAATGGGGATTGTTTGACTATCCGGAACCAACAATAGAGCTTGATGTCTATCTCTTACAAATTTTAGCAAAGTATCAAATTTAGGAAATTCTGTTTCCGAATTTTTTAGTTCAAATGCCTCCCTAGTAGTTGGTTCCAAGCTCCTGATGGCTAGCTCGCAAGATTGATATTCCTCCGAAGTTTTAGTATCTCTTCTCATTATTGCCACGACAAATCGGTACTTATGGTGACTTACTTCGTTTCCTGCTAATATCCGCGCCTTAGGTGACTTGTTTTGGTCGGCAAACATGACCTTAACGTTAGAACTGTTGTTTGTCCTCATTCGAAACCAGAAAAATACTATCTACCTACAATTGTGCTATACTATACCAGATATGCCTCGTTCCTAAGTTCAGCATCTTAAGACAAATAGGAACAAAGTGATCTACAAAGCTAACTCTGCTAGTACCCCATTCACAATTATACCATACCATAACCAGAGAGGCCTCGATCCAATGTTCAGCACCTCAAATAATATGCTGCAGAGCTCAATCAACTGGTTAAAGTGCTATACTACTGCTAGTACTACCATACTTTCTCCCCAAAAAATGCTCCGCGTACAAAAGATGCCAAGCCACAAAATGCATGGTATCATTTAGTTTGGGCTAAGCCAATAGTCGGATGGCCTTCTCCTACTTACGCCTATCGACTTTCGCCTATTGCAGAACGAGTTAGAGTGGAGGTGGATCAACACGTCTCTCCAAGACTGAAAATATATTCCTAATGCTGAATAATATTGTATTTAATTTATTTATTAAATATGAACGCTTTAATGTTACTGAGGATTAGTACAGCGCTCTTTCTCTGTAACTCTGCAGTAGTAAGCTGTATATGTTACAAAAATGTCTTGTATACATATTATAATTTCAACAGAATGACAGTCTCAATGGAATGGAAGTAGTTTGACAAAATGGGATTAGAAGGGGATGAAACAGTATTCCATACTCCATACTGATCTCGTGTCAAAGTCTTGGAGCTTTGCAGCTGTAAGCAATGCAGAGGTCGTGGGTTCTGGTCCTTATATTGAAATGAAAGGAAAATTAGGAAAGTCAGGTTGAAGGAGATATTCTCCCACCACATTTGGAGAACAGCAGTAATGTTTGTTGTGTAATTGGCGAAAATCGGTCAAGAAATTGAAGTAGCGCCTCACTCCCAAACGCAGTCAAAAATAGTGAAAGAACGAATTAACCACTAGAAAACCGCGACCTGACTATTGGCTTGGCCCAAATTGGAATATATCATGCATTTTATGTCTAGGCATCTTTTGTATGCGGAGCGTATTTTTTGGGGGATATGACACATTTTTGGTGAACGGAGGAAAAGGTTGAAATGTGTAGACTGATCAGAATGAATTCAGTCATTTCGATTGACTTGTGTTGTCCCAGAGAGGCTTTCTAGCAAATTTCGAATTCCTGGGGTACAGGAGAGAATTTAGCTCACATAGCTGAACATGATGGAATCCGTCATTTCATTCGTCTCTTAATTTCTAGAGAGTCACCTTGTCAAATTTCAACTTCCGACCGAATTTAGTTCATTCAGCTGATCAGGATGAAGCCCGCATTATTATCATTTGTCTCTTGAGGTCTCAGAAGGGGTTTCACCTTCCTTCGGAGAGCAGGACTCTATTTAGGTCATTCGTCTCCCGTGACCTTTAAACAGAAAACTCCAACCAACTTAATTTGGATAATTACAAGTATTTCTCAGAAGAATATCAACGGAGAGGGATGTTTGCAGTCTTAGATGAAGAGTGACGTGTTATAAATTTAAAGCTTTCTAACAACAAACTAGTGAAAGATTTTTGAGGGATGGAAAATAAGCAATTTACAACTCTTTGGAAACGATTGGTTGTACCAGAAAATCATTGGAAAATTTTAAGAAAAGCATGAAATGTTTTCAGTAAGATAACATTTTGCAATTTTCCCTGAGCTAAGACATGTACTGTTTCCATGTCGAAATGTAATTCCTCCATCTTTGTATTTTACTTAAATTTTGATTCGTTAAATAACTAGATGTCCCTCAAATTTCCTCTACGTCTAATATGATATATTTCTGTCAATACTCAGAAAATTGTATGTTCAGAAACTTTCATTTGGAATCCACGCTGGAGCAGCACTTTGTATAGCGCTACCAGGAGGTTCCTCTAAGATGTTCGCATAACGAGCGTTGAAGGGGGAGTGTTCAATACCCCTCAATTTGTCTCAATCGAGCTTCCAAACTTTGACAAAAACCCTAATCTCACTCAACAGAAGTGAGGGTGAACCTAGAGAGATAGAAGGGGGTTCGGGGAATTCGAACACAACCGAGCAATCACGCAGTAACGGCATGGAAATCACCATTTGAAACACGCTAAATCACCTCAGAATCCTTAGACAAAACGGTAAATCAATCTGTAGTGATGTTCACCGCCTGGAATCGTCTCCAGAGTATTGAGGAATCAGGAGTTATGGTGGGTAAATTACACTGGAATACATAGTATTTGTATTACATAAGTATTTACGGTAGATATTCATGCGTTAAGTAAATAAGGTATTTTTCCAAATTTTTTGTTACATCAATATTGTGTAATTAGTTCTAGATCACCATCCTTAGGTGGACGGTAGAGCTTTCTCACGTATCGAAGCATGGACTTAGTGAACTACGATCTGAAGAACGAATTGCGCGTCTAAATGATTCTAGGCAAATTATAAAAGTATTTTACCTGCGTGTATACTTGCTTACATGCGAAATAAGGCTATATGAATAGAAGGTGTGTTTCACTATATTGTAGTACAGGATGACTACTGAATGATCGATAAATAATGAGGTTAGTCATAAATGAGAATAAGATAACAAAGTGGTTGAATTATAGGAACTGGTATGGAAAAACTCAAAGTAATATTTAGGTAGCCAACAGTACAATAAATTGCACCCATTAAATTTCAATAATATCGGACTGATAGATTTTGAAAAATCGGTATTACAGATAATTTATGTTTGTCCATCTTTCAACGGCATTCACCGCTAATAGTCACAATAGTCTTGGAGTTTCGTCAGTAACAATCAATTTCAAGTTTGCCCGATTGGTACAGAAACCAATCGTTAAGAAATTTATAGAATACAATCCCGAGAATTTTACATGAATACCTACGCCGACAGTTGAACTAAACAGAACCAATGCTAAAAAATTGGTTTTTTGACAGTAGGGCATGTATTGCATAGTCGAAGTATTTAGGTATCAGCACTGAGTCGATTGCGACCACTTTTAGATCTCTGATTCATAAAATGAGAAAATTCAATTTTCAGGAGAAAATGCCCGTAATTGACTAACTTTTGGCAAGATGGCATGCGGGGTATCATAGTCAAATTGTTTTTTAGTGCTGAGTCGATTGCGATCACTCTCAGATCTCCAAAATTCATTAATGAGTGAGAAATGACATTTTTATTTGAAAAATATTCATAATTAACCAAGTTTTCTAGTTTTGGTGCCTGTCCTGAAATTTTCCTTGCTATCTCGTCACTTGGCTTTCCCCTCAGTTTCATTGACAACTTTTCTTTGAAAATTCTCTCTATTAGCCATGCTACATGATTGAGTAGCTACTTTTGTTGTTTTGCGAATGAGTATTATTTAATATTCAACCATTTGCAATAAGATACTTGTCTGAACTTATATTTAATCCTTTTTTGATACTGGTAACAATTTATTCATACAAGTATGAATTATATGTAGGTAGTTTTTGTGTAGATACTTTGTACGGCTTGCAATTAGTGATTCATTTTAATATGAAATTTGAGTACATTCATAATAATGTATGAATTGAACTCTTGCCTGTAGATATCCAAATAAACAACTACGTAAACAAATTTAATGAATCAGCTCGTGTGCTAAATCCTCTTGGCAGATTCAGTATTTCTGTATTGGTTCATTAATTTAAAAAAGAAAAAAATATTTAAATACTTCGAATGAAATTATTGAAATCAGAATGTATTTTAGTTCATGCATTTCACATAAACCCGTCTACTGATTGGTGATATACGTACCAATTATTTACCTACCTAATTATTAATTAATTATCTAATTATCTCTTTGCGGCTTATTTATATATCAAAAGCTGTGAGCGTTTTTGTTTGACTCACTTCTTTTTCAGTTTGGTATTTGTTTTATGTTTTCCTTTTTACTCAAGTTGTTTTATTTATTTATCAGCAGCGCAACGACTCACCCCCAGCTCAATGAAATCATCAGATATTAACAAGCGGTTGCAATCTTGTTCACAATATCAATTATTGAGAATGATCACCTGTGTGTAAACAATTATTCAAATAACCATGCTAGGGATGTGCCAGTAACATCGGCGTCACTAACGGCAAACCCAAACGGGTAGTATTTAAGGGTTAAACATTTTCAATATCGAGATGTTAGTCTATTATTTTCAAAATTTTTGTTTGATCCATGGACAATGAGGATCAATGAATTGAATGGGACCATTCGGGTTGCTGTACTTTCATCCGTTTGATTCCCATAACAAGAAAAATCTAGTGGGCTTATCAAGTCTAGGCCTAGATAGGTACACACTCATAGGATGATCATTTTTTGGTGTACTTTGGAACTATGCTGTTGCAGAGTTGCGAATTTACCAATTCAATCAACCTCAGTTTTGTGATTATTTATTTCTGAATTGAAATTATTAATCACACAGGTGTTTGATTCGTGTGTTTGTTTACTGAATAAAAGTGAGTACTAGAAACACCATGTGTGAAGTTCTTCATAGAGAAAAAAACCTCTTTCTATTTTGAAGTAACTTCCTAAAACTCGTAAACGAGTTCCATTATCCGCTTTACAAGCAGATACCATGTTACATGGATATGTCTTCGATTGGGGATTTCATAACGGTTGTCCTCGACTGTTGTCAAGAGGATGAAAATGTTTCCTATGGAGTGGAGTAAATGATGCTATTGCTTTACGTTAAGAATATTGTAACCGGCTTATTAAAATTGTTTACAGTCCAATCAACTTAGTTTTGGAATGTAGCCAGGTACGTAAGGAGGGGGAAATCGGTAGCTTGAGATGTGAACATTTATCACATGAATCAAGCGCTTTACAACGAGATTGTGCGATGAAAATTGCGGAAGTTCCATTCCCCTAGCAACGGCTGGGTTGTACGTGAAAAACACTAAAATTGTGATACAAATTTTGCGTCACGAAAATTTTTGGTTGACCCCCAGAGCAAAGACATATCCATGTCAAATAGGATAAGATTTCATAATCGTACATATAGTTATAGGTACGGAGAAAACCATCATAGACTTATTGTGATTTGCATAGAAATCACAATATATGCTTAGAAGCATAGTTCGTATGATATAGTACCCTAGTAGAATACCGAGTAGGAGGCTTGGGGTTTCATTCCTCGCGAGAGCCAACTACTTTTTTTACCACTCCACAAACCCCTTAATTAGGGTTTAGTTGCGTATCTGTTTAATTATTATCATTATTTTTATTTCAATATAATTTTTATTGCTATCTACTTGTTTTTAATTATTATTGTTATTATTTCTTATTTCTAATTTTTCCGTTAGTTCCAAATTTAATTTAGTACAGCAATAAACCTCCGGAATTTCATTTTATGATAGGTGGAAGTGATTTGAGGAGGTAACTTCGATAAAGCCTGATAGTTATTTTATTTTTGTAATCTTTTGATTCAGATATAAAATCAGGGATTCATTTTGATGACGGATTATTTTGAGGAGGAGCGAAGTTGGAGAGAAACGAACTCTACGATTAGTATTAGTGACTGTGATACTATTTTCAACCGATTTTGATAAATAGGTATAGACTGCGCAATAAGGCAATCTAATTCAGAAATGATAAACCTTTGCGCAACGATTTGCAGCGTTTTTTCCACCGCTCCCATGGTTCCATAAACGTTTCTACTTCTTCAATTTCATGGGGAAATACAACTGCAATGTATTTTATTACCTTGAAAACGATCTTTTAGGTACTATGTGGGTCATGTAATTATTGAGCTATAAAAAAAAGTAGGAAAGATAAATGACGAAGTTATTTACTTTCAATGTGTATAATTATTATATTCTTGGTTAAGCCTTCACTTAATTACAGCTGCTGCACGAACAGCGATTACTCTGAGTAAATACCTTTTTTTGTCAATTTCAACCTGTGATTAGTCATAATTTGATCAATCCAAAAAATAATCCAAGTTTCAAAATACCTAAATTATATCAATCTACGTATATACCTAAAACTTACGTTTAATAATGGATACACACCAAATTTAGGCTACTAAATTTTAATAGGTTTAACAATTTCGCTGTTGCTGTTTCTCTTTAGGCACTAAATTCACCAACAACATTTTTTTTTAAATATTAATATCTTTTTTTTTACAAAAGTGTTGCCCAAAGTCTGTAATTTTAGGAAGTTTTCTTCATTACAGCCACAAATTATCACAAAGGTATTTATCAATTTTCAACACCTTTGACGAATGTTTTCAATATTGTTTTCGGCAAAGGAGGCCCGTAGTGAGGTTTTATCGGGTAATAATTCGAATATGGGACCAAAGTTGAATTGTGGGTGCAGTGCGCTTTCACCATAGAGTCCTTGTAGAGGGGATGGATCTGAAATGAAAAATATCGATAATATTAAACATACAAATGTCAAATAAATAGGGAATTTCGAGAAAAAATAATGTCTGGTCATGTAAACGAATAGGTTCTGTAGTATAATTGGGAACTTTTATCTGTTCATTTGATTTCAGATTTGGAATCTGTGCACTTGAAAACTCTACAGTAGTAGGAAGATCACGCCTATCGTAGTAGAGCAACGGTGCTGAGGGTTCCCCCAGGTGGCTGGGGCCTTGACGTCATGGGGGTAAATGAACTTTAAGAATAGTTTTATCGGTCAGATTCCAATCATATAACCCCTTTTCGGAAAGCTCTCACCCAGATCTTTCCATTGAGCTTCTTAATAGAACTATTTGCAATATGCGCAATGCAGGCTACAGATTTGATTCTGGGATGAATTTTAAAAAATTGCACTGCTTACTAGTTCACCTGAAATGAAAGGCTATTTGAAATTTTTTAGAGTAAGAGAAGAAACTCTGTTCCAGACGTAACCATTGAACGGTTAGTAACATATAGAAAACAGCGTTTTAAGTATTATTTCTCTTTTTCAATGTCGAGGGGGTGGGATGGGTGGAGAGGGGGGCGTCGTACTCAAAATGTCAGGCGTGTGAAGATTGGGGGAATGGAAAGTTATTCCATGAGCCGAAGGAACGGCTGGTTGTCCCATGTTCCTTTGAAATGTTGATGCGAGACGATGCATTCCAGTAGCGGAAGAAAGCTAAGGGGAGAGGCCATAAGGGGGGATTAAACTTGTGAATAAATAAGCAAACTCCCACCACACCTGCAAAGGCAAAGCTTCGCCATTATTGCTTCTTCCGGAATTGCAGGGCCCCGTCCAAGCCATAAGTCGGCCATTCTCGCAAGGCCGAAAAGCCTTTTCTTCTTTCTGAATAATTCCCGCGAGTTCCACGGATGGGTCTAGCCTCACCCGGCCCGCCGTACGTTCGGCCGTTTGTTTCCCACACCACCGGTGCAGTGCTCGGGAGAAGAATCCTCAACCCCCCCTTTTCCCTAAGTCGTGCCACATGATACTCAACCCATCTCATACATAATTCTTGTAAATCTCACCTTTGAAGAAACAAGAAGGTCCAAAGCTCGGAAGAACGGCCTAGAAGATGGACGGTGGATGGACGTCGGTAGCCGGTTCATAAATATATAGGTACCCATCCCCTCATTTGCTTACGCTAGTCGGCAGAAAGTAACCACATGCCCACTACCTTAGTAAGGTCAGTAAAATCCGGAACTTGTATGAGATCAAATCTAGGAAGGTTTAGAGACGACTTGCAGGATTTCTTTCCCATTCATGACTACAAGGGGTGAAATCGCCATCTATAACGATGGTGGATCCTCCACATCCCACATTTATCACTTGATTTGGAAATAATACCTAATGCCGAAATATGAAATATAAAGAAAAGGGGGAGAAGAGCTGAAGATGACAGTCGAGTGAGTCATGAGATTACCACCCCTTTTAATGTTGGTGGAATGTTGCAGTGAATAGACAAAGAATATGAGTGGGAATCTACCTTGGAAGCGTTTGACTCTCTTGAGGAGAGATTTTAAACATTTTCTCTGCTGCTTGGAATGAGAAGAATGAAAATTCTGATCGTAATGCTGAAATTAAATCGTAATTCTTTAATACTTTCTGGAGAGATACTGTGCTGACGTAATCCATACTGTTCCAAACTGTTTGTGATTTATAAGAGTATAGCACACTCTCACCAAACGAACATTCACGAAAAACACTCACTACAATCTTGGATCATGAGGTTTTCACATTTTCATACACCTGAGAAAATCTTCAATATCGAATAAGTGTATGACAAATTCGGTTGATATTAGTCTCTACTGATGAGCGATACTCGATGAAACCATTATTTACAGAAATTTGGAAGTTTCATGAACAAGAATGATCTAATACTATATAAATACCTATAACAAACTAATAAATTCAATTTTATGTCAATTACAAAGACATGAAGATTGTACTTCGTGCATTAATAAAGATTTGAATGCGATCAGGACATAATGTGGCGGAATGGCATTTGATCACCCATCAAAATAAGGAACAGAGAAGATGAAAATGAGACCCCTTTTCAAGGACTTGGTGAAAATTTTTAGTAAGGATGAGTTTACTGTCTTTTGGTCAATAAAATTTTATTAAGATTGATGTGAGTGAGCTGCATGACTCAACTCGACGGACGATAACCCTCTATTTATTGCGATCCATCAAACGGCTTGCATCGTCATAAATGCGCTTCTAAGAGTCAGGGGGACAACAATGGGAGCAGTTTGATGATGATGTTTTTCTTAAGGTGATGACAGCACTTTGTCTTGACATTAGCTCTGCCCGATCACCCCACGCAGAGCCAACGCGCAATAGCATAAACAGTCGGAGGGGTCTTCCCTTGTGTTTTATACATTTCTTACGCGTCAATGTGTCAGATACAGTAGAAATATAAATGTTAACGTTAGCTACTTTTACACTCAACAAATTTTCTCTTTTAGGAGATGGGAAAATATTGGCCAGAATCTAAATTTCAACTCTCATTCTAAGTTTTATCATATTCCATTCATTTAATTCCATTGGCTTTGCATCTGCCTCACCGGTGTGTCCGTGAATCTTTGTAGCAAACATTATTTCTACAGTTTCCTCAGATTTCGATAAATTTTCTCACGAATGTACGGGTTAGGCTGTGGACGTTCGTCTACCATTTCCGTTGCTTACGAATAATTATTTTTGCGCTTGTATCAAGCATTAAATTTCCACTAATTTCCAGACAGTAGTTGGGAAATTAATATTTGATTAAGCCATATCTCTTAACTCTGTTAACATTTGCCTACAGTCTGAAATTTACATTCATAAAAGTAATGTCTGCCAAATCGGGTGTGCTCTTACTTCTTGTATATGACATGATTAAAATTTAACTTGACACACATACACACATAAGATACTACGTACCTTATCTACTCTGGGAAATTTTGTGATAATTGTTAAGATACAACCAATCATCTTACATTGTAATACCCGGGTCCAGGAATGTCGCTCCCTGTGACGGTATACCTCCTCTCTGAGGCCGTGTTCATGTTTACACCGCAAGACACCCCTGGTTTTATTGTTTCATCGTTGACCAAGTACTCGTTAGGTCCTGGAAAATAAAGTAATCTATTTCAAAAACTAATTAGTCATGCAGCATGGCTGGTAGAGAGAATTTTCAAAGAAAAGTTGTGGATTAAAATTATGCAATTGAATTCTGATTATTCAAACCAAGCATGTCCTGAATGAAGCCGAGGGGATAGCCGTGTGATGACATTGCAGAGGAAATTTTAGGACATGCTGCAAAATTCGGAAACTACAAAATTTCAATCAATTTATTATGCGCATTTTTCAAGTGAAAATCTATTTTTCTAACTTATTCATCATGAATCTAGAAGATCTTAACGTAACATAAGTACCTTCGTCAACTTAATTTTGTGAATAAATTTTTGAATAATCTATTTCTTTTGACTGAAATTCTACTGGAAAATATAATTTTTACCATTTTTAGCTGTTTTTAGCTTTTTTTAGAACTTTTTTTATTTTACCAATTTTATGTACTCAAAAACTGCAAGCCAATGAACTCATTCTTTCTTTTGGAAAGCTTGATCTTTAGGCGGAAGAACAAAGTTTTTATCTCAATCCTAAGGAGAGTTATCGACTGGAATGACACACACACACACACTATTTTTGATTTTATAAGTGCTTTCATATCTAAGCGCAAACTTCAGAAATCGTTTCAGAATACGTCAAAACGGATATATTTGGAAATTTGTTTCAAAAATTGGTTTTTCGAACCATTGCAATAGTTTCATTTATTATGAAAATTCGCTAGAACCTGTTTTGGTAAAGTTGAAAATGTCAATCACTGATATTATGTCAACTTTTCCCCACATAATCTACCTACCTGCAATTAAATGTCCGAGCACTTTTTTTTCCGCCTAATATGTATACGATATTGGTTTATTATTATTGGTATACGCATAATTTACTATGTTGACGTTGTAGAATATAGGTTTGAGAGTAAATCTATGTATAAATTGACATACAGGATCATTTTTTTACAAACCGGAAGGTGAATTAATAATAGGTAATTATCTAGAACGTAAATACACGATAACAACAAACTACACAACACAAAATCTGTGTACAATGTGTGTGTGCATGAGTCCTAAAATGTTTATACAAGATTTACAGACACTGCTTTTGATCTGGTAACGTTGAAACTCCAAGGGGGCTTTTTCAACCTCTACCCGCGAAACCCTGCTGATGTTACGCCCGGATAAATTTTTTCCGGGAAACACATTAGAAATTAAGCTTGTTCAAAGTATTTTACTTCTGCAAATGCGAAGAGGATGGCTTCAGTTTAGGACCAATGAGAGTCAAGAAGAATTATTCAGACCCCATCCTCCACAATGTCCGAGTCCATAATGAGTTGCAAAAACGAGTCCAAAAACTCAGGTTGCAACATGCTCAGTTGGTAGAGTGGCAGAACTCACGCTCTTACCAGTGTGTCAAAACTGGAACGTGGGTACATCAAATCACACTGTATGTGTTTATAGTTTCCCCCTAAGAGGAACTTCTCCGGTTGTTTTAACACGAGGTCAGACCACAAGGCAAGATTACCTCACAACTTTTTCACTACCACGTCCATCCTATACATGGAAAAAGATACGTACTGGAGCTTTCTGGCCTGAAAATTGTGCGCATAATATTTTTTCAAATGCCGATCCTTAGAATGATGATGATGAGATATGTAAAAGTTTCAAGACCACCAATTTCCATCATTTCAGTTATCAATATATGAACAAAGTTTATTAGATTTCACGAGGTTATAATTTCTTGGTTTATGAAGTTTCACCATTGAGTCGGTGCCAAATGCTCGAAAAGAGCTATCTCGGTTGAAATGGCAGCTAGCCAGTCACTTTGCGAACTAAATCCCTCAAGTGGGTTTGCGGCGTGAGATAGGAAAATGAAGTTAGTAAAGGGAGCGGCATGAAATTGTGTCCGATTCACAAATCAGGTGGAAAGGTGGGGAGGGGATGATTCTGGAGTGAGGAGGCTGCGCTATTATCTTCTGAATTTATGAGCCGCAGAGACCCCCGCTGAAATCCAACCCTTGGAAGGTTTGCCAAACCGATCGAGCACCCTCGTAGTTCACTCCCTGACCGCTGATATTCAGTTCGATTGTGCAAATGACAGATCCTATCCCTTGGGAGTACCCGTGACTTTTGATGTAAACAGCTCCCCGTGATGTACCTAGCAAACATCCTAACAACGCACTATTTCGTGAATTTGCTATTTCCTTGAATGAAGAAGATCAATGTTGAAAAATTCTCGTGCATATTTTGCAACGTTATTGTGGATTTCAAACTGAAAAATTCGATCATGAGTTGAACTCAGCAGTTAGGGACCTTAAATAATATTGTATTCACTACTGTAAATAATAATAAAACCTCATGAGTGCATTAAATAATTAAAGGTAGGTAACCTTGATATTCAACAATAAAAAACATAAATAAGGATGCATTCGACCACGAAGAAGAACGCGCGAAACGATCTAGTGACAGTTGAGGCCTCCGCCAAGGCTTTCGTTCTCATAATTATTTCCACAGTAGAATTTTTTACCAGTTCAACACCATAACGTTAGGATAAATTCCATTGGAACTATATCACCTGATAATTCCAATATTGGCGTTATATCAGTTGATATTTACAGGGAATTTGTATGTGTATTCCAGTATCATTATCTAGGGATCCTTGATGGAATTTAGAGCTTGATCGGCTAAAGAATGAACTAGTAGGTACCTAAGTAATAGAATTAACAGAAAAATGGTTTTCCAGGAATACCTGAACTCATATAAGAGATTCTTGAGGCACGCCCATAATACAAGTAACGTGTGTATCAAAAGAAGTCTGGAAAATGAAAATGAGGGATTGTAAAATTGATTCGAACAAAGAGCGACGGATTGTTGGCAGATGGTTTGAGTAAAACTGAAGCGAAGACTTGTACGAATTACCCCGTAAGACGTTGAATTAAACCGAGTTGTACACTGTGCACTAGAACCACTCTCGGGGGTACATATGATAAGGAAATCAATAAGAAAATTCTATCATAGATGGGGATGAACCGAAGGATAAAATAATACACGACTAGCTACGAATGTAAATAGATTGTAATAAAATAAAATAAATTTATATTCTGAATACAGAAGGGGGTTTACTTCAACCCTTATTCAAAATGTTGAATTGTTCCTGAACGCAGGTCATATATATATATATATATATATATATATATATATATATATATATGTTGAGTTCTCCACCACTTTTTTTAAAACAAGGTGTTAAGGTTCTTGAGGGTTGGTTACTGACCTACCCTCAAGAACCTTAACACCTCGTTATATATGTACTAGAGGTAAGTGGGTATATACGAGATATTCGTAGGTGTGGCGAGTGCACAAATAAAACAATTTATGACGGTAGTAGTACAAAAAGGGAACGGCAATATTAATAATCAGGTAAATGGCGAAATATCAATACGTTTGAGTGTAGGTAAGTAGTAGGTACTTCTTGGTATTACGGAAGACGAAGGGAGACCTATGCAACGCAACGAAACTAGTTTGCTTAAATTAGGACTTATCGGGAAATTGTAGATTTCGGAAACGGGAGTCGTATTCGGGATGACAGGAGATAGGGCAGCAGCCAATTCCTTGTGCCTCCAATTTGAAACTGTAAACATATGACGATGTCACGTTAACATATGTCTGCTCGTTGGTAGGTGTCTCGAGAAGGTATTGAATAGTCAATACATACCAATTCGATAGACGATAGTGGATTAGTGAGTATCTTCGGGTTTCCAGGATCTCCAAAGTTTGCTGTGACGAACAAGTGGTCGGTCAGTTGATGTTCCCAAAATGGTAGGAGATGCAAGGGGAGTCGAATATCTACTGATTTCCACGAATCCGAGACAACCGTAGGTAGCTCAATGAACAAGAATGCTGCTACTCGAATCCTGAGTATTAACTTGTGACAACAAACGGGCTGACTGAAAACGGGCTGAAAGTATATCAGTATGACGGGGGAGATTGACGAGAGAATACGATGACAAAAAAAAGGAGAAGTCGGGAGAACGGGAAAACTTCGCTATTTGCGAAAAAGTGATGAGCTGGCATAGAGCAGGTTTGCCGCCTGCGCACAAGCCGACATGAAGACAGATGACTTGATTGGAAGTGTACTTATTGTTATTTACGAGTAGTTGTTACCCGGAGTTTAGACGGCAGTGAGTCTCCGACCGAGAACGCGCCTTATTCAAACCTGCCGGGAAATTTTTACGGCACAGTTGTGATAAGAGTAAAACCCGTAGAGTAAAATCGGAGGCTTTCAGCCTTATTCATTCAAATTGCAGGGGTAGTAGCCTCATAAACTTGACTGCAGTTAAAATCAAAGAGGTCGCTGTCCCATCTGAAGTGGCCGTTAGGAAAGTACATATCACAAGTGTAAGGGCGACCTCCGAATCAGCATCTCCTGTCTGGTCTTTGTAATGGCCGGCAATAACAGTTTTCTCCGTGAGAGGCAAAAGAATAGATTTTACTACGCTCCACTCCCTTGGAAAACTTATATTTTCAACTTCAACTCCAAGGCAATTCTATACCAAGCATTTCACAGTAAAATGATATCCTGGCAGCACATCGTCTTGTACGAAAAGAAGACGAGATGAGAGGACACTCTTGTTCAGCAAGTAATGGTTTAATCAGAAAATTTTATGAAATGGCTGCTTACATTGAAGACAGAGTATTTTGATACTTCTACTTATCTACTCAGGCATGGTGATTAGGTCTTCGTAAGTGTGAAACATGATATATTCTTACAAGAACTACTTACGTCATAATAAAACGACATCAGGAATGTCTGAAAAATTGTGCTTTTATTGAGTCTTCAATGAAAAGTTTCATAGATCTATTCCTTGTCATTTTTAATACTTCACAAACGTTTTTTTACCATTAACCTGATCACCACGAGTTGATGAATTTCACAATAGTATTGATTAGTTCACCATAATCGACAACATAACGATCAAGCCGTACAAGCGACTGTACTTACGCTTTTCACATACTAATTTACACCTACTTTCGAATATTTACATACGAATAATCTTAATTTTTTTAACTTCTGTATATTTTGCTATTACTTACGGTAACAGCAAAGAGCATTATCTGATTTTGTACAATAATGGGCTACAGGATATACTTTTTTTGAAAGGTACGTGATAAATACAAATCTTTGAGCTAAAAAAGTAGAACATTCACTACGGATACGCGAAGACTTGGATTCTTACCTGAATGTGATAGTTCAATTTTTACAATGTATCCATCAATTATTATCTGTTATTTATGAGGAGTGCACTCAGTTGACTAGAAGAAAGCACAGCCAAATCCCATTGTGAATCGGTTTTCAAAACGAATTATTCCCCTACTTCAAGTTCCCTTGAAAGATGCAAGTTATCACTCAATAATGCATCTTATGAAGAGGAGATTCAGAAACGACTAAAAGGACACTGGGTTCAATGAGGCTTGACTTCCTTCTGAGGGTGCAGAGAATCCACTTGTTCTCAAAAGACTGGGAGGAATCTTTCCAGACCGAACTAGGGAGTGCGGGAGCATGATCCGGTACATTCATCACTCATGGAGGGGACTGTTGTTGATGGCAGGGTTCTACCATGACCTTCGACTGGGGTTTTGGACGATGACTAAGTCTTTCGAGCCACAATTTATGAACTGTGATAGCAGTTTCATCTCGTTTTCATTCTATGGGTACCTACCAAGGGATAACGAAGACTCCTCATGAAAAGATCAATAAGTCACTTCTTACATAGGAAACACTTTACTATATTATCTGAGTATAACATTATTATTTCTTTCTTTAATTGGCTGATCAAGTGGCAGGGTGACAGTTATCATGGATGTTTCCTTTATTACGCGAACGAGATGTCCGAAAATCAAATCTTTGGGTTCCATGGGACCTCAAGTGTTGTTCTAAAGTAAAAGTATAGCGGCAAGCTATGGAAGAGATTTAATCGAAGATATTTGGAATAGATAATTCGAAAGGAGACCAAGGATGTGGTGACCACCAAAGGTTTGCGGTACTTTTTAAGTTTCCAAGATACCAAAATAAATGAATTTACAGTTTAATGTGGATAACTGCCAGCCAATGGAAGGTATTTCATACTACTTTAATGAATACCAAGTTGACGCATAATTATTATGGTATAGGAACAAAGTTCTTTTTTCCAACTTCACAAAGACTCTTTCACTAGGGTTCAAAAGTTATCCAGTCGAATAGCACTTATCTTTGGTTCCACTTAGTAAGGTAAAATAATCATCTGGAGAAATAGTAATAAAGTATAAACTCCAAGCAATATTAGTAGGTATGATCATGAAAAGCCAGTTAACATTAGTTATGTACGTCCGTACGTACCTTATAGTCCACCAACTTCTATTCTTTACATAATTTTGTATGTGGTTCAAACGAAACGGTGATGGTAGGAGGAAGATGAAAGGGAGGGAATATGTCGCTGGGAACACACGAAAAGAAGGAAACGTTCAGTTATTGATGTTGGGTGCACTTTACACAGACGCTCTTGAGGGGACAGTCAGTCCCTGTGTACTGTAGTTCACAGGAATGCTAATGTTTTATTATTTATTCGGCCTGGGTAGAGCGATTCGTCAGCAGGGGACCGTGAAATATTGACTGAACGTAGGAGGTGTCGGCCCCACCTCATTGGTATTTTAAATATTTCAATACGTCGCACCCTTCACTTTGGTACAGTCTATGACTGTTTCACGTAACACAGCTGGTGAATGTTAGTTCCTTTTCACTTTCCAACGACCAATCATTCAATGGAAAATTATTCAATCGATTGAAGAAAAAAACCGTATTGATACTTCCCTGTACGTTGTTCTGGGCGAAATCTGAAATCCCCTGCCTAGATACGTATAGAACCACAGTCTACTAGAAACTCGTTTCAGGGTTGTTTTCATAAACTCAAGAGCGAAGCATATTGATCATTTCATTAAGAGACGGGATGAATCAAAATGAGTGGAAAGTCATAATTTTTCTAACTGTGGTACATTAGTGTCGACATTTAGTCGTTGGTCTCCACCACTCAAGTATTGACTACGAGTTCGGCACAGTATAGTATATGGTGCCCAAAAGGAGCCATGCTGTTATGGGAGTGGAGCATATCGACAGAATCACTCCGTAGTGACATCACTAGCGTTCCCAGGGACTTGTAGGTACCTACTTCAACTGATGATGCTTATATACTGGAACACGTTTTTTAATTCCCTTTTCACTTCTCTTCTTTCTCAAGCTCCTATTGGCTCGATTCAGATAAGCACGGGTTCCATCTCCGTCATTTCGATTTTAATATCCGTTTTGATTATGGGTTTTATATATATATATATATAATATATATATATATATATATATATATATATATATATATATATATATATATATATATATATATATATATATATATATATATAGTTCGAAAGAATAATGGAAAAAGTGTAAGTTACTTACTATTCAGTAAACGTCATAATTTATTACGATCAATAGGATGGTTTAATTCCATGTTTATTGCTCCCAAGTATATCTAAAAAATCACTTACACCATCCCCAACAAATTTGGTACCCATATCCGGCTACATTTTTGTCCATATGTGTATCCGCTGACGGTAGCGGAGATAATTTCGCAAGTGAAGGCTTCTCTTGCGCAACATCAGGCGAATACCAGAGGGATTCAAGATGAGGCCATCCGAAATTCATTCAGTGAGTTATACTCCATAATTAATACCCTCAGTGGTTATTTATCTGGGTGTAATGAACATGTATTGGCAGAAAAGAAAAAAGTCTCAGACCTTCAAGACAAGTTAGAAAAATTAGAACATGAGATGTCTTTTCATACAGACTCAAGTGATCTTGCCAATGAAGTTGGGGACGATGAGGTTCGCTCATACGATGTCTCTGGCATAGACTTTAAACCAGTGAAGGTAATCCGAAAGAAAATTGAAAATACTACATCTCAAAATCAGGTACAAAAACCCCAACCAAAAAAAGAACCAAAACCTCCTCCTTTCATGCTAGAAGCACTTAAAGATGCTGAGGGCTTCAAAAATATTAAAGCACGGCTAACACAGTTAGTACCAAATGTCACCCTTACTCTTCTTGGTGACGGTAAAGTTAAAATTAACACGGAAACCTCAGATGAATTCCGAGCCATTAGATCGGAGCTCATCAATAAAAAATGCCCGTTCACGACTTACCAAAATAAACAAGAACGACCGTATACAGTGATATTGAAAGGAATTCCAAGAGGGCTTGTTCCACAAGAGCTCAAAGACGCATTTGCCCACGAATTCCCACACCTACAAGTCCTGAATGTGACACAAAAATTGAAATGGGGAACAAAAGAACCTATTGATATGTATATAGTTGATTTTGCCCCCGGAACTAATCCTGACACTATCCATGGAATCACAAAATTTTATTCGTCGAAGGTAAAATTCGAAAACCTTAAACCGAATAAAATTGTGTCACAATGTAAGAGATGCCAATCATGGGCACACACCAAAAACTACTGCACGAAAATGGAGAGGTGTGTTAAATGTGCTGGCTTCCATGTCACAGAAAAGTGCACCAAGCCTCGCGACACCCCAGCCAAATGTGCAAACTGCGGAGACTCGCATACAGCAAACTATCGCAAATGTCCAGTGGCTATTGAAGCTGCCGAGATTCACAAAAAACGATCTCAAGGTCTGAAGGCTGGCTCCCAAAATATCGAAAAAGAAACCAAAAAAATCAATACAACTAGGAAAGTTTTCATCCCGAAAACTCCTATACATGAGAAAAATCAACATTTCGGTCATCAGCCTTCATACGCCCAAGCGGTAAGTGGCAGTGTCATCCAGCCAACACCCTTGCAGCCTGATAACACTATACAATCATTATTGCAAAACATACTTGCAAATCAAAGCCGAATGGAAAACACCCTATCTAATGTTAATCAAAGATTAATTATTGCCCTAGAAAAAGATCGCAGCCATTCACGAAAGAAAGCCCAATGATGCGCAACCTAAGAATTATGTGTTGGAATGCCAATGGACTCCTGTCCCGAAAATTGGACCTGGAGATGGTTCTTAATATAAACAAAATAGACATCTGTCTAATTTCTGAGACCCACTTTACTAAGGAGTCACGCATTAAGATAAAAGGATTCGAGTGCTATCATGCTCTCCATCCCAGCAATAATGCAAGAGGGGGCAGCGCAGTACTTATCAAAGATAATATAAAACATCATGAATGTGTCAAAATAGAGACAGAAAAATTTCAAAGCTGTGCAATCACCATTAGTACGAAATCCTTTGAAGCTAATATTGCCAGTATTTACATTCCTCCAAAGCATATCATAAAAGAAAATGAATTTGCTGAAGTGTTTGCCCTACTTGGAAATCGCTTCATAATCGGCGGTGACTTTAACGCAAAACACACGCATTGGGGTTCACGACATTGTACACCTCGTGGTACAGAGCTCCTTAAATATGTTCAATCAAATTACTGTACTCCATTGTCAACTGGGAAACCAACGTACTGGCCAGGGGATATCCAGAAGAAGCCTGATCTAATCGATTTCTTTATCATGAAAAATATTTCAGCGAACTATGCACTTGTTGAGGACTGTTTTGACCTCAGCTCTGACCACTCGCCAATACTTCTAACGCTAAGTGAAACCATCATTCTAAAGCCTCATAATCCAGTTTTGGTGAACAAAAAGACAGACTGGGATCAGTTTAAAGTCAACTTAAATCAATATATAGATCTTAGTGTGCCACTAACAACTCCAGCTGAAGTTGATGGAGAGTTAAGTCAACTCGTTCACTCTATCCAAACTGCAGCATGGAAAAACACCCCTGAAGAACAGAAAAAGCTGAAGGGCCTCAACTATCCACGTGAAGTTATAAATATGATCAGAGAAAAACGAAAAGCCAGGCGTAAATGGCAAAAACTACGTATCCCCGCTCTTAAAACTGAATGGTACCAACTCGACTACAAATTGAAGAAAATGATGGAGCAGATACAAGAAGAAACCCAAGAAGATTACCTCACATCGCTCACCAATCATCTAGGCACTGAATACTCCCTCTGGAAGGCAACAAAGCATCTGAAGAGACCTATCATCCAGGCACCACCTATTAAAGATACAACTAATAGCAAGTGGATAAAAAGCAACCAAGAAAAGGCTGATGCTTTTGCTCGACATCTTGCAGATATTTTCATGCCCAATCCTGGCCGCCCTGACGAAGAATCCCTTGAAGAAATTCCCTTGCTAGAACAAGAAATTGACATCCCACTGATCACTGTCAAAGAAGTTCAAAACACCATCAATACCAAGATCAATCCGAAGAAGGCACCTGGATATGATCTGATCACCGGTCAAGTTCTCAAACACCTACCACGAAAAGCACTTGTAAAGATCACGCAAATCATGAATGCCTCTCTCAAGTTACGTTATGTTCCTCAACTGTGGAAACTCGCTGAAGTCATTATGATATTGAAGCCAGGTAAACCTCCTGAAGAGCTAAAGTCTTATAGACCAATATCACTTTTACCAGTACTGTCAAAACTCTTTGAAAAAGTGCTGTATGCACGTCTAATTAAAATCGTAGAAGAAAGAAACCTCATCCCCAAACATCAGTTTGGGTTCCGCCATAAGCATTCCACTATAGATCAGGTGCACCGTATCACTCATATTATTGAACAAGCCCTAGAAGATAAAAAAGTCTGCTCAGCTGTCTTCCTTGACGTTACTCAAGCGTTCGATAAAGTCTGGCACAAGGGACTTGACCAAAAGCTCAGACTAATGCTTCCAGCCAAATATGTTGAACTGCTTCACTCTTATCTATCAAATCGATACTTCCGGATCAAACAAGATGATGCTTACTCGGAAGCAAAAATAATTAATGCTGGCGTACCACAAGGAAGTGTACTCGGCCCACTACTGTACGTCCTTTACACCAGCGATTTGCCTGAACACGAGGGGAACACCCTGGCATCATTTGCAGATGATACTGCTATTCTTGCCATTGGTGAAGGCAATCGAGAATCGACCTCAAAACTTGAAAGATCCATCGAGAATCTCCATGATTGGGCAATTAAGTGGAGAATCAAGATGAATGAGGCAAAATCAGTCCATGTTGATTTCACCAACCGCCAAATCAAAAATATACCAATCTATCTGAATGGCAGAGTCATCCCTTATGCCAATGAGGCAAAATATTTGGGTATGACTCTGGATACAAGGCTCCGCTGGAGAGCGCATGTAAAAAACAAAAAAACAGAATTGGACACCAAATTTCGAAAAATGTATTGGTTGATTGGTAGACGATCAAAACTGTCTATCCAAAATAAATTAACTTTATACAATCAGGTCCTTAAGCCAGTCTGGACATATGGTGCACAGCTCTGGGGCTGCACCTCTCAAAGTAATCGTGATATTATACAGCGATTCCAGAACAAAGTACTGCGGTCATGCGTCGATGCGTACCGCTACTCGACCAATAATGATATCCATAACGACCTCAAAATTCCCACAATAAATGAAGTAATAAAAACTCAAGCGATAGCCCATCATCAGAGGCTCCAAGGTCATATCAACGAGGAGGTTGTGAAGCTGCAGGACGTTGATGATCTGCTCAGACGACTGAAAAGACGAAAACCTCACGACCTGTGGTAATAGGGAGTGATGTGTTCATGAAAGTTTGTTCAGTGAGTGTAGTGATGTGCGCTCCTGCAAATCGTGTTCATTGAAGACACTAAATAGCTGAAATGATGTATAGGATGTGTTATGTATCACAGTCTTGTTTCAGTCACCGATTATTCATTGTCAAAGAAATGTTGCTAATAAGTTGTATTACTTGGTGCAATAAATATTATGAAAAGAAAAAAAAAAAATATGTGTATCCGTTAATTTTTGCAAGAAGGAAACTATACTTCTATGATAACTTACAGTTAGAATCTCGTAAAATTGTCTGTGGATGTGTGAAGTTAACTCTCGACGGTCCACTTCGGATTTCTTCCTTTACCAGATCAACGGTAATTGCTTTGTATCCACATAGCAGAACCCTTGTAAAAATCATCACTACTACAGTTTCCATCCGATTTCTATGAAATTCTCAGGGATTGTGCAAATTGAAGGATTTATGTGCATGTGTATAGTATTCAACTCTACTGTCATGAAACGGTTTGTGATACAAATTTTTCATACTCGTGTCCCTGTCTTCCGGCAGTAGTAAATGTTTATCTGAATGTCCACCTCACAGGACTCACATGGCCGCTATTGATTGAAAAATATAGCGATCGGCTCTGGTGAAGATGCACACAGAAAGGGCTCACAATCATGTTCATTGACATATTAGCGATTCAAACTTTGTACCTATTTATTCTTTAATAAAGAAGCCTAATTAATTTGCATCACTTGAGGGAAATATCTCTTTAAATCACTAGTTGACGCAAGCTAATATGAATGATTTAGCTCAACCGCTATTCGTCCATCCATGATTATAATCGTGAAGTATATCATTAACAACCCTTTCATTACAGCGATGGAAGTAGTTAGAGAGTAGATGAAGTTTTTTCACTAATCATCAACATAAAACTACAATATGTTTACGATTTAACTCATCATTCCTGGTTCTCATCTCCTCCTACACTCCAAACCTCCCCAGTAAACTAAGCTGGACGGGTAAAAATTAAATTTTCAAAGGTGAATAGATGAAGGAAGAAGTGGTCTTTCCTTCAGGAATTCAGAAGTGGGTTAGAGAACATAATTTGTGACTCATAACCCTTGGAGGAATGGAGGTTAAGTTTTGATATATGCAAATTTAGTTAGAGAAACTCGAAAGGGGAGCCAAACCCCTTGTGGGACGGCTTTTAACTTTTCCCCTCTTCCTGCAAAAGCCTCTGCTGAGACGCAAGAGACCATGTGACTGGTTGTAAGGCTTTCTTAGGAATGAAATAGGATGAGGGTTTCGCTAAATAGTTAACCCTTCAACAAAATGTCAATGACAATCGTCGACCTAATGACTTTCTCCTTTTGACATTTTGATTATTAACGTACTAAAATAAAATGACTTGGCCGATGGGTCTGAAACGTATACTGCTTATATAATTCCTAATTAGTTTAGGTTCCATGTTATGTTGATCGGGTTCTCCTTTCCCAGTGTGAGGAAGATAGTTATCCTAGTTGGAAACGTTTAAAACGAAAACTTCTTAGCGTAAGGGACAATGGTTTATATAAAAAAAAGTAGGTAAAATGAACAGAGAAGTAATGCGAATTGTGGCTAGATAAGTACCAAAAATTCTAATCAAACAAGTATCAGTAACAATAATAGTTAGTATCAGCTTCATTTCGTATTGTCCAATCATTAAGTCTTCTATAACACATTTTTATTTACTATTGAGACTTTACATACTTGAATCGCGCACCATAAAACGCTTAGCCACTCCAAACTAAAGAAAACACAGCTCTTAAAACGTCAGAAGGACTTTCACACATACATAATTTTGTGGAGCCATCAAATGCTTGCTACTAATTTAGAATCCCGCAATAGGTCTTCTTTATCAAAAACACAACTCGACCCCAATAGCAAGCGCTACATTTTGTATGTAGCTAGGAGGGTAATGTAGGTCACCGCGAATTTCACCGCTTCTAAAGATTTTCTTTCTTCAGATAAATGGTGAAAAATACATCTGAAAAACTCACGAACTGGTTGTTCGCAGCTTTTCAACATTTTCGCATTTCAGTTTGATCCATAGTTCAGTGTGGAACTCACAATTCATTTTCGCTTCTCTAGTAACAATTAGTGGAAGCAATGGTGCCATCCTCCAACTAGCTGCTGCAAAATGCTTCTTTCCTTCCATGAGGAATCGTTGTCGGTGTTAGCATTACATTCAAACATCCCGCCAAGTCATTGTTAATTTTTACTTTTCTTACTTAACCGGAAGGGTTAAGGGAAAGTCTTGCATTCACTCAGAAAATCAATTTCTGAAACTCATGCTAGGATAGGTATTTTGTTCAGCCTGAACTCATATATGTATACGTTTCGTGAAAACGTATGTTTGTGTATGTGTGTATGCGTATATGTGTAACTCGTTTACACGATTGCGACCTTACGATACGACATTAAAAAAATCCAATTTCGGTATTGGGTTTTTATACCCAAGAGCTACTGTAGAAAAATCAACATAAAATGATCATTTTGAGGGGGTTAAAATATCATAATATGTGAAAATAATATGTTAAAAATCTTCATTAATAGGTGAAAAACGCCATTTTTTAGCACCTTTTTAGGACTTTTTTTATCTTTTTTTTTAATATGGCCACTAAATGATGCAAAAGAACTATCCTTTTCTCTTTTCAGTGTTTTGTTCCATTTCCGAAGGATGAAGTCGTAAAAAAATCGGAATTAACGTTTTTATGCTTTCCTTAATTAACCCGAAGGGTTAAGGGTAAGTCTTGCAATCACCTCAAAAATCAATTTCTGAAACTCATGCAAGGATGGTTATTTTGTTCAACCTGAAGCCATATCTATACGTTTCATGTAATAGTATGTGTGTGTGAGTCCAACCAAAAAGACATCAGCTGAGTGATATTGTGAGCTCATTTTTCCCCTAATAGACCAAGGAAGCTGGAATTTGGAATTGATCATCGGCTGCGTACAATTGACGAAGTGAGGACCCACCTTGATCAGCTGAGTGCACTCGGGAGCTCAGTTCTCTCTTAGCATACCGAGGAACCTGAAATTTGGTATCGAGTAACACTACGACCGACGTGAAGAAACATGACACATGATTTTCATTTTTAGATTGCAACAGAAAATCGACAACCGGTCGTGTGATCTGCACGATATGTGATTCTAACACTTTACCACTTGTTTGACACATTAACTCACAAATTTTATGTGTTTTTAGGGGTAAAAATAGTTGGCTAAAGTGTAAAATTCGGTTATAACGGGGGTTGGAAGATATGCAAATGTTACCATTCGATTCAGTGTTAAAAAAAAAAATACATAGAAACCGACTGCAAACTTGTATTTTCATAGAAGGTCATATTTCGAAAAAACTTTCGATTTATTTGAAAAAACAATGTTTTTGAACATTAAAACTTAGTTTTCTCCCCTAATTAGCAAAATATAAGTAAAACTGATCACACTGTTGGAAAAGTAACCGATAGAAAATTTAATGCTCTTTCCAACGGCATCCTCAAATTTGAATTTACGCAGCAAATCAAGGAAGTTCTAATCGTTTAAGTGAAAATAGGTGAAACTCGAAAAAATCTTGAAAATTGAATTGCTCGAAAACAGAGCGTTAAAAAAATCTCTATGAAAAACTTTCGATTAAAAATGAGCTCTCTAAAATATCAACTCCTGCAGTTTGGCGGACCTATTTAGTGTTCCTACACCTATACCCCTTTATATATGGGTGTCTATAGTAATTAAAGAACAAACTCAGAGAATCGATTCTACAGCTAATTTACAAAAAGTGCCTCCTTGAGTTTATTTTTTTTATTTTTATTTATTTTTTTTTTCACTCAACTATACCTAGTTGAAGAAAAAGGTTGAGTTGAAAAAGTTGAGATGAAAGGCCATAACTCACTTCAGAATCACTTTCAACTCAGAAATAAAGACACCGTTGAAAAGAGCGTCGAGTTTCCTATTTACCTGCCAAACCAATATTTTTGTTGCCGTCCTAATACGTGAAAAAGAGGCTAATAGGCAGATTTTGAAAATTTCACAGAATTTAACTTTTTTCATTTCTTTTTCTGCTCTCAATAGTGACTAGGTATTTTAGAAAGGCACTCCACGTGGGATACTTTATCAAAAACTCGGCTTTCTAACAGTAAAGCCAATTTTACATTTACATCGCTAATTGAGTGAGAAACCATGCTTTAACGTTGAAAAACGTATTTTTTTTTCTAATGAAATCGAAGGTTTTCGTGAAAACTGGTCCTCTATTAAAATACGACTTTGGGGTCGGTTTCTACGTATATTTTTACGCTGAATCGAATGGTAACATTTGCATATCTCCCAAACCCCGTTATAACTGACTTTTATACTTTAACTAACTAGTTTACCCTGAAAACACATCAAATTGAGCATAAAAAAATAAACTAAAGATGCATGAGTTAAAGTGGGAAACTCGGATATTGGTAACGGAGTTGGGGAGATTTGCAAGTTTTACCATTCGATTCAGCGTGAAAAAATACGTGGAAACCGGTCCCAAACTAGAATTTGCGAGGGCAATTTTTCATAAAAACCTTCAATTTCATAGAAAAAAACGATGATTTTTTAATATACAACCATACTTTCCTCCGCCAATTTAGGTACACCTATACTACCTACGCTTCGGATGTTGTTTCCTGATCTTTTGTTAGTTTCCGAGTTTCACTAACGATGGCTGGTCACAACCTCATCATTTTAGATATAATGTAGGCAGTATATAAGTTCGGGGTAGGCCAGTTAAATGCACATAAGGTCTGTAGTATAATAACTACTCAAATATTAAACAGTTTGTTGGGTAATCATTTTCAGGGTTCAGGCGAAACTCAACAACGCTTCATCACCTTCCACGAGTCCGCAGGGAAACTGAATGCCAATCCCCTCTCGGGGGTTTTCAAAGAAGCACTACGGAAACGAAGTTCGTCGTGTGGCCAAGAGAGTCGCTCACATCGCCTCACACTTATCGATTGAGCGGGAAGTTCAAATCACCAATAGTATTATCAGTGACCTTGCGAAGGGCATTATAGTAAACAGTTACGTTGTTTTCTGTTTCAGGAAACGATTGATAAAGAATTAAATATTATATCAACGGTTTCGCCATAATTCTTGGCAATGGTAGGTACGAATTTAACACTTTAAGACGAAGGAAGTGGTAGGTACTAGGTATTACCGAAGAACATTAGGTAGGTTTATCTATTGATTTAAATAATTTAATTACCTATCTGTGAGGGGCCGTAATGCAGCAAACGATGTTGGTTTTACTTCACAGTATATCATGGAACCGAAAGTATTGTTCTCATTTTTGTAGGATAAAGAATACTGTATTACCAAATTTCTTTTGTTTGCATTTTAATTCAGCCAGGCCTAGTCAAAGTAGAGGCTTTTCGTTCGTCAATTAAATGAAACTCTCCGCTATTGGTATTGGCAGATATTGCCGGCTACAGAAGCTGTCTCTTCACTAAACTGTTTGGTTCATTGAGCTCAGGAACGTTGATTTTAAAATGCGAATGATTTTATGAACTTAAATAAATAATACAAAAGGCATAAAATCAAAATTTATCTCATCCAGGTATTTCAGCAGAAACATGAGGAGCCTACCTACTTGATTTCGTTGGTAATTATCTAAAGGTACTAAGAGGGAAATACCTCATTGTTTCCGGTAAGTTTTAATGTGTGTCAATTTTTTTGAGACTTGGTGAAATATTGCCATGTTAATATTATTCACTCTATTATTACTTATTATAATTTTTCATTTTTTCAAGGATTATCTGAATAATCTGTACCTCCCCACCTACCTTATTTATTTTGTTTCACTTAAGAAATGTAAGCAAAATTCGTATGAATGAATTTTTGAAAACACATACTTTCTTACTAAGTGGTGGCTGATATGATTAAAAGGGAGGTAAATGCATAATTTCAAGATTAGTAAGTATATTTAAGTGAACTAATGGGTCGCGACTTTGCAAAATCTCAGCCAGTGGGTCCCGGAGGAACTTGAATTGGGAATCGTTGCCTTACCTAGGAAGAAGCATTAGGTACTTTTTCAGCTTTCATTCAATTCCGTTGAAACTGTCTGGGAATGTACGGGTGCAAAAATTAAACCCACCAAGCATCATTTCCTCATGACCTGTTCGTCCTATCTCGCTCAAATTCAAAGGATAATTGGGAATTTTAATTTTCGCCATTTAATTTTTATCGGTACTAGTAGCTTTGCATGCGCGAACCTCAAACCCTTCTACCATTACTTCTACAGTTTCAATACGATTTCAATTAAATTTTCAGGGTTTGAACGGTTTAGATTCGGATTACGTACCTATGTTCCACACCGAACCTGGCAAATTGAAATTTATTAAAGCTTTCTGATTTAAAAATTCAACTAGGTTTTTACCCATTTGGAAAATAAGTAAGGATGTTGGGAGTTTAATCATTATGGATCATTATGGAGCGATACAGTTAGGTATCTAGATCTTAGTATTATTGTGAGTGTCGTTGCCCGAGTTATGGCTTTTTTAAAGTTTCATAAATTTTCCGTACAAAGCTCACAAACATGGTGTGTTACTCTAACCTTCTCCTCGCCGATGCCAGGGGGTGGCAAAAGGTTTTACCTCACCTCCACTCAACATATTGGCTAGTGGTGGTCACTTTACACTATAGAAGGCTGAAGTAATGCCCATTTAGCATCATTCACATTCTCGAATTTGCCTTGCTCTTTTAGCGAATTTTTGAAGAAAATTAAGCTATTGCTCTCGCCTCAAAATTTGTAGAATGTGAATTTTTGAAAAAATTGTATGCAGAAATCCGTTTCAGGCTATTCTAAATCATATTCTGAAGTTTAACGCATTTTTTTATGTATGTATGTATGTATGTATATATGTATGTATATATGTATGTATATATGTATGTGTCATTCCAGACGATAACTGTCCGTAGAACCATGCTGTTTAAAACGTAAGTAGTAGGTGCTTGTTAAAAAAAAAAAAAAAAAAAAAAAAAAAAAAAAAATGTAATCACAACTGATGAGTTTACTCTGTGAAATATTCCGTCCTCCGAATCCCTCGGTCGCTCTCTTTAATGTTTTACGCTCAACTGTTTTTAGACTTGATGTAGCTTTAATACTGACTGACTTTAATACTGAATTTGGCTTAGAAAATATCAGCCATGAAATTATGAAGAAGTTCTATTTATGTACGTACTAGTACGCAGACCCAAGGCCTCGCTCCGCTCGAAATGTCGAAGATTTATTCAAAAATTCGCTCATGGGGTCATGCTGCATGACTGGACTTTTTTTTTCTTCAAATAACATAACCAACAATCCAATTCAACCGACGGTTTAACTACCTGGCCGAAATTACTATTTACCTATCCTCTCCTTTAGCTAATGGTTTCTGCACTGATCTGTACTCTCCTACTACCAATGGTTTCAGAACCGGGTAGTAATTTTTTCCACAACCGACAGTTTCATCACCGGGTTGTACACCAAACATTCCTTCCTATATATATCTAAGTAAGAAACTTTAAATTAGATAGGAAATTATAATTCAAAGCAAGACTCAGCACACGCTCGATTCGCAACATGGTGTATTATCTAATCCTGATATCGATCAATTACATTAATTTCTTGTTATCTTTTCATTATCATATTTGAATAAGGGTAAGCAGCTTCCTCAAGGGACAGTCTGCACAAAAAAGCTTGTTGATCAAACTCATTTGATCAAAAGGACAGAAAGACAATTTCTATATTACTCGACTATTGATATGTTAATATACGTATTATACAATTATCCGAAGACTCATCTCATCAGCATACGACAAAATGATCCGTGAGATGATGACGAGAAATGTAAAATATCAATAGGCAGTGAAACTGAGTATTTACCTGGAATGCCTGAATTTGGCAATGATGGTGCAAGTCTCGGTCCAGTGGAATTGAAGGGCTTTCTGTGTCTGCAAGGATCGCAACTTTTCTTCAATTTTTCATAAGCAGTCACCATGTCGTAGTATGCAGGGGATACACCCGCCTGTAATTTTATTGATAACAACATAAAATACTTTGGCGGTCTAGATGCTCGCAAGCTCGTATCTCAAAAATACATAACATAACATAATCTAAGTAAGAAGTAATGCCTAGGAACATCGGGCGGGCGTGTTGAAGACAAATTGACTGTGGGGGGGTATAACGGAAAAGTACCAAATTTACTATCAGTTTACTATGCTAGTGAGGGGATCAAGGGATTTTGAGAAACTAAAGGCGAATGAGTGCATATTGTACAGCTATGCACTTAATATGAATGTTGTTGCTAAAACCGTTCGCAGGCTGATGCCTAATGAGTAATTATTGTACACTTCTGTATAATGTACTCGTAATTTTAAAATTGAGTTAGTCAGGTAGTTTTCAAAGTAAACCCATTAATTTCGCGTTTTGTTCCTAATTGGTACCTACTGCGTTGGTTATAATAATTGTTGAATCAACAACTTAAATTACTATATATATATAATCACTCCAAATTTAAATAGATTTATACTACCAAGATAGCGAAATTTTTTAAATGATAGAAAATAAACTTTTTTGTCTATGTTTTAAAATATGGGAATTCCAGTATTTGGAGAATCAAAAGCCACCCACCGCTTTTTTCCCATGACCTACTTGACTAGTTTAGAAATTCGTTATATTTATGTCGGTCGACAACAGACCTGAAATCTCATTGTCAAATCGATCAACCTCAAGTTACCATTGACGAGTTGAAACAGTAAGAAAATCACCCGCTTTATCACCGTTAGTGATCCACCGTTTCCATTCACTCTCCCGATTGCTCATTCCCGGGGAAATCGCCAAATATGCAGAAAAACAAAGTATCTGCACTACATACAGATACATCGGTACATGGATAAGTCTCATTTTTCCCTGTGAAATGTGTGTTTTGTGTCTCAAGTTAAAAAGGTCTCAGTTAAAAAAGCTTCTGATTTCTTTGGCACAGGTTCAGTGCCTACACTACTGTATTGTTTACTTCGCTGTGGTTTACCTGTTTGCTGATTTGCCATAGTTTTTTTTCTCGTACTCCATGTTTTCGATCTTAGTTCAAATTGAAATTGCTGTGAATTTATTCACGAGTGTTTTTGTTGATAAATCCATAATGCCTCATTGTAATGTGAACAGCGACAGTCGAGGCTAGAATGGAAAGGCCGGAATACAAGTAAACCATCAAGTTCAATCTATGTCCCATTCCGTGTTAAATTCCGTCAAAATGCATGAAAAAAAAAGCACTTGAAAATTTGTAAAATGTGTGAACTGTGTTGAGATTGGATTGTAAGGTGTAAGTGATGATTGTAAGTTTATTAACGCCAACAGAGCTCGATTACGAAAAATATTGCCCACTGAAAGATTATATAATACTACATAGATAGGTAATGTAAAAAAATTGAGCTTTTTGTCGTACTTGTTTCCGTAGTAAGATAGATAAATCGATAGTTTTTTCTATTAGGTACCAAAGCACCATTCCAACGTAAATGTGTCTTACGGCTATTTCGCTTTCTCCCTACCCTAAAAATTATGGGAGCCGCTGAAACTTTTTTTTTTTTTTTTTTTTTTTTTTTTTTTTTTTTTTTTTTTTACGGGAACTTTGAAACTAAGTAGTATTGTAGATTCTTCATCATTTTAAGACCTACCTACCTCCTTATGGACGATTTTCGTGTGATGATAATTTTTGGTCTAAGAATCAGTTTTTGATCCCTTGAAAACCCGCCCATATCGTCATACAGTTTTCTTTACACCACTGTTTCGGCTACTTATCATTTGAATACACTCCATAGTGCGCCTTTTTGGAATGCTCTAGGCAAGATTCAGTTATGGAATAAAATAAAATAAGTGAAATTGCCGAAAACCATTTCTATTTACTAGGTATCAAAAAGGTAAGCTGGTTGTTACTGTTGGACTTGTAGGTACTCTTGAGTTGTCTCGAGATACCAATTTAAAGATTTTCGGAGAGCACTAATCAAACCAAATAATTTTTCCTCAAATTTTTGTTAATTTTAAGGCTGTGAACATCTAAAAACCTTCGCAGTTGTAGCACAGAGTTGGCGGTCCGGTCGATGTACGATAACCGTGCCCCAGGGATATACTTTTCATCATGTTTGATGATTTTAAATGGGATCCGTGCAGCCATTCAACCAAAAATATAACTACTACAACTAGAAAATAAAACGTTCATAATTTCCAATTTCATTCGGTCTTTGAGCCCTCACGACACGTATAAAATATCTTCCTCAACTTGAAGTATTTCAAGTATAGTGTTAGGCATTTTAAGACTTCGGATTGAAGTGTTTTTACGATCTAATCAGCAGACTTTATTTAAATCGATATAATGTTTGAATAATATTATCTCAAAGAGACTGCCTACGATTTTGCAATCAAATCACGGTCTTTAAGTTCGTGTGAGTGATAAATCAATTGCCAGAAGTAGTACCCCAATTAATTTTTAATGAAACATATATTAGGGGGGTTATTTCTTATTTGTTTCAATGACATCAAATCACTTATTAGTTATACAGAATCACACGAAATACTTTAAATAATTTGGAATAATAGGTATTCTGCTGAAAAATAGTTGTAGCATTCGATTAGCAAGGGTTGTGTGAATGGGGATCCGTACACGAGAAGATCGAAAGTAGCACGTAAACAAGGACCTCACCTATTAGCTATTCTTTTGTTGCCTATATGTGCAGTTTTTACGGTTACAACTGTTTCCATTTGTTTTTGTTGTTTTGCCGGTTTTTGTTTGTTTGTATTTTTCTTCATTATAATCATTTATTTATTAGTAACATAATCCTCATTTTCGATCAGTATTGATGAGATTGATGGAGCGGGGAATGAATTGTAGAGCGAAAAGGGGCGACGTATGGTATGAACTAGGGGAAAGTCATAACAACCACCACGATCCTTAGCTCTTAGCCTAGCTGCGGACCTTGTAAGTTGAGCCCCGTTGAGCTCGAATGGAAGAGTGTATTGGCATTCATTCTTCACTTATTCCTAAGACTTTTTTACTCTCTCACAACTACAATTATAATTATCTACACAAGAAGGAACTTACAGTCTTGTTTTTTATTGGATCTCTTCTTGAAGAAAACGTAGTAGTCTTGACGCCGTATGGAATTCTTCTGGGTTGCACCTTGAAGGAAACGAAATTTCAGATAGAAAATTATTGCAATTTAGTGAAAATAATGAAACCCATAATGACATTTTGTTTTCTTTAACGTACTACTGCATTGTATGTTCCTGGGTCAGGAATTCCGTTGTCAATTTGTAGAGGCCTCTGCATTTCAGTAGTTCCAAAGGGAGCAACATAAGTAGCCGTACTTGGCGGCAACTTTTTACATAACTTGAAGCTGATTGTACCCTGTTGAGGGTTGTAGTCTGCAGGGCCTGCAACATTGTAGTGAATTCTTATTTGTAGTTTACTCAATAAACAGAGAGCGATGTGAGAGTATGATGTATACACCTTTCCCGACCGTTAACGGTAGGGACTCGCGTAATTCCCTCAGAACCCAGTATACTCAGGAGACCTCAGCAGATTCCCCTCACAATCCCCATGGTCCCAGCTCTCCAGCTGATCCTTTTCTTCCTATTAGCATCTAAACTCTTGTACTTCCTCTTTACCTCACTCTATAAACGCACGATGATTTTCAGTAGTCGACAAGCTTAGACAAATCTTTCCATACTGGTTGTTTATTGTTGGTCGTCTCCGAGGTCCGTACTCCGTACCATACAAGATGTACGGCGATTGCTAGTGGTAGCCAAAACTTGTCACATTATTTGGTAATGAGAGTGAACAGCTGTACTTTCACCTTCAAAACTTTAAGTACAATCTATAGTGTAGGTTATAGTGTCTGTCTCTGGGCTGATCCTATCTCAACCTCTTAACTCACTCACTTTCCACTTTCTACCAAGCATACATTTACCAACTTTGTCATACTGAACATACAACCTCATTTCAAGTAGGAGTCTTAAAGTAAAAATCACAATACACATGATACATTCTGATATGATATTGGATTTGAATGAGCTTTCATCGGCCCACGCCAAAGAGCCTGTGAGAAGAGCCCTTAGTCATAGCGCACGGTAATATGTGATTGACAAAGTACCTATTGATTTTGGCTGAGATATATAACAATCAAGGGCTTGCACTAGCAAAACAAGTGGTGTGAGGCTTAAGCTATTCTTTAAGTGTTAAACTTAAATGCGCTGTTTCCGTAAAAATACCTACTTACTTGGTATTGGTATTGGACTATAAAAAATCAATAGATTATTATCCATTATTCCATTGTTGAATATCCCTTGATAGATTCACAAAACTTGACTAACCTCATTAAATGCTTGTATTCCTCCACTCATCAACTCAATACTCAGTTATGTAAATTTGTTAATAACTAAGCCAGCAATATGTATTGCAACAGGCTTTCTCATTGCGCATGCGCTGTGGTTACACACGTATTCAAATGGAATGAAGTAAATATGGGAACATCACATCACTCCACCAGATGTAAAGGCCATTGATAAAGTTGTAATTATTGGGGAGAGCATCACGTTTGAGGTACCATTGATTTGTATATACACCTATATAGTATTCAGCTATGTTAAGGACTGATGAACTTTCTAACTCTAGCTGGTTACCCCGAAGGTAATATGAAACTGTTCGGGAAAAAAGTAGGTTAAGACACCTTCGGTAGGTAGTTTTTATCTTTTTACGATTATTAATCAATTTTGGGAACATTTAGGGCAACCAGGTTGTTGGCTATGGCTAGTGAGAACCATAGGTAAGGTTTTGGGTCCTAGCAATAGTTAATGGATTTGGAATAATTAATCAGTCAGTGATTGATAATAGATACCTAGTCTATAATCTGCCCTTACCAGGAAAATCTGGTATTTTCTCCTGTCGGTTGCTGGTAACGTTAAACGGTGGTTTCTTTCTATTCCGTAACGTGCATTGTGCATGGTATGGACTGTAATCCAACGGTGATGGACCTCCTTCGTCTCTACAAGTTTCTTTCTGAATAAAATTGCAATCAATAGGTAACGTTGTATGTTAAGACCATATATATTTAGTTTAATTGCAGATATACCAGTAGCAAAACGTAGCGAAACCATCACTAAGAAATTGGCACGATGGTCTAGTATTCTGAATTTATTTCCATCATGCACAGGATATCTACCTAAGTGAAAATAGTTGGAAATGTACCTAACTTCTAAATTCCTGACGTGGGTAGGTATAGGTAGGTAGGTACCACGGTATGGGTACCACCCATAGGTGGTAAGTACTCTTAATCATTTCATGGTTCCCTAATGTGCCAAACAGTGATCTCTCTTTTTTTTTCTTTTTTTTTAAGGTTTAATCCGCACCTCAACCAGAAGGGTCATTAGTGGCAAGTTATCTCTATTATACTTGATAAAAAATTACAGTCGATAAAAATTTCGTTCAGTTTAACGCTCGTACACGTATATGTACACAAAGTTTTAGATGACAATTTCAGAAAGGAAAGATGGAAAAAAAGAACTAGAAAAGAAAACTAGAGGACTTATTTTGTTACAAATTGGTAGAATGTATATTATTATTATTATTATAGTAAAATGAGTTAGTAGTAGGTACCTATGTAGCGGGAATTTTACCTATAGAGAGGGAACATTTGTAAGTAACCCTAGGTTGACTAGGTAGGTACCTACCTACCTGCGTATTGCAATATCATCGCAGCCCTAAATTAGGTACCTATTGTCAGTTACATCACCTTTTAACAATTTTGATTTTCGATGGCGAAACGTATATATGTACCTAAAAATATGCATAAAAACATGAGAAACTGGCTCTAACCACAGTATATCCACTAAAACGACTCAAATTCTCGTTTTGATCCAGTCAGATTAGTTTTACAAATAGAAAGCAGTCAGTTGTACACTATAGGTAGGTGTTACCTACTTGTACAAAGGCAAGAAGAGTAGGTAGTTAGTTAACTACATATTTGATTCTACGAGTTGAAATGAAAGATTTATACGTAGATAAGTAAATTTTATTGCTCATCTAAAAATATTCCCCAGGGAATACATTCCTCTCACATCTACCATTGATTGGACAGCGTGCGGAACCTTGCGGAGAACGATGCAAGTTGACAGTTTACCGTCTTCCCAACAGGTTCTCTGCAATACACATTCCCGCAACCAGTTCGTTTTTATTGGTTTATTATTTTCAATTATGAACCTTTGCAATTGGGCAAAATTGACTAAAATAGGTTAGTTTACGTCTCAATATGCTAAGAACCGTGAAATCTAATAAATAAAATCCGTCCGTCTGCCGTTCACCGCACCGGCGCCTTCCGCTGTCCAGAGCTTTTCTTCGAAATCACTGAACCAAAGTTCATGAAACTTGTTTCAGGAATAACTTATGAGGTCACTATACAGCCTAAGAGATCGGCATTTAGGTATTTCTATCAACCCTAAAGAGTACTATTTAAGGGCTGAAATTTTAAAAAATCTATATCTCGAAATATTTCAGAATAAGAGTAATTTTTATGGGTGTAATTTTTGTAGATATTATCCCGAAGAATCGAATGATATCACCCGGATTGCTGTAGGTTCATCCGTCTGCTATTCCTACCATTCCATTGTACCTAGTCATATATTATCAGCTGATTGGATGGCCCTTGTTCATAAGGGGTTGTGTAGATATTGAATCAATAACAACAACAAACACTTGGTAGTAGGTAGGTCCCTATTCATATTCGGGACGTTCTCGAACAATCAAGTCGAGTCACGAGATGCTTGACTCTGACTTGCTCTTAAATTCCAATCACTCCAGTCGCCATGAGATTTTACACAGATCAGTTTTTTGTTTAGATCAGTGGTCTGGATGCATGCTATGATCGCAACTCCAAAATTCATAACATCAAGTAATCAATTCCTGAATAAAAATTCAGATTAGTTGAACAATTAGCAAGTCAGGGTCCAGTGTCTCGTGACTTAACTTGATAGTACAAGAACATCTTGTATTCATATCGAATTTCCTAGACAAATTTCGTGGTGTCTTAGTAAGTGGTTTAGCAGGGAAGCTTTGGGTGGTGGAATCACGGATTCCATGTCATTTCAATTCAATCTATATTTATGTTTCTTGGATCGTATACCAAAATAATATAGGTAGTAAATGCTTTGAAATTTTATTTGTCGACTATAAAGGTTCATAATTGAAATTTTTAAGTCAAAATAGTTCAATAAAAATTTATGCGGTTGGCAGCTATACGTATACTCCTAAAATAGACCCCGATAACTATTGTGGATACATAATGATTGAAACTGAATAAATACAGACTCAAAATCCGAAATTAAACTACGTATAAGATTATTCTTTTTTATCCTGATACACTCATTTCGACTTTCATCCTTTTATTTCTACCGTTTATTTATTTTATTTTATTTTTGTTTTTTCTGGCCCTATAAAGCTCTAGGAACTTTCATATTATGAAAATGTCTATTTCTGAGGGGTAGGTATTTTATGAATTACACTTACAATTACGCCTACAACTTTCAGTTTTTTTAGTAGGTACCAGTTGTCTTGACTCGTTGGGTTAAGGGACTATCTACAATTTAGGTAATTGTAATGAAAAACCTTTAGATTATCACATATTTATTGCATTGAGCAAAAACATAAAGCTTTTCAGCTAAATTTTAGCCATCTTCAGGCATACACAACAAACTAAACACAGAAGAAAAGCTACTTGGTAGTTTAAAGTAAAACTAAGTAAAATAAGTTTAAACTAAGTTTGAGAGTAAAAGTAGCTTTTCTCCTGTGTTTAGTTTGTTGTGTATGCCTGAAGATGGATAAAATTTAACTGAAAAGCTTTGTGTTTTTGCTTAACGCAATAAACATGTGATAATCTAAAGGTTTTTCACTACAATTACCTAAATTATGGAGGATTATCTCAAGAAGTCTTCAACAACTCTTCTGAGATTATTGGACTATCTACAGTAAATGCCATTAAAAAAAAAAAAAAAAAAAAAAAAAAACAGATTCAAACCTTAGGATTTCCAAATGTTCCTTTGACGTTGAATGATTTTGGTTTGCCAAGGTCTGATGAAAACGCTGTATCTGCTGGACTGGGTTCATCCTGAAACGTTCGTATAAAATAATTAGCAACTGCACATATTGGTAAATGGTTTTTTAGGACGTATCTCTGAAGTTTGGCTTCGTCATTGGAGGGATGACCTATCGGAATTGAATATGGGGGTGTGGGACAACCCAATCATGATAAATCCATTAAAGAAAAGAAAATAAACAGGTGTTCGTGGTTGAGAGTGTGACAAAGTTTGTAGACGCTTCCCAAGCAACAATTCTCAACCGATTTTTGAGTTTCTTTATTTGTTCGATTCCACTTCTAGTCTAGTTGTGCAAAAAACCCTGGAAACTTTGAGTTTCATGGTAGAAGAGAGCAAGTAGAGGGGGTAAAGCCTAAAAATGTTGTTTCTTGAGATATTTTGTCGACGCACGCTACAATTCTCAACCGATTTTCGTGAGACTTGTTTTTTTCGATTTCAATTTTAGTCTAGTTGGCCAAAAAACCTTGGATATCAGATTTGCTATCCTGGGGGGGGGGGGGGGAGGATATTCTTCCAAGCGATGCCCAAGCTATGATAAATCTCGACCGATTTGCGTGATTCTTATTTTGTTCTTAAGATTTCGATGTATTTTTGGATTGAAGATTTTCGATCTATAGTTTCGGAACGTAGGTATCTCAGAAGTTTCAAATTAAATTATGAAAAGGGGGTGGAGGGAGTAATAGTAATAAATCTTGATGTATCAACTCTTCTTGTGAGATTTTCATGATTTTTTTTCTAATTATTAATTTGATCTAGTTTTTGAACACATGTCGGGAGTTACAAAGTTCCTGATGGAGGGGGTAATTGCTATAAATCGTGATATTTTTTGTATAGTTGTTCGATCTAGATTTCAATCCAGTTATATAACATTGGAATTTTCGAACTTACAATCGGTGGAGGGGTGAATAGGGGAGGGAGGGTTAATTCCTAAAAATCATGACATTTTCCAAAATTATATAAAGTATATCCATAAAGACATCCCTGTAATGCATGATTTTCCTCCTTACCAATATGTTTGTACCATGGTATCTATTAAGAAATCAAAATGTTAAAATTAAAATGAATTACTAGAAGTACTGAATTATTTATTTAAACATGTCACTAATACAGGAATCCATAATCCATCTATTATAATAAGATAATAGATCCTATATGAATAGTAGGCAAGTACCTATATTGTTACGTTCTACCAACGAAAATGAAAATATCGCAAGTGATTTCATTCATACCCTACTTATATCGCAATATGTTCTTTCAGCGAATCACTACTAGGAGTTAGGTCAATCAAACCTAATTAATAGGAGCGCAACAAAATTATAAGTAATTATTTTTACTTAAACGACAGTGGCGGTGATATAATGACACCAATTGCATTTTATAATGTTGGTATATACAGTTAGTACCGATTGCTCTAACCAGTCGTCCCTCTATTTTGTTTGGGTAGACATTAATAGAAGGCGCCTGAATCTCTCCTTCAAGGCCTCTAAATACTGCGTGTCCTGCGTAACCAATTACGCCTGGAATCGTGTTTTGTTTGGAATTGTGTTTTCCAATCACAATAAACAACATAAGGGAACGAATATTGTAATTTCTTCGCACGCAGCAACGATCTCCCCATGATGTCATTTACTATCCTACTTTAGATTGCATGACATTAAACTTCTAATTCTTCTACGTAGCTCTACAGCCCGTTGGGAGCCTTGATCGGCTTATACAACTCTCCCAGGCCGATCGAGCCTGTGTGTACCATGGTGGAAACACGTCCCGACGTTGCGTAGGTGTATACCTATGCCGTGGAATTAGTGTCCACAGTCTTGAAAAAAAAAAAAAAATATTTGTGAAAAGAATATGATTCCGGTATCTCCAAGGAACTTTCAACTCCGAAATAACATTCTTAAGTGAGGAGTACAAAGCAGAAACTCTATACAGCTACAGTGATGCGGTCCAAGAATATCCAATATCTTTCTCCAAAATGGAAGCCGTGTTAAGGAGCCCTGATGTCTTCTCCTTGGTTGCAATCAACCTGGGATGATCTCCCGGGGGGGGGGGGGGGGGGGAATGCCGACCAGCAGTGATACGAACCATGGAGGAGATGAAATCACAAGAAGTGGTCATACAGGAGGTTCAATCTCATGGCCCAGAAGCGAAGGAGCACGGGCAATGATTTGGCTAAAAAGGCTCTTCGGGGGTACAGTCTAGCTGAGAGAAGTTTCACAATCGTTTGTGGACAACATAGCAGCCATACGATTGACGCACAACACGAACATTGAAACTCGCCACTATTAAAAGAGAAAAAGAGATACATATCAAACCGTAAAGAACTTATAATCCCTAAGATTATGCCCAGTGTAAACAATTAGATTGCTACAGGAAAGTTGTACTGCTTCAAGATAGATCATAACTGGTTATTGGCTGTGTTTAATTGGCGTTATTTTATATCTACCGAAAGGATGGAGTGATGGGGATCGATTTTTTTTTTCTTTTTTTTTTTTATCAATTCGCCTTAGAAATACATGTAGAAAGCTATACATAAATTAGCACTGCTTCATGTAGCGAGGATGAATCACCCGTCATAGCAGATGTGCCAATTCGTATCTGAAGACTTGGACATCAGAGTGCACTCACAGTAATGAAGAACTCTTCTTTGTTTAACATTTTCGCCACAAGGCATGACTCTAATATTGGTAATGAATTGACGGGCATGTTTATCGTATCGCTAGGTATACTAAAAAAAAAAAGAAAAAAAAAAAAAACCTGGATTAAGTCAAGTAGCTGAAGTTTAGTCTGAAAAGCTGATTGAGTCTGAAAATCGCTATGCGATTCACAGTTCAGTTGATTACAACTTTATTGCAACCTTCAAGCCCTGGAAAAATCCGAATCATTTAAAAATATACCTCTTGGAAATGCTGACTAAGGTCCTTCGTTGGCTGAGCCATGGCTCCCACAATTTTAATGAAAAGCGACAGACGGTGGATCTGGTCGACTCGGATCTCATAATTTATAAGATATTTACTTACTTTGATACTAAAGTATTTCGAAAATTTCTGAAATTACATATTTTATTTTTCTCTCTTTTGTTGAATACACAAAATCATTATTGATAATAGCCTTTTTTTAAACCCACACAATCACTGAAAAATTTTAGCTAGTTATTCAGATTGGTGGATACACGAACACCAACTGAAATACACAAAACCAAAGTTGTTCAGAATATTTTAAAACGTAAAATGGAGTAGAAATTCCGATTTTTATGGGAAAATTCTTTTTTCGTCTCCCACAAGTAAAAAAATGCTTCCGCCACCTTTAAGTAGACTCTGAATTAAAAAATACGTTCGTCTGCCGTCTGAAGCATTTTTCCGCAACTAATTGAACCACGGTTTACAAAATTCGGACTGAAAATCAAATTTACTTAAATAAGAACCTCAGGTAACCAAAATATATATATATGGATGAAACCCTGACACCTCAGTAGAGAATCTCTATGCAATGCTCACCCTTTGTCAGTTTTTAATAGGGTTGCGTGATTGACGTTGAACCTAATTATTGATATACGTCGGGCGAGAAGGCGATTCGGACGTGAGGGTCGCGCCTTGCGCTGTCGCTGGGTTCAGCGGATTCGCCGTGTGGCCGGTAGGGCGCACTACGTGGGCTACTCGGCCCGGCTTCGCCGTCGTCCGCCTCCCCTTGCAAGGGGAAGTAGGAAGGCCGACGTTCCATCGAAATGATCGAGTTTTAGCTCGTTTCGATGCCTCTATGTGTGAAAAATAGAGGGTTTTGGAGGTGGACTCGCTTGACAGAGCGTCTTTCCAATGCTCGGATGTCAGGGTCCTACCTCGTAGCCTTGAAAAAGGCTTCCTTAGATGGTAAATTAGAGCGGAGGAGCTGAGTAATTTACCGGCGTGCCCACAGCGGTCGGTTACGAGCTTAAGGCTACGTAACCCGGGCGACACGGCTCGGAACGTCCCTCGGGCGTACGAGCTAAAGAGAATATCGATAGCTGTACCGGGTGGCGTCCTGACAGATGAACTACGTTGGGCAATGAGCAGGATGAATAATCACTGGACTCGTAGATGCCAATGCGAGATCTGTGTGGAGAGAAGGACTGGCTTGTAGAAAGCAGTAGGAAGCCGTTCTTGAGATGACTTCGTAAGGCAGAAGGTTCGTCAGCGTAGAGCGTGTAGAATTCTTCGTACTTCAGAGTGTGTCGTCGTCGAGAGCGGAGAGTGGAATGAAAATCGGAGGGCTCCCAGCGGGGTATTTATAGGGAGGTGGCCGCCTCCTGCCGCCTCCTGGTTGGTCCGCTTAATTTCATAAATTCGACTGTGCAATCTCATTGGTTCGCACAGTGTTTTCTCAGTATCTGTGCATATGATAGCTGAGTTGGTCTTTCGAGGTGGTTTCCCTGCGTCCGTCGCTGTGACGGGGTCCCCGGGGGTGGCTGAACGACCTTGAGTTTTCCTGTTTGAGGTTTCTCATTCAAGGCGACTTGTTTCGAGATGTTTGTCGCATCTCTCTCGCCCAGTAAATGTTTGGGGAGGTCGCCTTGCGTGTTATTCTTTAATATTTCACTTTTGAGAGAGAATTTAGTATTTTCTCTCTGGTGAAATATTTTGTTTGACGGAGTTGTAACTCGACGTCTTGTAAATATTTTTGTGTTGTATCTACCTCTTTTTGGTAGCCCTGAAAAGGGCTGTTGACAAGAGGGGGTGGATTTCACCACAGGGGCCCTCCCAAGACGTCGTGTTAATAACGACGACGCCGGTTGGGGTGATTCGAGCGCCGTTACCCACCTCTCGTCGAATTTGGTAGAGGGGACGTGCCTTCTGGCAGATTTTCGGGGAGTTTTCTCCTTACTTTCTGTCTGATTTTGTGACACAGATTGTCCTTGCGATACAGCTTCTTTTTCAAATCAAATTTTCGCATAATGCTGTCCATGTATCTTTGCCATGTTTGAGCCGCTCCGGCCAAACCCATGCTCATTTTCTTAAACTCATAAAGACCGAAAGGTGTAATAATCGCAGTTTTATGAGCGTCATCTGGGTGCATCGGAATATGATAATACGCTGATTTTAAATCTATTGTGGAATAGATTTGCGTATCATGTAAATTCGCTTGGAAAGAGCGAATGTGGGGAGGAGGGTAGGCGTCTTTCTTCGTTTTCGCGTTGAGGAAACGGTAGTCGCCGGTGATTTTCCATGACCTGTCTTTTTTTGGCACACAGTGTAACGGGGATGCCCATTCGGAATCCGATGGTGCAATTATGCCTTCTGAAAGCATTTCGTCAAAAGTACTTTTGACTTGAGCCCGTTTTTCGCCTGCCATGGGTCTTGCTCGGAAGTGTACTGGTGTTCCTTCCGTGGTTATACGGTGGTAAACCCCGTTGTTTTTCCATTTACCATTAATTTTGCTCATTTTATCATTGTATTTGTGAATGATAGAGCGAATGTTTTCGTCCTCCGTGATTTTCACGTCCTCCGGTTGAGGGGTATTGTCACGATGAGGGATATTAGCTGCTATTTGTTCGTCAGTGAACTTTTTGTTCATGACTGCAGCTATTTTTTGATCGGCATAGCACTTTATTTTATCTTTATAAATGTACTTGTGTTTGACCCGTATTCCGATATCCCAAGACTCGAGGAATGGAATACCTAGGATCGCTAGATCAACTTTCGTGATCATAAACTCGGTGGTCATGTCCCCGAGGCCGATGTTAATTGTTGTGTCAGCTCGCCCTAGTGTGTCTATAGGGGCTCCGTTAGCTGCTGTGAGCTTAACGTTGGACTTAAGAATTTTCAAGCCCAATTTTTTTGTGACATTGTGGGGCAGAATGTTCACTTCTGCTCCCGTGTCAATGAGAAATTCAGTGCCATTTAGTTTGCACTTGAAAAAGAGCCTTTTATACTCAGTAGACTGCCAGCGTATAGGCTCAGATACACTGGCAGTTATTCGTTTTCCGAATTCTCTGTGTCGGAAGTTGGAAAGGTACTTTCTTGTACCGATCGCTGAGTATTTTCGGTAGAAACCCGGGTTTTAGGCTGGCTTATAGTCGTAGCCTTTCTGCTAGTTTTGGAAGCAGTGTTCGTCTTCCAAGTGCAGTGTTCTGGGTCTGCACATTTGCGAGTTTCGTTACCGAAACGTGCGTGGTTTCGACAGACATAGGCCGTCGGTTTGTGAGGCTTACTCTCCACTGGTTGAGGTTTGAACTCAGCTTGTTTCGAGAGGGCCTTTTTGAAACCAGTATTTATGGGTTTCGGAGTAGATTCTACTCCTCGTATGTTCAGAGAAGTATTCTCTGTTCTGTACGCGTGTAGCGTATCAGCTAGGTCGAGCCGGGAGGTCGTGGTAGGCTGAGCTGCGACCATACCTCGTGCTTCGATGGGAAGAGTCTCGATCCACTTTTGAGTGATCAGAGCTTCCGAAAAGTACCCAACAGCTTTCGAGTACATTTCGTGGTACTTGGTGCTGGGTTTTTTGGCGAGAGATGCGGGGTCCTCGAGTGCGAGGAGCCTGTCCTGTAAGGACAACCCATATTCTCGCTGGAGGCGCTGTTTGGCCTCTTCGTAGGGTGCGTGGGGTGCCGTGAGGTAAGCTGAGTCGATAGCTTCCCTCATTTCTTCTGGTACCCACTTGTATATAGCTGAGAAGCATTCGTTTTGCGTTCTCAGGTGTTTTCGCACGCAGTATTGATCGAACTCGGCGAGTGCACGATCGATATTCTTCTTTTGGAAGATTGGTTTCTGATAATCTCCCATCTCCTCTAAAAGTGCTTGAAAACCACCTTGTGTAGAGGGATGTTGCGTGAGATGTGGGGCGTAGAGGCCCGGCGGGGGTCGCACGCCCGCAGTGGTTCCCTGGAATCCACTAGCTTCATAAGAGGGAACGAAATGCTCCGTGTTGAGCCTGTTCAAAGGCGGGGTCACCATTTGTAGTGGATTTAGATAGGTTTTACTTGGCGTAGGTAGGCCAAGTCGGACATTTATATCCCGGTTATGCGGGTTGGTCTCCGGGTCATTCCCGCGAGGAATGCGGGCGGAGCCGCCAAGGTCAACTGGTTTGGCGGACTGAAAGGGGAGATAGTTCGTGTCGCAGCCGCATGGAGCGCTGGGCTCGCGTAGCAAGTGCTGGGTTCGATCAGTTTGGTACTGAGCCGTTTTGTAATATTCCGGCCTTAGATTTATATCTGAAAGGGGAATATGTTGAGCTTGGTTGAGGTACTGAAAAGTATCCTTCGCTTTTTGTGCATTTGGAGTGTATTTGACACTCGGATCGGCCGGGTAAGCCTGCGTCGAATATCGTGGGTATTCGGACAGCTTGGTCGAATCGTAATGATCGGCTTCAGAGCGAGTCTGAAAGGTTTCCTCGATCTTTTGTATAGGCGAGGCTTGTTCGAAAGTTTCTCGAACGAATACGTCGGGCGAGAAGGCGTTTCTGACGTGAGGGTCGCGCCTTGCGCTGTCGCTGGGTTCGGCGGATTCGCCGTGTGGCCGGTAGGGCGCACTACGTGGGCTACTCGGCCCGGCTTCGCCGTCGTCCGCCTCCCCTTGCAAGGGGAAGTAGGAAGGCCGACTTTCCATCGAAATGATCGAGTTTTTAGCTCGTTTCGATGCCTCTATGTGTGAAAAATAGAGGGTTTTGGAGGTGGACTCGCTTGACAGAGCGTCTTTCCAATGCTCGGATGTCAGGGTCCTACCTCGTAGCCTTGAAAAAGGCTTCCTTAGACGGTAAATTAGAGCGGAGGAGCTGAGTAATTTACCGGCGTGCCCACAGCGGTCGGTTACGAGCTTAAGGCTACGTAACCCGGGCGACACGGCTCGGAACGTCCCTCGGGCGTACGAGCTAAAGAGAATATCGATAGCTGTACCGGGTGGCGTCCTGACAGATGAACTACGTTGGGCAATGAGCAGGATGAATAATCACTGGACTCGTAGATGCCAATGCGAGATCTGTGTGGAGAGAAGGACTGGCTTGTAGAAAGCAGTAGGAAGCCGTTCTTGAGATGACTTCGTAAGGCAGAAGGTTCGTCAGCGTAGAGCGTGTAGAATTCTTCGTACTTCAGAGTGTGTCGTCGTCGAGAGCGGAGAGTGGAATGAAAATCGGAGGGCTCCCAGCGGGGTATTTATAGGGAGGTGGCCGCCTCCTGCCGCCTCCTGGTTGGTCCGCTTAATTTCATAAATTCGACTGTGCAATCTCATTGGTTCGCACAGTGTTTTCTCAGTATCTGTGCATATGATAGCTGAGTTGGTCTTTCGAGGTGGTTTCCCTGCGTCCGTCGCTGTGACGGGGTCCCCGGGGGTTGCTGAACGGCCTTGAGTTTTCCTGTTTGAGGTTTCTCATTCAAGGCGACTTGTTTCGAGATGTTTGTCGCATCTCTCTCGCCCAGTAAATGTTTGGGGAGGTCGCCTTGCGTGTTATTCTTTAATATTTCACTTTTGAGAGAGAATTTAGTATTTTCTCTCTGGTGAAATATTTTGTTTGACGGAGTTGTAACTCGACGTCTTGTAAATATTTTTGTGTTGTATCTACCTCTTTTTGGTAGCCCTGAAAAAGGCCACTATTCTCACTGTTTGGTGAACAATTGTAGTACACAGGTACTCACATTTCTAGCTTGTTCGCATTCGATTTGATCCGTGTATCTATCAAGCTTTGCTGTAGCTCTCTTGTAAAATCGAATAGCATCCAACCATTCAGATTCCTCTGATGGTCCTTCTCCATCTACATCGTACTCGCCAGGCCCTGGGTTGGTGTTTAGAGGTTTGTCGGAAAATCTGGCGGCTCTGTATTTAGACCAAGTAGAACCGCGATATCTATTACAGCCTGCACAATCTTTCATTGTATCTTCGTAAGTCCAGGTGTAGTATTTCTTCAAATTTATTTCTGTGTCGGTTTTGGGCGAATCCTTCGTGTCCCCAACAAAATATTTCTTTGGCCGCCCCTTATACACCTGTTGAAAATTTCAAATTCAAATGTAGGTATGTACCTATTCAAGACTAGGGAATAAAATATGAGAAGTAATATTAGTAGAGCATCCATTGAATAATTAAAGTTCCAACCACATCTTTAACCGCAAATAAGATGAAGAAGGGAATGAATTTTCTAAATTACAGAATATTTAGAATAATTGCAGAATATTTCCCGTACTACTCAAAAAAAGGAAATTCTTTTACAGTCAGCTAACACGCAATCATAATACTAAATGGTTGAAATTGAAAATAACTACTTATACTTATATTTACCTTTGGGAGTTTGCAAAAAAGATATACTGATGCACTAATAGATAAATAATGAAGATAAATAAAATAAATCAAAAAATCTTTCACAAATACACTCAGTAAGGATTCAAATTATCTTTATCGATTGAAATATTGTTGAACGTCACTATAATTCCTGTTAATGTTGAAAGTGTAGATAGTGGTACATAGTTCATAGTTCTATTTACTCACTTTGTCAGGTATTGGTATGTCCTTTACCAATAGTTCTTCCTTTGAACTAACATATTATTGGTAATGAGAAAGTTAATCACAGAAGACTTCATTTCTATAGTGAGTAACGTTCTTTATTGTCTAGGATTGAATTGGATGGGTTCACCCGATTTTAAATTCACTCCGAATGATCGTGTACTTTGTACTTCTTGCTACACCTTGTGTGATCCTGACCGGAAGGTAGATGGTAGGAAATGTGAGCTCCATAGAAGTGCTCCTCGAGGAGATAATTATTGTCCGGAACTAAGAGTGTTGGAATCGCCGGGACGGCATGTTCCTGCATGCTCCGGCATTGGAAGTAGCGTAGGTATCCGAAAACTCTGTCACCAGCCTGCTCAGTTGGAAGGAGGTATTGGATACTTGTCCGGAATGGAGAGCTCTGTAGGATTAATACCGGGTAACAACAGGATCCGGACTTAGAGCGCTACACTGGTGCCCAAGTGGACCGGATATTCGATACCTAGTTAGCATTACGGCAACCACCGTCAATTAGAGCTACAGTTCGTTCCTGCCACTAGAGCTAATGTATGAATAAGAGGCTACGGTATGTGGAAATCCGACCACATAGGGTAAAATGCCCATTTAGAGTTATATTGGCAGCCCACTCAACGTTGTATATTTCCCAGGAGTCGAATTAATTTCACAAATTTCTACTTTTATCCGCACGGAGCTACGAGTATTATGGGCGCTTCGGCATGGTTTTCCAGAGTAAAGAACAGCTCTGAAATTTGGGGCCTTGTTTGCTCACTGAGGCCAGCAAATCAGCGAAGGATCGGGGATGTCCAAATGTCCATCTGGATGGAGTACTCCTCTGCGCAGTGGAGTCTTACTAATGAAGAGAATGTTGCCTTTGAGTACAGGGAACCTATGGCGACAGATGAGACAGTGGATAAACCATTTACCATATATACATTTAGAAAACCAATCCGCGGGTCAATTTTTCGACACTTTGTTTCTAGATTTATCAGACTCCATCGCCTGTAATCCAAACGTAGCCTCTTTGCAAAGTTGGGTAAGAGCCACGAAAGTACCAGCTGTTAATTTTGTTCTTTACGAATAGTGTACACGTACATTTAGGTTCAGTTACAAGTACGATCACTACCGTTTCAGAAGGACCTATGGCTTTCGTATTGGCCTGATAAAGCCCATTTCCAAAGGTACCTATATTTGTACATTTATGTGTATTATTAAGTAGGTACTTATTATTAGTTAATCGTTAAGTGTACTATTTGCAACGAACTAAGGGGCGAATCAAGATATTTATCAACCATGACTTACTTTTGGCATATCTAATTCCGGCAACCAATAATATGAGTTCTTAGCTTCTTCACATGTTCGATAATATCCACCGTCACCTTCTCCATTGTCATTATTTTCCATTTCTTCGGTATACAGCGCAAACGGTTTCTTTTCTGTCATCTTTGACCAAGCGGCACCCTAAAAAATACGAGAAGATCGGAAGTAATTAGTGTTTAGAAGGTAACTATCGATGGTGTACAGAACAATGCCTTCCTTTCAACTTCCAGTGTTACAAGTACATAGTTCAGCTACTGCTCCATTAGCAAATCATCTAATAGACAACATCTCTTTATAGGTGCAGCACTAAATACTTATGTATTCATCTTGATACGTCGTTTTCATAGCCATCACCTACAGCGTTTATTAATTGCGTGTGACATAATCTCGAAGACCCTCGAAATCAGTCGTCACGTATTTTCCACTGTTTCTAGTTACATTCCTTGAATGAAATATAAGTATAGATAAAGTGGACTGTAATTATATAGTTACCGTAATTCGATGTTTTCTGTATTTAATTGTATACGAATTGGGTGCCGGACCTTTATGTATGTCCCAAAATGGAACGTGTCCAAGTTTAAATTTGAATGGCACATTATCCGCTGTAAAATGAAATTACCATTAGTGGAACTGCAGCTACACAAAATTATAAGTTAGGTAATTTATTGAACGTTAACCTTAAAGTTTTCAATTAGTATCACATAAATATATAACACTACTAGCCGCTCTGGCTCGCTTCGCTCGCCTCCACGACCAACCGAAGGGGTTTCCCCCCCTTCCCCACCCCGGATCCCCCCATTGAGGTGTATTACAATGGAAACATGTAGTAGTAGATAGAAACGTAACTACATGTGAGGACAAAATACATTACTCCCGTAAAATATGGTACCATGGTACGATTGGTATTCTAGTAGTATAGTAGTGGATATAGGCCTTTCAAGGTGGATATTGAACTAGCCGTGGGTGAAGAACTGAGGCACCTCGCGGAACAGTAACGTTTCCTCAGAGCTCACTCTGCTGATCAGGGTGGCTCCGTAGCCTCTCATTATTACCCAACAATCCTAAAAAGGCTCCGTTTCAAATGTCAGCATCGAGGAATTAATAGCAAAGAAATTATCCTCAGGGCTCACTCTGCTGATCAGGCTGGCTCCGTTCCCTGTCATTATTATCCAAAATTCCTAAAGAGGCTCAGTTTCAATTTTCACCATTTGAATAGGAAAGAAATTAGCCACAGGGCTTCCTCAATCTTTATACATTGTTGAAATCTACAAAAATTATATAAATTTTTCTACTGCGAAAATGTATCAACTTTTCCCTGCGTGGAAAAATGTATGTTGGACATTTTTAGCAAACCCTATGTGAGGAAAATTTAACAAAGTTGATGATAATTCCAATAGGTTCTCCTTTATGAAATTTATAGAATAGATAGCCATAGTGCAAAAACCTATAAGTGAAAAAAAAGTACTCTTTTCTCAAAATAGGCATTTTTGGCCTTATTTCATTATCTTACAAGAATTTAGACTGAATTCTTTCAGGTATTTACATCGAGTTCTGGAGGTTTCTAACTTGCAGGTTTTTACAAACGATCATAAAGTATCGATTGAAAATCGATGGCCTCTTTTCTTCGACCCAAGAACGTGCGCGAGGTTACAATTTAGAGAAAAGCCCAAAACCTTCATTTCGGCCGAAATTGAACTCAGTGTTTTGCATTGTGGATATTTATACCAATTGTGCCGCCGTATAAAACACCTTCATGTTTATTATACACCGCGATTCCGAACCCAAATTCCAAATTTTCAGTCCCAGTAATCCAGTTGTTCTTCCATTCAAAGAAATTTCTCCGGTATATTTTGATTCTTATCAACTTCTTGGTGTTTGAAAGGCAGCTAAACGTTTTACGTTTTAACCCATCAATATTTTTTCCATAACCAACCTCTGTAATCTCGGTCTGACGGGATGGTGTATGTCCCTGGTCCTGGAGTGTCATTTATTCTATACCATGAACCCCTTTCCGCTTTATCATACATGATAACTCAAGTTTCAAAGCCGAGCCACGAATGAAAAAAACATTAAAATAAGTAATGAATTAGTCTGGTAAATTCTTATTTATTTGTATCCATTGATTCTGTATTTTAATAGTTGCATGCAACGGAGTGGAGGTGTAATCAGTTACATTTGTCTATGGATTATTGAGTTATTAGACAAGATTGTTATTCGAAACAACCAATGAGGGTAGGATTAATCAGTGTTAGGTATCTACCATATTGCTTTTCTCGTATATGATTAATATTACGAGTGATAGCGTATGGAGTCTCCCCTCAAGATGTTGATACTCATATAGATATATAATCATTTACTTTTCTATACTACACATTACACACGTCACATAGTTCAGTGCTTCTCAAGAGAAGTGTAAAACTATTTTGTAGGTAAACCTATAATATTTGGTATTGGTAAAAATGCAGTGCAATATCTGTCATTGGCTGATCATTGATGATTTTGGACTACGAAGTGTTCTCACATTGCATTGAAGTTACAAACGAGATGACATGGATGAAAACCGCTTTGAGTTCACTTTTCAGGCATCTTGTGATTTTCCAGGCATCCAATATTCAAGTTCATGGTCAATCATACTTTTCTGGTTAAAATTTTGCTCTTATTAATTGAGTGCATGCAAATTTATTTTATGGGCTCTTCTTGATTGAGTATTCCATGAAACTGTGTTCACACTTGATTGGCACGATTTTGACATTAGAGAGAAAGGGACCTTGGTTTCTAATTTGTTATGGAATAAAATTTCAACTGGAAAGAACTAATGGGTATGATCAAACTAAGTAATAGTATTGCTAGAAAAGATGGATTCAAACGAAAAAATTTGTACTAAACTAAGAAACAGAAAATATCTCACCTTACTTGGTAATTTCTTCCTATTTACAAAAGTGAAGCAGAAGTGTCCACAATATACTGCCACACTTAAAGAATAATCTAATCATTACAGGGTTCAGTTTGCACGAGATCTGCCCAACTGAAGAGGTATCTCAACTTAGTAGTTAACTCGATAAGCTATTTATTTACAGTAACATTTGCGCGACAATATGAAAAAACCCGTTGCTCCGAACTGGTGGATCCCCAAGCCATGGACCAGTGGCTACTGAAAACTAAACTAAAATTTACATATGAACTCAAACAAAAGTTCCATCGTGAGACGCAGCATTTTGGATGTTATTTATTTTAAAATCATCCTGCCCCATTAGGAAGTTGTTGTTTTGCGTCATAGCAGAAGGTGTGCGAAGTGACATGGACCTCATGGTCAAATCCAGTCGTTTAGGTTTGGTTATGGGTACGCCGGAAGATATTGTCATTCGATTAACCGGAGGTTTTCTAGTTGCATTTGCTCCAAGAGAAGTAATGGTCATTTGAGCACTGTAGTCGTATCTGAGGGTGGAGCAGCAAGATCTGCTAGAAAGTATTGCTTTGAATCCTGCTCGAAATTTTCTGTTGAAGAAAGCGTAGAGGATGGGATTGATGCAAGAATTTGAGACACCCAACCATTGAGCCATTGGGAGGAAGGAATGGACGAAATTTTCTTCTCCAGCAGATAGCTGGCCCCCAAGCTTGATTCTTGTTATTATACTGTAGAGCGGTAACCATGAGCAAGCAAATAAAACAATCACAACCATCAGCATCTTGATAACCTGTAAAAGAAAACCGAGTTATTTATGCAAATGGAAAATGTTTTTTTGATTTACCAACAATATCATATGGTTCTCGTTTAGAGGTATTCTATGATTGCAGTCTGGATTACTTTCAAAATTAATGAATATTTAAGACATTAAAGGTAAAGTAGACTCTATCTTAACCGGGCTTGCATTAACTGACTTTCGGATTAGCCGGTCACCTTTTTTTTAATTCTTCTTATTTTTTATTTGTTTATTATTATTATTTTTTTTTTTTTTTTTTTTTTTTTTTTTTTACATCTGATGACAACATCCAAATCTTTACTCTCTATGACTTTCGTGGATGGTAGTGAGAAGAACAGGAACACCTCTCGCTTCTTTTTTCAATGAATCACAGGAAGGTGATCCAAAAATCACAGAATATAATCATTCACCGTTTTTTCATTGTATACGGAAGAGTATTGTCCCACACTATGTGGTGTACACATGTGCGAGCAAACATTCTCAAAACTCAAACTACAGAAAGAAACAATATATTTTCCGATCAACAAATAAAATATTTTTTTCTCGGACTGTGTACTCCGTGTACTGTGTTAGTTGGTCCAATTGACATGCCATAGTTAGGTATAGTAAATACCCATGTAGTTAGGTATATATTATTTCCATTTTAAGTATAATTATATATTTATTTTATTTGTATTTATTTATTATTATTATTATTTTTGTTTAATCCTGCACACTTGATGAACTGGTCAAAACACCAACCGGCTAGGCTGTGTTCCAGAGGTGGCCAATTAGCAGAGAGTCTAGGTACTGTAGTTACACAATTATCATTTAGAAGTCGACAACTGATGGTTTGAAGCAGAGGATAATAAACAGTTCCTTTTAATCAGAATTTTAGGGAAATAGGTATGCCTAAACACATACAATTCACTTCTCATGGCGTCCGTTAAAGTTATCAAAATATTACCTAGGAGTCGGGCTTTCTCCACGTAACTCATCAACATTGAACTTGCCATGACTAGTAATGTTGAAGACTTGATTCATCCGCTGAACTCTTTTAGTACTACTACTTAGGTTATATCTATTTTCAGGTTTCAACTTTTTTTATAGTACACTAACTTTTCTATCTAGATCAAGTTTCCTAGTTTCAAACAATCAATGGATTATTGTCATTTGATACAATACAACTTTTCATTTATAAAATTCGTTTTACTTTAGCTGAATTGTGCAATAACAAAGCAAAACCTACAATAGGTAGGTAAAGCCTGTTGATCATGTGAAGGTAAAAAACAATGATCTTATGAATCATTACAAATCACTATTACTGATTAAGTCAAACGTCAACCAAAAACCTCCTTGTCAGATTGTATAATTCTTATAATTACACAACGTACCTTCATTTTGGACCTTTGAATAACTTGTTCGCCATGAGCATGTTGCTCTCCTGGAAGACTTCTTTTACATACTTTCTGCCATATCAATAAATAACAAATAGAGATCAGTATAAGAGGCAGTAAATAACACATAACCAGATTCGCTACCACGAAGTAGACATTTTCGCTGTGAGGTGTAGGCCATGCCTCCAAGCAGAGCTGCAATACGAACAGATAAGTATTAATATAAAATACAGGTACAATCGCAATATTGCTTTCCTAATCATATTTACTACCCTCTATGATAGCAAACAAAAACCAGCATTTGTACATTTTTTATTCTTGGTATAGACTACCGAATAAATGAGTTTTATTTCATATTTGACGGTGGTATTGATTCGTAACATAGATCGTTGCTTGTTAGTATCGCGTACCTTTAATGGTAATGGTGATGTTTCCCCATTTTAAAATTTGAAAATTCGATTATCGAGTATAAGATAAAAAATTGCAACATAGAGTACCAATTACGATTCATTTAAAAAACGCCACACTGAGAAATTTTCACTTTGAAATATTTCTTATATTGTATTTTGTATCAGTAGATAAAACGGTCACAACCCTAAAATCACATTGCATAAAAGAGCATTCAATTTCCTATCAGTATCTGACCCTAACTCATATTTCGGAATGGATTAAACCATAATTGACATGAGAGGTACATTATCTGAAATTCGGGACACAACCTGTTTTTCAAATGGCCACAGGTTCACATATACTCATCTATGTGTCAGTGTGTGTGCGCGCGCATATAAAAATCATTAAATTGAGTTCCATAGTTCCATAACAGATTTCGTAACATCAACTTATCGATTTACCCTGGCTGTACTTATGCTAACAACTGGTAACAAGCTGAAAGAAAGATTTTGAGGATTGGAAAAATTTAGGTCATTACAACATACCCATCCATGTACTACTAGTAAATTATATGAATTGCCACATCCATATCTCCCGCAAAGGGTTCGATAGCGGGTCATCTACTTTCAGTTCAACCGTCCTATCCATCTCAATTTACTTCCAAATTTTGTGGTACATGTAATTATTATTTTCGACTGTTTTAATGAGAATAATTGTTTTGATAATTCAGAAGATTGATGCCGATATTTACTGTCTAGTTCATAAGAAGCAGCGAACGCGGATCAAGCTTAAGATTACAACCCACACCAAGATCTATTGGAATCTCGAAATTACGTGCAGCATGCAATATTGCGTGGCATAAAATAGGAGTACCCTATTGAGTTGAAAATAAATGCATTCAGTCTATGCTATTTTTACCAGATCCCCTGAATCCCGAAATATATACGAAACATACCAACATTCCTTTTTGAAGGTAGAAGGTAACATCTTTTGATCATTTATCATACCAGTCTTTTGAGCAACCGTAGATTCATTAAGTTTTCATTGAACTGGTTACATTTATGGAGAATATTTTGACCTTAAATCCATAATATTTTGGCCTTATACAATTGCCATTAATGTCGGATATCAGCAGAACTTGTAAAAAGTATAATTTTCTCCATGAAGGTGCTTAAAACAGGGAGGGATGGTCTGAAGTGACGATACCGATAGACAGCACACAAAAACGGTTGGCATTTTAAGACAAAAACAAAAAATGCTGCAAATTATTACACAAATGTTTATTATTTATTTATTGGATAACAAATAATCGCAATTTTTCAACTACCGAAAAACGTGTTTTTTCTTTAATATGCCGAGAAAAAATAAGTTGTCAAAAAACTGACAAGAATGGCCTTTATGCATACCGAAACTCTAAAAGTAAACGAATTTCCTCTTCGCACATGCGCTAAAATGTGACAACGATTTTCCTTGAAATCGATCATGTCATACCATCACTATTATTGTTGATAACTTGACGAATATCGATGCGAGCCGATTCTATCGGTGTGATGAAATTATAGGTTGGCTCATGACTGACGTATGTTTTCCTTTGGAAAAAGGGTGCTGCGATTAGGAAATTACCTATCATCTTAAGTGCTTTTCTTTCACCCGTCATGTGCCCAATGGTGTGAGACAACTCAGCTTTTAGTGAATTGCTTCAAATGAGACCGATTTTCTCTTTCCCGTCGACTGGTCTGATCACAGCGGTCAAGGTTCCGAGTGTATTAAGTCCATTGCGAATCAGATCAGAGAAATATTCTAAGCTGTTAAGCACAGCACGAAGAGTATTATTAGGTGGTAGCATAAAATTTTGTTTTCGAGTCCACCCATATGGCGGAAGCATTGTTGCAGAAACAAATTCTTTCCGAAAATGACCATTCTCACTTGTAATATACTTGTATACCACCCTTCACCACACTAAATAGCATCAATTCAATTGCCGACTTACTCTTCCTTGTTCGTAAGTTATGATATCTACGTCGGTCTGTAATCCATATGATCGGCAAAACTATATATTATGTTGTGGTTTCGTGCGATAGCGAATTTGAATATTGAATTTGACTCCTGTATCGACGTTGCAAAAATTGTGTTGGCCTGCTGAACTAATTAAACCCTATTATAGACGTTTAACCCTATTTGGCCAGATCTCTACGAACCGTAGCCGGTCATTCCGTAGCTATAATGGCCGGTTTAGCGAAGCTCTAATTCCCATTGGGCACAGTTGGATTAGCTAATCGCCGGCGAACTATTGCGCTAACTGATTAGTTCGACCGCGAAGGCACGACACCAGCTTTACCTGATCACCAGACCGCTCAGGCTCGAAGTTTATAATTTAAAAAATGAATGAGCAGCTTATAGAAATAGAACACTAGATGAGTCGAGGATTGTGATATAATATATCACCGGTAATTGGTAAGTCAAGAGCAAACTGGAAGATGAGGTTTGAATGATGAGAGAAATTTTTGGTTTGCTTACAGACCATAATGATCTCTGAAGGCTGAGCTCCCTTGCGGGCTGAGGCCATTCTTCAGCTTTGGCTCCACCTTCAGGCTCGTGGTTGTGAATTATTTTGGAAAACTACACATGAGCAAAGGTCGGGCATGACAAAAAGATGAAGTCGGGTTTCGAATATTCCAAAATCGTATACACCGAGTCCGGATTTATATAATCCTCTATGTGTTTCATCACTGAGCCATCTAATAAATAGTACCGAAAGCGCATGGGCCAACTAAAGGCCTTCAACATGCGGAACTTCAACGTTACACATTAAATGTCGATGAAATTTGGGAGATCATGCACGTTTGAACTCATAAGGTCCCGCAAATTAGTTTTCTTTTGTTGGCCCCTGCGCATGTGCAAACGAAAAATCTGCCAAACACTGTGTTCATGATTCCAAGATATTCCATATTGAACAATTCTTTTATTGTACCTTCAGTTTATGCATCAGCCTAATAAATTATGCATTAATATTTTCTTGATCTTGTCTACTGAGACTTAACAATCTTTGTATGACTTAAATTATCTTGGTATTGATACGAGGAAGCCACCTATGTGTCACATCCAATTTGGTAGGCTTGTATGACGTGTGTATTTGAGGGCCCCAGTCAAAAGAATATCCATTGAGACTTTGAGCACATTTGAATGTTAAATGTTATCGCTCTTACGCTTTTTCCTAGATATATTCAATTGAATTTGAAACACATTATTAACTATTTCTTGGACGAAATGTATAAACTCCTAACTTATAGTCGATATCATCATCAACGATATTGATTGATTGAATAACTGGAAGAATAAATAATATATGCTGGACCATAAACAGCACTAGTCTAACTTCTGAAAGTCGTGCATAAATTAATATTGCAAAAATCCACGTGGTTTTAGATGAGCCGCTATTACTCACGCAGCGCAAATTCAAAACGATATCACAGTAGATCATTGGATCTCATCGGACTACCAAAAAATTTGACGATACATATTACAGTCCCTGATGTTTTTAATCGTTTGACAGAATTAAGGGGGTGTCATAGAAACAATATTATATAAAAAAATTATATAAATTATATTTCAAAACAAAACATAGGAATATTGAAGGTGTTTTACCAAAATCACATCAATTTCAGTTAGAACTGACTAGTGCCCAAGTCGGCAAACACTCCATTGATCGCTGTAAAGCTTTTATAGAAGTTTGATTCTCAAAATGGAGGTATAGGTACCTAATGAATTTTTTAATTGATTATGACTCATATTTATAAAATAGTTGAGTACCTAATCAAAAACAGGTTTACAACCATGATGAACTGGCAAAATCTTCGAGGCTTCCGAGTTCTTCATGTTTTTCTTCTTTGTGCTCTTCGTGGTGTTCATGTTTGTGTTCGTAGATAGGCACGTACTCTTTGACGTACTCTGGCACTGGGACTTTCTTCTCTACTTCAACTGGGTACTTATTCTCGACGTAGACGGGGTAAGGCTTAGGAACTTCAACGGTGTAGGGCTTGTCGACTGGAACCTTGACTTCGTAGGGCACCTTCTTCTCGACGTAGTAAGGAACTTTCTTTTCTACTGTGATCGGTACGTGATAAGGTTTGGGTACATCATAAGGTACTTTGACAGGCACAGGGATGTGTTTGATAACAGGTACCTTGACTTCTTTTTCGACAGTATAAGGTACTGGTTTAGGTACGTGGTAAGGAACAGGGTGATCAACATGAACCTTGTAAGGTACGTGGATGGTTTTTTCGACAGGGTACGGTTTCGGTACGTGCACTTTTACAGGGACAGGTACATGTTTCGTGACAGTCACTGGGTAAGGCTTGTCAACGTGATAGGGAACCGGTCGGTCAACTTTGACGTGAACGGGGTAAGTGACGATTTTTTCCACTTTAACGGGGTAAGGGACTTTGACTTCTTTGGTTTCGATGATAGTCCGCTCTTGCTTCTGATGGTGGTACGAGACCCCGTGTTCGTGATGTTCGTCCGAGGAAACGAAAACAACACACAACAACAACACACCAACCTGAACCGTTCGCATCTTAGCCGAGAACTGAACTGACTGCCGACACTGGGGCCTCCTACACTTTTTATATTAACGTCCTTACGCAAGGCTCATATTCCTACGTAAGTTAGGGATGTCATTATTTCCCTTCTGCATTCGGCCCGTTGCGCGCCGCTGCTCTGTACCAATATCAAAAGTAAACTCATACAAATTAATCCATACCAGAGTTAATTAGCTTTTGCCTATGTCTACCAATTTGGAGAGGGGGGGCTTTCAGATAGTATTCCAAAATTGCCCTCACTATAACAGATGTGTTACGGTTATCTGCAGATCTTTACATAAAACCAATCGGTGATAGGGGAACTGTAAATTAGTTCTACATTCTATAGATTTTGGCTTATTATTTTCAATGATGAGCCTCGATTATTGACCATGGAATAGGAATAATTGGTTGGTTAAATGACCCTTCTGGTTTAGGTGCGGCTTGAACCTTGAAAATAAAAATAAATAAATAAATTGGTTGGTTTACATTCAAGATAGTAAATAGTAGAGAAATAAAAAACTTAATAGAAGAAAAAAATCCTTCCGTCCGCTGTCCTTCGTATGCAGGCCGTAACTTTTCTGAAACTATTGGACTAATTTTAGTGAAACTTGGGTTAAATATCACATATAGGTACATCCTAGTTAGCACTGAATCCTCGGCGTTATTTTTTATGAACCTAATGGGTAACAAGGGTTAAAACATTAAAAAATCCTGATCATCAAAAATTTTTTAAATAAGACTTTTTTTTTGTGTTGAACGATAATTTTACTGAATGGAATGAGACCACCCGGGACCCGATACGTTCATCCGTTCACTCCCTCTTAGGCAAGAAAAAAAAGGAGGTCAGCATGAGTGTAAATGAGTATAGTAAAAAAACCTAGGTGAAGATACCTGAACTTTTACTCTTATAAACCTACGAAAATTGACCACCCGATATAGTTTCAAACGAATCCTAATCTTTTCAACAAATCGAGTTTACTATCTTATATTTAGCGTAAGCAGGTAGGTTTTTTTTATAATTTTGATCCGGTGAAGTTGTAAGTGAGTAGATAATAATGCATCATAGGCTCCGTTAAATAATGATCTATTGAACATTAAAGTATACGTGGTAATAAAGTATGCATTCTCTCTAGCAACGATTTCAAATAAGCTAACGTCAGAAGTCCTCCTCCAAATAGATTTAGATTTATTACACCCCCCCCCTCCCCCCCCCATAAAATCTCTCAAGCATTCACGGAAATCAACTGTGTACGAGTATAATTCACTAAACCGTAGACAGGTTTCTTATCCCACGACAAGAGAGCTTAATAGTTGTCAGCATTATAAAACAGTCTTTCCGATCAGTCTTCAACGTTTTTGAACCAGCCGGTGTTGAAGAATGTTCATAGTTCACGCAAGATAAAATTGAGTAGAATGCAATACAATCAATTTCACTCTGTGCGTAGAAACATTTTTCATAGTTCGTAACTAAATAAATCATCGTAGGTATTCATTTTTTGACAAGCTCAGGGATGGTCCTCAAACCAGGAACCTTTTACTCATTAAGGTTTTACTCTTCCAACGGTAAGCGTTTTCATACCATATTTACAATGCGAACAATAATAAGTAGGTATACGTAATACCCCAATTGCTCCATTCGTCCATATTTAATATTGATCGTGGTAGTAGTATTCCCTAAAATGATTTCCCATCTTAAATAATTGTTAAGTTATTTTTAAACTGGTTGAGCTACCGTTTGATCCGCATCCAATATAATTGAGAAAATCAATAATCTTGCTTAATTAAAAATCAATAAGCAAGTGGTCCAGTCACTGTAATTTGAAGTACCTCATCATGTTATTGTTTTTGACTGAGTTAACCATGCGTTAGGAAACATTGAATCAATTCAAGGGCAAGAACCTTGATTGCAAAGAAACTGTCGGAGCGGCAAGCGTGAAGAAGATGGTTCAGTTGATGAAAGTGAATTACTATGTATCATAACGTCATTTACATTAGCTTTCCTCCACATGCTTCAGTTACTAGTGGTCAACACTTTAGAAGAAGCTAGCTGGTGATTACACGCTTAGTCGTCTAACTCGGTGATAATTATTTCATATCTCCTATCCCAACCACAGAGTGCCACTCAAGCGCCTTGTATGATTTGCTACAAGGTTGGAGTATGATGCAGAAACATAACAGTTAGGTACATTGTTTTCAAAACAGATAAGTTGTAGCATAGTTATTCCTAAGTGGTACTTGCTTGATACCATCATATTTTAGTACATTGCAGATTTCTGATGAACATAAGAACATAAACTAATGAACATAAGAAATGTAGGTTTAATACTTTTGTTATCAATGATAATTTTTAGATTTCATCAAGTACAAATCTTGAGTCCGTACTAGGTAGTTACGGTTCTAGAAGTGACAGATTTATATTAGGTATAGTCGAGATTCGGCCCAAAGAGGATGAAAATAATACATAACCTTGTAATAATTTTAATATGATGTATTTGACGTTTCAGTCACTCAGTGAGCATCATCAGATGGCTGAAAGAGCGGAGCGTCAGAACAGGAGGTAGCATGTTAGATATAAAATTCATTAGTTGGTTAGAGCCATAAACAAAATTGCAGTTGGCCAAACCTCATTATTGAAATACAATTTCGTGAGTAATTTCAACCCTACAAAAGTCCACAGGGCCCACTAAAAATTAGGTACAAGTTCTTCATGTACATATATATATATAGGAGTGTGCTCCCTCCTGTTCTGACGCTGCCATCTTTGACGGCGAAGCTTTTCAACATTTTGATTATGGTCATGGACTGACCAAAACGTCATGGGCATCGTAACATTGAAATGATTTCCAGTTTCGTAAAATTATTTCCTTCCTCTTTGGTGTGGATTCAGACTATACCTAATACAAATTACTTTACGGCCAACGTAATACTTCTATCATATAGAAGTGACAGCGAAGCAACCTTGGAAGAATGTCGTTATCTTCTCAGCGTATAAGTATAAAATATGATGTAATTTGATTCAATTTAGAGTTACCTACTCCATGGGACTCAAAACTAGAGCATTTCCCTAAAAAGGAATTTTAGTTTTTTAAATACGTATATTCCATACAAATCAGCGAATTATATTTTGAAAAATTTGGGTTCAAAAACATAGGAAAGATTGTGAAACCTCAATCCGATCGTGTGGTATCTGCATCATCGGAACCTTGTTCAGCTTCAGCTAACGCCATTTTATATTTAACCTTTAACCTCATGAAAACTTTCCCTTCTTCTTCTTGATCTTCACAGATTTTTCTAGCACGCCACGATCATAAATTATAGAAATCGAACTGCCCACCTATATTATCATTTACATACTATAGTAAACACTAGATCCGAGGAGCCTAATCTTATTGTACCTTGGCCCAGTAGGGACCCCCCCCCCCCCACCCTCCATTCAGGCCACAATGTATGAAAGAGCCAGGAAGCCATCAATAAATTCATTATATATACTGCACTCAAGCCTACTTCATTACCAAGCCGTCACACATACCTTTCAGAGGAATACGTCGCCACTAGCATGTCGAGTAGAGGGAGCGATGTGAGAGTATCTTCAGCTCTTCTACATGACGATGATGCTCTTACATCGAAAGCGCTCGCTCCCTGTACTCGACTAGCTAGTGACGATTGACTCTTCCAAAGGTATGTAAATGATAATTTTACTTTTATTACTAGCGGAATCCTTTATATTTGATGCCCAGCAACAATCTATCGCAATATCAACGAGGTTCCAGTTTTCTAAATCACACATCAGTCAAAATCGTGTCATTTTATATAGTCAGCCCATGTTCCCTTTTTTCCCCTATACAGATGGGTGGTTGATGGCTTTGAAGTTTCACAAATTGAAGACGAAAAATTTTTTTTTAATCTTTCAATAATAATCCTTTGCAATCGACCAAGGACATAATTTTTAACGCCCCTCCCCTTTAAAAATTTGTTGTTTTACGTTTCAACATGCGTAGAATCTAATTCAAATTGAAAAAATTGATAAAAACCCTTCCATCAGCCACCACGCCTCGCTGCACAGTGTTTCGCCTTTGTGTTTCAGGTAAAAAAAGTAAAAAATGAATGTTAAAAAAAAAAAAAAAAAAAAATTGTTAGCATCTAGGTTGGCAGGTAAAGTTTGATGATATTTACTTGGAATCACTCTCTCTGAGTAACTTTATGCCTACACTCGAACGCACGTAATAGAAAACTTCTCCACGGAACCCTTAAGGACATTATTCCTCTGAAATCTGATATTTAATTTTTCCCCCTTTTCTGATCATCTTGGCTTGGACTGAGATGTTCCTCCCGAAGGTTTTAACGAATTAAATTTTCAACAATATTAATTTCTAATTTCAATATCTTCTTATCAGAAAACGGATTCCTATTGAAAGTCATCTGTATAAGGTTGTATGTTGAAAAAAGTATGATTATCGGTTCATCAAGTCTCGAAACTAGAAGTATTCTTTACAGAATTAAATGCTGAATTTGAATTATCAACGCTTTTATTCCGCAAACTTCTGTAAATATTGATTTTTCTACAATTTTCATAATTTGAAAATTAAAGAAAGAAACGAGTACCAAAAAATTTTGAAGAAATTGTTGAATATTTATTTTTCCAAGAGGATTACCACAAGTCATGAGGTATTGACTACAAAATTAAATTAAAACTAATAATAATATTAAAACCCCCATCAATTTCTCTTTACATTCCAAGGTAATGTCATCGCTAATTTCAACTAATCATAAGATAAATTTAACTTCAGGTAGGAAAAACGCATTCAAAACTCCAGGAAATAAATTTAAAGTTTGAATTGATGTTCGTGAATTGAAGTTGGTGAAAACCTTAGAAATAATGAAACTCTTATTATTGATGTTATTTTCAATTGTTCGCTGAATTCATTGTGATTTCCTCTAGAATGGTCAGCATGACAAGTAGCATGGAACAGTTATCACACTTTTGACCGGTGAGTTTAATTTAAATTGGTTTGCTGAAAATTCAAATCCGTTTATTAAAAGTTTAAATATATTTTTTAAAGTTTCATTTCATTCTCCGACAAAATATTAACATAGTGTAGCGATTCTAAAATACAATGAGTCCAAGAGTCCATCACGGGGTATCCTAGTAACAAACATGCGTGGTTAACTGAATGGTTTCATGGAGATGTTTGGAGGAAATTTGCTGTATCAAGTAAGATTGAGTGCAACTACTTACCAGAGCTTGACTACCTTGCTTCAGAGGCTTAAGCTGAAAGTACAAAGCCCATGGGAGTGTAATGGACAATGAGACGGTCCAGATGATGAACACGGCCCATCGAACAACTCGAGATGTGACATGACACTTCATGGGATAGCAGATAGCTAGGCATCGCTCCACTGAAATTGCTACCAATGTGTTGATTGAAGCGTTCACTGAAACGCCCTGCAGGTACGGGATAGTTTTACAGACGAGCCATCCCATTGTCCAAGCTGAAATAAAACAACAATTGAGAAGAAACAGTATGTTTATCCAATATAGTACAATTCTCATTCTTGGTGGAAGGGACGAACAAGATGACGATTAGATTGGGTCAGATGTATCAGGTTATCTATTATTATTTTGTGGCCGTAGTCATTCATTCGGTGGTGACAGTGAGTAGATATGCTAATAAATTACTATTAATGGTGATGGAGATTTATCTTACAGTCTGCGTACGCAAGCAACATACACAAAACTTATTAATTGGGGCTTCTGAGAGTGATGGATAGCATAAACCTGCTCTTAGTTCCTTGGCGCATTGAGAATGGGAACACCTAATTGACGCAAAATGATGAAGCGCCAGAAGCGAACATTATTATAATATTTGGATGGACTATTCTTCATTATCTAATTAGTTGAGAAGGTTACCGCTAGATCGGGTAGGCCTTCACTCGAGTCAATCACGGAAGATATCGTTTCATATCATTAAATCCCTTTATCAAACGGTCGCCAGTCTTCTTGTTCACAACGCGTCTCCCACTCTTGTTTCCCGCAAAATCTTTTGTTTTTTGTAATTATTGAAAAGTATTCTACCCTTATATTGAATCGGTGCATTTTATACACCACTTGAACTTCGCGTACGTTGGCTCCAGCTTGTTTTGTTGCGAATTTCGACGGATTTCACCGCATCTACGAAAGCAGCTAGGTACCGCACAGGCTTTCCAGGGGGCCCCCGACATCAACAAGAAAGTAGGAAACTTATTTTACATTTATTAAAGTTCGAGCCAATTTCCTTGTTTTGTTACACCGCTAGTGAAATATTTTTCAATAATTGTACCCCGCCCCAACAATATTATTGATAATTATGAGGGGGGAACATTCGAAAAGTTGGGTTATTATGGGAGAAAATTATGTTTTAATGTTAAAAAATGTGGGTTTTTCAATGAAATTGTAGGTTTTCTCGAAAGATGACCCTCCATGAACCTACGAGTATGGGGTCGGTTTCTATGTATTTTTTCACGCTGTATCGAATGGTAACATTTGTAGATCCCTCCAACTCCGTTATAACCGAGTTTTACACTTAAAATCGCAAATGTTTGTTTGTTACTCTTTTGAAACGACGCCAGTTCGCTCTAGTGGAGGTTCGGAGAAGGTGGTATCAGTTGTTTTGTGTGTGATCAGTTGTTTTGTGTTGTTTAAACATAATTTAACATCAATTGGAACAATTTTCGGGATACCACCGTATACTTTATTGTGATATGGGACTCTCCGGCAGCCTTCCGAGCCTCAAGTTCACGGCGGCGCAGAGCATTCAAATGGGCCCGCTCTAATCTAGTGCGATCCTGAGATATTTTGAAGGATCTCGGAGGCTGAACGGTTCGATTTTCAATCAAGATCTTAGTGGCTACCGCAGGATCCTTGAATAACACCAATAATGGACGGGCTTTTGCTTGGTCAGGCTTTCCGATGCGTAGTAATCTGCTTACAGTAGTATCGAAGTCTAGGGAGAAATTGGTCAGAACACCGCGGACAAAGTCCGAGTCAGCAGCAGCCCCAGCCTCACGTGTGACACCCAGTGACTAATCTACATCATAAAAAATAAGGTTTGACTTTCTCCTCTGGCGTTCACGCATTTCGGAAATAATTTCTTCAAAGGGGACCCCAGACAACAACTCTGAACCCAAACGACCACGACTCGCGTCACCACCACTCCGCAGGGTGGCGATATCGGCCTTCACATCATCCAACTGCTTTGCAAACTCTAAGCTTTGAGATGTCTGAACATGCTCTAGTGCCTTGATTCGCTCATCAAAACGGTTAAAGCGATCATCCAATTCCAATCGAATATTTTCAGTGACACGGCTTGTAATCCTCTCTTCGAATTTCAAAAACAAGTCCTCCAAATCATTTCTTGATATACCCTGACTTTGAGCTCCAGCCGTCGAGGGCGGGTCCCCCGGCAACACTCGTCCACGGCTGCCCCCAACCTCGTCCTCCTCCGAAACCTCAGACTCCTCCGAATCCTCCGTAGGTGCCACCCGCTTAGCGACCTTACACACATCACATACCCAGCGCTCCCACGCTTTCTTTCCCAATTTTTTATAATTGTCTATTGATTTCAGTCTTGTACAGGATGGGTGATACCCCAAATTGCATTTTGCATGTTGCAGTCTTCTTTGGCGAGTGAAGGTCGCGCGAACAATGCCCGCAATCTATCTTGTTTGACATTTGAATGAGAGTCCAAGCGGAAAATTCTTAAGAAAAATAGACCGATAAATCAAGAGCAAATGAAAACGCCGCGGGAGATAGTTCGCCCACGCCAATCCGTGCAACTCCGTATGTGAGAGTGACGCTAGACCCGCAATACACAGAAGCAAGGCCGGTGATTCACGACTCACTGCGCCGCCAATCCCTGTTTTCACGGGCGCTCACTAGATTGCACTATGGGCACGGGATGATAGCGCCGAGAGCCCAAATTTCCTGATAATATTCGTAAACAAAACAAAATAGTTGGTATTATGTGAGTTTTCGGAATTACGTTTAGTGAAAAAGGAGACCTCCCTTAGAGACCTCAGCCAGCCAGAGAAGGTGCAGCAAGTGGTGAGTAACAAGTAATTTCTCAAATATCCTTTCAAAAGAACAGAGTAGTACTAGTAGGTAGGGACACTCACCGTAACCTCATTCAGGAAGATCAGACCGCAGTATGGGAAAAATACGATATTCGGTCTCGCCGCACCAAAATTAAAATAACTGCGACGAACTGGTAGCTCTAAATTCACACGAGAACAACTTTACGGGTAAATAAACCTTGCAGAAACTAATTGTAGTGAGAAATAACAGAGCTGATAACGTGACGTACCTATGGGGCAGGGTGCAAAAAAAAGATAGCGATTGCACCCAATCACGAATGAATATATGATTAAACCCAGAAATTGAAAGTCCCTACGAATGCGTGCGACTTGGAGTAAACGTGATTAGGTAGGTAACATCTTCCCTCACGTCATGTCACGGTTTCAGCTTTTCATATACTTGGGTACTTTTGCGATTAAGTATATAAATACTCAATTGCAAAGCTTCTAGAATACAAAATATATAATAATCGGCATTTTCTCAAAGCAGTTTTTACACAAAGAAACCAAACAACTATTCGTACATTGCTTAGCTCATTTAAGGGAGTGCTCAAATATACACTATTTATGCATATCTATTTCGAAACCAGGAAATCGTTTTGGTGCAATTACTTTTCAGTCGACCACTCTTGGGACAGAATGATGTGAGCCCTTTTTAACTTCCATAGGTGAATTTGATTGCCTTTTCGGTGTTGCTTACTCTGGCGAAGTTATTACGAAAATTTATACTAGTAGAAGTAGGTGTAAAGAAGAAGAGAGCGTGGAAAGATGAAAAAGCTTCCAAAATCAGTGACTATCAGGTGAGCTCTGTGATCATGTTTGGTTTCGGTCAGACAAACAAAGAAACAGGAAAATTTTACATTTTAGAGTCATTTGTATCTATGATACGATCAACTTTGTACCAACAAGAAGTATGTATTGTCACTGATATTCACAATCACCTTGCGAACAACTTGGACATTTCAAACTTCCAGTTATAATCAGCGGATGAAAGAATGTGCGAAAACACGCTTCAGAATAGAATAAATGAAACTATACATGTGATACCTACTAAGTTTTTCCACATTTATAACACGGATAAGCAAATGGAGTAGAGTTTGTTGCTGTTCTTTGCCTAAACTTGTTAGAGTTGTGCAGGACGGGTTAAGTATCTAGTGGTGAAATATCTATCACGTTATTCGCGAAATGATTCGAACGCGCTAAAAATGGCTGGTCAAAATATCCAATTTCAAGAAGGGGCAACTTACAATGTCAAAAATATTGACCATGTGCTTCCTCGAAACCACAACTAGATTCATGAATTTCCAGCGTATAAATGCTCCATGTGCTAGTAGTTAAAACTTTTACAAAATAAAATCGGAGAAAAAATCCCTTTGTTCATTAAAGTTCCAGTTATGCAGCATGACCGTATGAGCGACTTATTGTAAATGATCGAATTTCAAAACAAGGTAACATACAATTTACTATATGTTACCTTGTTTTGAAATTTGAGCACTTTGAGAGCATAGAAATGGATAACTCTCAATTTTATGCAACAAAACACGTTCAAAATCGTATTTTGCAATTCAAAGAAGATTTGTAAATTAATGAAATGGTTAATGGTTGAAATGGCTTAATTGTGTGCGTAGGTAAATTTTATAATGTAGTAGTACGTTGTTACATTGTTTAAAAGTTTTTTTTTTTTTTTTTTTTTTGAAAAATTCTCCTAATATATTTTTAATGGGTTTTAGCCGGTTGGGTTTGTTGCACAACTAGGCTAAAATCAGGATTGAACAAAGAAATAATCATGAAAACAGGTTGTAACGTCTACTGTGGAATCATAAAATTGTAACCTGGGCCGCGTCGACAAAATTTGTCGTGGAGTGGAAAAGCATATTTTTTCAGCTATACCCTCTCCTTTTTCTCCCTTCCATCATGAAATTCAAAATTTCCGAGGATTGTTGCACTACCAGACTGAAATTGAATTTCGAATATCGTTAGAGAGTTGTAGCCTGGGTATAGTCGACAAAATTTGTCACACACACGTGTACACAAACATAGGTACTAACTCATATAGGTACTTTTTTTTGTTCACGGAGTCGATCTTAGAATGGTCTGAAACGGATTTGTATTCGGTTATCATTATTATTTTAGGTTCTTCAAATATTTATTGTATTTTATTTATTTACTTTTTGTATCTTGCATGGGTTGTCCCACACCTCTCTGGATCAATTCCGATAGATCGTCCCTCTATTATAGGAAGCCTTGCCTATTATATGACCAAGCTTCAGAGGGATATCCAAAAAAGGTAATCGGCCGTTAAAAGCTATGAATTGCTCTGGAACTTTCGTAATACTCGAACCTGAACCCAAATATATCCGAAATCCTAATGCATGATATATCTACGAATTCGAAAATGGTCTATCTCTATTTTTAATAACAATGGGAACAATGGGTTATCATTTAGTCTCAGTTACCAATATCCATATCTACATACTTTCATAATCATATTCGCTGACGTTTGTGGAAGGTCTTGGCAAGCATAAAAGTTATAAACTATAATCCTAAAATCGACACTATTACTCGATAGACAAATACCTAATATTTCAACTCAATAAAGTAATCGGTTTTTTTCACTAGGGTTTTAGTAGATAGGAACTGTAGGTTTTTGTAGATAGGTAGATGGATGAGTAGCAGTAAATTTTGTTCAGGGGCATTAGGATTTGATTTAACATGATTTACATTGAGTTAGGAATTGAGAAAAGACTGGAATACTTCATCGATTTCACAAACGAGTGCCCTAACCCATTTGACAACTGAGAAAAACTTTGTCCCAAGTTTGCCTTCCCGCTATAATTGACATTGACGATTCATCCCCAGCGTGGTTTTCTTTTAACGACCACATTAAATCTTCCGACATAAATCTTTCTGGTTTAAGCCGCGATGGGGATTTATTTTTATGCGACTGAAAAACGACTACCAAGTTGGGTGGGCAGTATAGCTTTCTCACTTACTGTAATCGACGGATTTAATTAATTTGTGACGAAATTACACACGGTACTTTTGTAATTTATAACAACAAATTTATTAATTTATTACAAAGTTTTTCCCTCTTGAAGCTTTTACGGTGATTAAAGTTGTGATACTCCTGGAAGCTAACTTCATCCAATCATGGAAATTTCAAATATAGGCCCTCTAAATACCATCATGGAAATGAAATGATGGGCTCTATTCTGATGAGCCGGTTAGCACATTGACTCGAGCACATTAACTACCTGAAACATGATCTATATTTTCCCAGTAGAGTAGATCCTCTCACAATTTCGTACTCGACAAAATTTTTTCATATAATGAAAGTTTGGTAAGGTATTATAGGAAATTTCATCTAAAGCAATTCATTCCCACCAAACCTGTTTGTGTTGGTCTGTCTGTAAACACAACCACAGAGTATCTAATGTTGTTTATAGTAATCGCATAATGATTCCGAACTGGACTTCAGGAGATGAGTCACCATGACTTACTTGACGAGCTATATAACATTTCTAAGAAGTCGACTTGTTCCGGAGCATCAACATCATTAGATGAACAAAATTTGATCGTCTGGATAATGACATTGAGAAGATCTCTCATGGGAAAAGAAGATGCTGTGCTGGAGCTGATTAACATCTAAATGTGATGTTGGTTTATGTCTCGAAAGCTTCAAGTCTTACCACTTGAAAAAGTGTTTGAAGTAATTTAAGATGTAACTTGTATGTACAGAACGTTTTCAGGTACCAGTAAGCGAATTTTCTAGAAAATGAAGCTATTGCAATGGCTTGGAAAGTTTTAAAATCATTCTTCTTTTAAAAAAATTCTTCATTGAAATCCGTTTTGAGACATTATGAAACGAATCCTAGAGTTTAACGCTTTTTCACACACACACACACACACACACACACACACACACACACACACACACACACACACACACACACACACACACACACACACACACACACACAACACACACACATACATATATATATATATATATATATATATATATACACATATATATATATATATATATAATAAAATGTGTAAACTCTAAGATTCGTCCCAGAATGTCTCAAAACGAATTTCAATGAAGAAAATTTTCAAAAATTCTGATTTATATATATATATATATAATAAAATGTGTAAACTCTAAGATTCGTCCCAGAATGTCTCAAAACGAATTTCAATGAAGAAAATTTTCAAAAATTCTGATTTTAAAATTTTCCGAGCCATTGTAATAGCTTCGTTTTCTACAAAAATTCGCTTAAAATCACTAAAAATGGCTAAAAGTCTTTAAATTTATATTTGTTGACAAATTACTGTTCAAATACAGTTTATTAACTATAAAATAGAACATTTAAAAATCTCTATGCACAAAATTATGCTGAAAAATGTACTTGAAATTTATTAAAACTTGCTAAAAAAAATCGATAAAAACGGCAAAAAAGCTAACAATTCGAAACCTCCATTTGGATAGGAGATTATCATTTTTTTAGAATACGTTTCTTGTCATAAAACTAGTAATTAACCATTCCTTTGCACTCGAAGTGCTCAAATTTCAAAACACTGTAACATAATATAAGTATACAATATTTTACGAAAATTCGCTCTTAGATCATGCTGCATTACTGGAACATTTTTTTAAACATTTGCTAGAGTCTATATATTATTTCATTTTTTATTTTTTTTTTATTTTTTTTTTGAAACTCAAGTGGGTTACTTATCATGTTCTTCCTTCATTATGTTTCTAAATAAACATCATAGTAAGCGTTTCGTGATGATAATTTGCCCGATAACTATTGCACAAACCACTTGTTACCAAGCCAACCAGTGAACACGTACCGAACGGAAAATGCACCGTATATGGAAATTGGACGGTCAATTTGTCAGAATTTTAATACCTAAATCACCAAACAAGGTATATTATGATTCAGCAATATACTGTAGAAAAAAAAACGAATACTAGTTTCGGCCATTACTGTGTTGATCACAAATTAATGAATCAGGAAATTGTATTCAGGCAAATTGATTTTGTCCTCTATACACGAGGATTTTCGACGTAAAAAATCCTATCGACCATGAGAATATAGCCACGTTAGTACTGTGATGCGTCTGAAACATCCAAGAAGCCCATGAAATTCAAGATGTTAGATAGTTATCTAAATCTTCATCTAGGCACGTGGTTTGTATATATTCAATTTGAATCAGGTTCCAATGATCATGAAAAAAACGTGTACGGTAATAACCACAACATCAAAGGTATTCGACCAATTCGTGAAGAGAGTGGGAGGCTGTTCTTTCAAAATCGTGAGAACGCCTTGCGAAATAGACAAAAGGAGGTCATGTAAATGGCGGAGTGATAAGGCGACGAAGTAAGCAATCAAGGCCTTTTCTAGACGTCCCTCATCTTGCATGCATCGGCACTGGACTAGCTAAATGCTTCCTCTTTGCCCCTTCCAACCGCTGATACAGATTTATTCGTCATCCAACTAACCTCTCTTTTTTTACTTCACAAGATAAACATTCTAATTTATCATCCCCTTGATAAAGCTAGGTTTTGGAGGATAGTTTCTGAGTGTTACTCAGATTGAATGGAGCCAAAATAAAGACTAAAACGGCAATTTTTCTCTTACTGAAAAATAAAAATGACTACATTTCCATACCAAAGAACGCTAAATTTAGCCTTTCTTCTAAGCTTCGATTCCTCTCTAAAATGTCACCCTTTGAAATTATACATTTCAGTACCTAATCCAAACTTAAGTACTCTGGGGGTGAGGGGGAGAGGGGGTGTTATTCCAATCATATATTTAGAAATAAATATTGACAAAGATGTCTTGAGCTGCGAACATTAGATGAGTGTTCCAACTACTATGCGCTTTGTAACATTTGGAAAATGGTGTCTTCCTTCAATCTGTTACTGAATCTTGTTATGATGTTCAAGAACATAGCTATATACTTCTGAAGCGTTTACGAATGTATGGAATGAAGTTATTTTATTTGTTATTTTGCCAGTTTCAGTGCATTTCCCCCCACCAGATGTGGCAACACCTTTTCAAGACAAGCTTACAGTACTTACGCTATATATTTTTAAAATAATGTTTACAAAATTCTATTTTAGTATGAATTGATGTCATAAATAAATTTAAAAAATCAATTTCTTTAAGTTATAAAAATTTCAAAATTACTTTAAAAAATCAATTACATGTCATAAAACTTTGTGAGCAGTTTGGACAATAAAAAAGGTAATAATATAAAAATCATGCTAATACAATAAAAAAATCCGCGCTACATAGATAGAGGGGAGGGTGACAGTATCAAAAAAGATACAACTCGTAATAATAGCGTAATGTGCTAAGTTCAGAGAAGATAATATTCCGGTTCTCGGATCCTCATCTATTACCAACCATAGCATTCCAAGAACTCGAGAATGACGCGTTCAACCCGGCGCGAGAGCGACGGATAAACGCGCATTCTCTTGGATCTGACGGTAACTGTCACACCGGTCAAAATAACCGAGTACACTCTTTGTGATTTGTAAATGTGTGTACAGGCTGTAGGGTAAAACCTCACTGATTTAAATCAGGAGGGGGAAGGAAAATTCTACGAATTGAAAATTAAGCGAATAGCTTCAAAATCAATAGTATATTATTCATGAAGGGACCCATCCAATGATAGAGGCGCTGATCATGTTTGTGACAGCGCGACAGATCACTCGATCTGTCGGTGAAGTCACCAAGCAACCAGAAAGTTGCTGATGATGGTCTAGGCGCGTTACATAAGTAAATCCCCCCCCCCCCCCCCCCCAACCGGACAAGGGGTTATAACCATTCACCTTCCCAGTGTTCCCCATACAGTAAGATTTCTCACTGTCTGACTTATGCATAAATCTGATTCTTGTACAGTGATTCTAAATAACTATACATTATCCAGATTGCTATATCTGACTGATCCCTTACCTATATCCTTGTGGTGTCTTCTATTCAAACTATAAAGTTACACTTAGTGATTTCCTCTCAAGGTTAGTTAGAAGTAAAAAGTCTCTGGAGCAAACAATTACTTTCTTGAATAAACCATCAGACTAGTACCTTCAAATCTGTGTACCTAATATTTTCTCCTTACTCCTTGATACTAGAAAAATATTATAGAGAATTTAGGTGCATTTATAGCACCTAATTTTCTAAGTATTTTCCCTGTTACATGGTAGCAGAGCGTGGTTACGATCCACGGACCTCTGGGTTATGGGCCCAGCAGGCTTCCACTGCGCGACCTCCTATGATAGGCAACAGGAAGAATGATATTACAGAGAATCTAGGTGCATTTATAGCATAACTTGTATTTACCCTGTTACTTGTTTACTTATTTGAACTCACTTTAATGATTCCTCACAGCAGCGTGCGATGAAGCCTTTCCTACCGAAATAGTTCCAACTGAAGAAAAATGAATATCCTCAACAGGAAATTTTTTAATGATATCCAGTTTTCAAGATTCCAGCATAACCTGTTTATACTTATTTCGAGCCGGGCAATGATTTTATTCTTCCGCCTCTGCCCACATTTAATTTTCCACCATTTAGGCGCTCTGAAAAGATTTCAGCTAGAAAGAAGGGAGATGGGAGAGAACGACGGAAAATGAGATAAAAGAGAGAGTTTTGATGAAAAGGAGAGCGGAAGGCGCGAACTGGAGAGGAAAGAGTGGTTATTATTTCCGGAGATGTGGACTCGCCAAGGCCAACTGGCTCATCATGGGACGATTTGAAACCCCTGCTCATCTCCGTCTTTGAGTACAAAAAAATTAATACTCAATCTTACGGATACCCTGATATAAACTATCTAACAAATCGAAATATGCTGGTAAGTTCCAGATTATAGAGGAAAATCCCAACCATAATCCGTTATTCACGGACTGGTTCGTGAGTGCACCAAATCAGTGAAATTACCAAGTAGTTTTTTTTTCCCTTCATTAGTTCATCAGAAAATAATTAGATTATTTTCGTCATATGCATAATTCAAAAATGCCTAGTAGTGGATTATCTTATTATTTGATAATCTTAGATTGGATTATCTGAAATGGATTATCTTATTTAAAAATGCCTAGTAATGGATTATCTTGTTTGGTCGAGTGGTCTGATTTGTTGGTTAGAGGTCTATCGGTTACGCAAGGAGGTGATGGAATGGAGTAGTTCGGCCGTCCGCACCTGCACGACGCTCGAACTGTACGAAGCGAACCCCGCGACCCTCGTTCTGTACGATCCACGCGTCTCGCTCGACCATCGTCCGCACACATTTTTAGCCACTGAGATGAATTTTGAAGAACTAAAGTTTATAATGTATATCACCGCAGCGATGGAAGTCATTATTCGTGGTGGCGAACAAAGGCGAGATGAAATGGTCCAGTAGCGGAACTATGTTTCACAGTAGCTTGTAGCGTTGACGTGGTCATGATTGTCATGAGCGATCGCTAGGATTTGCCATTCATGACCGCGCCAACGCTCCGAAATACTATGAAACATAGTTTGGCTACTGGACCTTCGCCCATTCCGTTCCTTCACGGGGAGCGCCAAAAGGCCCGGCGCGTTGGATTTCGGACTGATCGAATATCCTTCCCAGCCGACCGCTCCATCGAAAACGCGGCGGTATTCCCCATTCAAACCATTTCATTGTTGTGGTTTGGAAGTACAGATGAGAATTCGCCTCAGAATTCGGATACTGAATTAAATATTAACACTCAAATCCCTGATGTAATGCAATAAGTAGTTACACGAAAAATTCTAGTGTCTTTATAACTTGTAATCATAAATTAATGGAAAAAATTTCCCTGTATTTATTTTCGTACTCATATAGATCAATTTACTTGAATAAATTGTAAAAAAAAAAAACAATGGCCAAGACTGACAATACCATCATGCCACACTGTACAAGAGGTATTTGTAAAGCAAATATACTGTAATTACTATCTTGTAAATAAATTCTTTTTTTATTTTTTTTATTTATTCATTCACAACATAAAAACACCTATCAATATTGCAATACTTAGGTTAAAGTAATCAATCATCATAGACACCAGAATTCAGAGAAAGACCAACAACAACAGAAGAGAAATGGGGCACACCATTTCTCATACTAAGGTACCTGCAAATAACAACAAACGGTTCGACGGAATGTGGGTAAATCAAACTATTCCTCCAATAAGGAGAGCTGAAGAATGTGAAAGAACGGACAAGGAAATCATCCAATCCGCCAATCGACTTGACTGGGGGAAAAACCTCCGGAATCCTCGAAATCAAATCTCGTGGAGCTGCAGATTGTTCATCCCGGCCGCCTTTCCTGCTTTCTTTTCTGAGTTCTTCCTTTTACCCTTGGATATGGAATTGATAAGGAAAAAAATTGAGTTGGAGGAGGCGAAGACTTCTTTCTGCCGAGGTTAGGAATTCTGAGCGTATGAATGGCATTCAAAGAACCCCTATCCCCACCACCCCCTCACCTTTTTTAATAGCGATCCTTATTCCCGGTTCTCAATACTGAAGAGAGAGGGAGGAGAAATGTAAATCGAGAGGGTGCTCCTGAGGGTTTGAAATATTCATCCTGCGCCGGGGCCTCTAGTTGATCCAAATTAGAATTTTTTTCAAGTTTCTTATTAGAATACTTTGGAAGATATATTTTGTTCAAAAAGTACTATCCGCCTAACGATCAAAAACCCATCTTTGAAAGGCGGTGGATAGAGTGGTAAGGTTAAAAATACTCTCAAGGCACACTCGGTCACGTTGTGATAAATGGAATAATTGTCAATCTAGAATTCAAATCTCCAACATCAATATGTATCTGCACGTCTCTAAACTTCAATTATTCGTAAATACTTGAAGCTTGAGACCGAATGACTTCTCAACATACCTATATACCTATTCGTATCAAATAATGATTTTAAAAAATCCTGATGATTGAATAAACCCCTTTTTAATCAGTTTCAAATGATTAGGTAAGTGCTTTTTTTAAACAAACATTTGAAAAACAGTATTCAGCTATGAAATCCTATTTTAGAATGTATAAGATAGGCTATACATGTCTATGGCTAGGGTAAGTATGTATAGGCTATTTTAGTACAACACTATTGTTTAATTTTCTTAGAAACATGTTTTTGCCAAATAAATAAATAAATAATCATTCTTTGAACTCTATCGAATCGCTGGCATATTGGTTTTAATTTCAGCACAAGTTTTAGATTAGACTAGTTGCCGTTCTTATATCAAGTATGAATTTTCAACGGATAAATCAGCTGTAGGACATCCTTCAGGTGTGACTGTTTTATTCTGGATCAACACTACCGGGGCAACAACTTACTGTAATACAATTATTGTAAGACCATCTACTCTTTAACTAATTACTAATTTTGATGAAATACGATCCATTTTATCGTGACAATATTAAATTTAAATTTAATAAGGTTAATTAAATCGCCCGATCTTGCGAGTGGACACACGCTTCATCATTCAAAGTTCAGAATGCAGTAAGATGCAAAAGAAAAAAAATTTCGAATATGGTGAACAAACATATTTTAACCTGTCACGCAAATATATTCCTTCTCTATGTTTAGTGGATACTGATCAAAGAAAAAATTACGCTACAAATACTAAAATCCTGAAATTCTTGCAACAATCTATTATATTGAAGGGAACAGTGATGGAGTACAGTTGGCAACAGTGGTGGTTTATTTCAATTTTCATGAAACATGAAAACAAGAAAAAATATAAGTTTTTCCACACGGGTAGCCCATTTAGATAAGGTGGAATTGAAATGTCTTGCCTTATTCCCCAACTAACGGCAGTTCTCGCCTTCGCACGTGAAGGACTTGATGTTTCCAATTCCAGCCGGAGTGATTACCATTTACCGAACGGTGTTAGAGGGCAAATTTTCCCATCTAACCCGAGGGCGGAGACGAGAGACCGTCGGAGATGATTTGATCACCATTATTTCTGAGGCAGACCTTGACGCACCGGCTAAGTGCTCCAACCCCTCACCTCAACTCATTTGGAAAGGTGCCCTCTGAGTAGCGAACCTAATGTAGACTGATGGAGGAAATATTTCGGCCAGAGGTAGCGACTTTACCCTTGTATCCAACTTCACGGAGCATTTTTTTATTATTTATTTTTATTTTTTTTATCGTTCTTGTATCTTGAAAAAATACTGGTTCTCATAGTTCAACTTCCGATTGAATAAACTCGAGGTTTCCCAAATTAGGTAAAATTGGCTTTTCAGAGATTATTTTCATGTCTTAAACCCTAATTCTAAAATAAGTCATTCATGTGTCAGATTGAAAATTTTATGTTCCCTCCAACGGTATCTTTAAATTTGGATTTGCATCGCAAATTAAGGAAGTTAACCCTTTGTTGCATCGTGATGCCTGTAGGCATCATATTATGTTTTACACCCCCAGCACACTCTGTTGAGATTATTTTGAGTTCTATTTTGTTTCCTCCAAGCATCAACATGTGCTTGAACTCAAGGAGAGATTTGGTCGCTGTACTTTGAACACAAAAAGGGATAATCAAGTTAATGTTGACAAAACCAGCAGTCTCGTTTTTGACCCCGTGTGGCTCCGTTCGTGTGGTCTCTGAACTACAAAAGTAGTTCATTTTCTCTATAAAAAAAATCTTTTTCGCTAGTTTATATTGTCTAGTTTGTAGAGGAATAATTATTTTAGTTGAAGTTTCTTCTCTAGTGCGATTTTTGCGGTTCAACCTGTGTTTCCTGTAGGCACCATTGTGCACTTGTTTACCAAGTTGAGAGCAATGGATGGGGACGACGATATCTACTTGCGCAGTTTTACGAATATTTACCAAGAGAACACCTACCAATCGTTTTTTGAGGATTCTTACATGTTTCAATAAATTTAAATTCTCGTTAGTACTGGATTTCATTTATGAAAACACCCTTCCGAGGCCAACGGCCAGGTGCCGCCCAAATGCACAATGATGCTTACAGGCATCATTCAGGTGCCGCCCACATGCTCAATGATGCTTACAGGCATCTTTCAGTTTTTCTTGGAATTCCAGGAAAAAAACAGTGATGAATTTTTTTCCTTATTTTTCCCGGTATCCTGAGCCTGAGACCTATTCCTACCACTCAGATTTTTTTCACAACAAAAGAAAAAATCATGCATCAAAGGTTTAAGACCGGATTAGTGACGAAAGCTCCAAATAACGAAAGAAACATTTAAATTGAATAAATATTTTTGAGCATGTTAAAAAAAAACTGTCAGGTGACAAAATTGTTGCAAATTAGTTGTAACATCGACTCCTGCAGTAGATATGGCGTACCTGTATATTCGTCCGCCATACGCCATCCGAAGCTTTTCTCCAAAACTACTGGACCAAACTTCATGAAATTCGGCTCAAAAGTCACACATTGGCCGGCGATGTACCAGTAGCATCGGCATTGATTTTGAATAAACCTAAGGGTTAGTAGGTAATTAAGGGATGAATTATTGAAAAATCGAGATCTCGAAAACTTTCGAGATAACAATAATGTTTATTTGAGTCTCATTTACAGACATTATCCCGATGATTCGGAACCACCCGGGTCTCTGTACGTATATCCGTTTGCTCTCCCTAAGAGCTAGAACTTTGGCAAGAAAGAAAATCAACAACATGAGAGCAAATCTCAACCCTCGGATAGGCGCGGTCTGAAAAAAACGGCGATAGGCGCGGTGTATCATTTTGATACAATGGGTGTTAGGAGGGGAAATGGGTTAAGGGAAATAGTATAAAGTTAACCATTGTTCAAATCAATAGTTTTATTGGGCTAGCAAACAACCTGATAGGTAGAGAAACTACTATAACATTATAGAAAAATTCAAGAAATTAAATTATGAGGTTGAAAAATTAGGTAACTAATAATTTGGGCTAGGCATAATTGTTACGTATTTCCTTCTTTAGTAAACAATTTTTTGCCAACATTCTTCACCTATGAGTTTAAATCTTTACCTACGTTTACAGCAAACGTTTTATGGAAAAAAGACAAGTCTATAGACAGGAACTATACTCGTAAACTCAAAGGAACGAAATAATAAACTAGAAAAAAAGAACGAAAATTTTAAGTAAGGCACATAATTTGTGGTAACAAACGTATGTTAGGCGAAATTTTTAGGTACCAATTTTCTTATTGAGCTAAATTTACTTTTTGGTAACAATCTTTACAAATAGGTTTCAAGTGCTCTGAACACAGAAATTTTTCACAAAGTACGCAATTGTCAGTCGTCAATCTACTTTTTTTGAAGTTTTACAGGGGTCGTATCTCTTTCGTTTTTTCCCTGATGTGGGTTGTGGAAAAGCTCTCTCACGCAGTTGCATCGACTGTTCCTGAGGGTGATCTCCGTCACTGCCATTGACATTTTCAATCTCGAAATCTGTAAATTACCTGGATGGGCGCGGTGTATCAATTTGATTAAAAGCAGCCATAACCTATGTAACTCACTCCTTTCGACGCGTGAAGGTCAACTGATTCTGAAGACGGATTGAAGGAAGCTAGAGGGAAAGGGGCCCCCCTCCGCATGCAATAGCGGTCGTAGCAACCCTTCAAAGCCATGTTCTGTATCAATTTGATACCGCGCCTATCCGTGGGTTAATTGGTGGAACATAGCAATTATCGCCTTGTTAAATGTTCTTGGTCATCGTAATATACTTCATTTGACTAAAATTGTGCTGAAAAATATAAATTTGAAGATTTGTATCCGTTTTTAGCCAAACCTAGTGATTTTTTTTAAAGCAATTTTTAGTGATTTTTTTTTTTTTTTTTTTTTTTGTGAAATTTAATATGCTCAAAAACCAGTCTGATAATTGGAGAAATTCAAGAGCCATCCAGTGATGGAACACCTATTTATTAGCACAAACCCACAATTACTCATTATATCTCTAAACTAAAGTTTCTGTTTCATTAAAAAAGAAAAAATTGCTGGCCAATGAACTCATTCATTTATTTGAAAAGCTTGATTTTAACATGTTTAATGTTTTAGGGCTGGGGGTCGTTCTGTGAATTCCGACACGCAAATCTGCAACGTTTTTTTTTCTGATGATTTCCGCTTACAACCGAGTCGTTGCTAGGGAAATGGTACTTCGTCGTTTTTCATCCCACAAAATTCGTTGACCATTCGTTCGAAAGCTCTCGATTTATCCAACCATATTATGTTAACTACTGCGAAGTGCGTGGCCAACAAGCTGAGTTATGAGCATGGTTATTTGAATAATTGTGTACACTCAGGTGATCATTCTCAATAATTGATATTGTGAACATGATTGCAACCGCTTGTTAATTTCTGATGATTTCATTGAGTTGGTGTTTCGATGATTTGATTCATAGCAGGTGATCCGAATATTGCGAGAACGGTTTGATTTGTGAAGCGGCGGTTAAATCATTTTAATAGGTAATTTCTATACTTTACACTCTAGGAAGCTGTAATTTTGTATGTAGCCTCTTCAGGACATTTACTTGACGATGCCCAGGGTCCGGATCAGATGAGTGGCTCTTAAAGCTATTTTTTATGCTTTCCACTCTAGGAAGCTGTAATTTCGTATGTAGCCTCTTTAGGACATTTACTTGACGATGCCCAGGGTCCGGATCAGATGAGTGGCTCTTAAAGCTAATTTCTATGCATTACGCTCTAGGAAGCTGTAATTTCGTGTGTAACCTCTTTGGGACATTTACTTGACGATGCCCAGGGTCCGGATCAGATGAGTGGCTCTTAAAGCTATTTTTTATGCTTTCCACTCTAGGAAGCTGTAATTTCGTATGTAGCCTCTTTAGGACATTTACATGACGATGCCCAGGTTCCGGATCAGATGAGTGGCTCTTAAAGCTAATTTCTATGCATTACGCTCTAGGAAGCTGTAATTTCGTGTGTAACCTCTTTGGGACATTTACTTGACGATGCCCAGGGTCCGGATCAGATGAGTGGCTCTTAAAGCTATTTTTTATGCTTTACACTCTAGCAAGCTGTAATTTCGCTTGTAGCCTCTTTAGGACATTTACTTGACGATGCCCAGGGTCCGGATCAGATGAGTGGCTCTTAAAGCTATTTTTTATGCTTTACACTCTAGCAAGCTGTAATTTCGCATGTTGCCTCTTTAGGACATTTACTTGACGATGCCCAGGGTCCGGATCAGATGAGTGGCTCTTAAAGCTAATTTCTATGCTTTACGCTCTAGGAAGCTGTAATTTCGTATGTAGCCTCTTTAGGACATTTAATTGACGATGCCCAGGGTCCGGATCAGATGAGTGGCTCTTAGAGCTAATTTCTATGCTTTACACTCTAGGAAGCTGTAATTTCGTATGTAGCCTCTTTAGGACATTTACTTGACGATGCCTAGGGTCCGGATCAGCTGAGTGGCTCTTAGAGCTTGCATACGAGTCTGCAACTAAAGACATAAAATGTCCCAATGTGTTGCAGACTCGTATGCAAGCGTACTTTGGTATGAGTCCCATCGGAAATATCTAATGGTAAAATAAAAATGTATATAAATATAATAAATTGTTTTGGTTAATTAGAATCTTTTCTTTTTTCTTGACCTTAAAAAACTATATCTAATTTCTCCCTTGCGAGGGAAAAACATTAAACATGATTTAATGTTTTTCCCTCTCAAGGGAGAAATTATGAAATCGTTGTTTTTATACGAAAATTCGCAAAAATGTTGCTCTACATACGGCGCTCGGATTATACAGTACCCGCACGACAGGGCGGTCTTGAATGACTAGTATAACTTGGCACCTAGCTAGTTTCTCAGAATTCGAGATAATGACATCCAACCAATAAAAAAAAATCACACGAAATTTTGTTTGGCGTAAGAGCGGAAGTATCCATCGTAAGGAGATTACTTATCATCCGGAATGACAAACATATAAATATATATATTAGAAAACTCATTCTACAGAACGGATTCCAATAAGAAAAAAGTCTTCGAACATTTTTATTTTAAAATTTTGGGAGCCATTACAAAAACTTCATTTTCTACAAAGATTTGCGGAAACCAACATGCGCAAACATAAAATCCTAATGTGACAATCATAACTTCTATGATATTTCTGTTTAAGGATCTCGCCAGTATAAAGTTTGGTGCTCTAAGCGTAGCTTAGTGTCGATATGTAGTACGCCTAGTATGGCGTATGATTCTCACTGGTATCACCAACTATCGAATGACTGAGGAATACTTTTTTGATTTAGGAAAACAAGCTGTTCTTCCATAGCTATTCTTCAGCATTTTAATTGGTCACACGTATTATTAATAAAGTAGGTATTTCTTTGAAGCTAAGTATAGATATGGTGAGACGTTCTGCGGAGTTTCGCGTGATTAATTAAAATTTAGCACTTTTGCTGCTCAGCTATGCGTAGTTGTCCTGTGGCTAGAGAAGGGAGGTAGAACTCGAAGCGCACCGCCGCAAGCCAGATCCCGAACTGCGGTAACTCAAGCTAGATAGAGGTGGGTCACCGATTGCATATAGCTGCTATGTAGTGAAGCTAATAAACGATGAAAAGTCATGATTGAGAGCCCTTCATCGGGATAAGGGACAAACTGTCTGCTTCATGATGAGACTAATGCAGTTAAGCCTCCAGGTTGCAACAATATTAGCGAGGGGTTGGGTCAACTCATACCTACATTGCAAGCAACCGTGTCAACTTAAGCCCTCCTTCTTCCTTTCTCACTGTATGTGTCAATTCATTCACCATTTCCACCCGCCAGATTTCAAATGTATTTTCCATTATTTTACCAACGTTTTGTGATTTTGCTCACTTATTAATTGTTCGAGCAAAAAGTTTCAAAAATGTGTGTCCTCCAATATCAAAATACCCACTTGTTTTCTGCGTTTCAGAACTTACAGATCAATTTTGGTTCCGTGTCTAAATGTCTGTCTATCTGTCTGTGTCCGTGCCGATTCCTTGTCACACCCAAATTTATACCAAGGGGACGTCTTTTGTAATGTACGCATTACTTGTTATCATTCAATGATTGTTACGAAGTTTTGCCAAATTTTCCAAACGACATAATCTCTTGTTTCTACACATCAATAATATATAAGTGAACATTCTGACTGCAAGCTTCTCACTTGATGCCATTTTAACTTAATTTACACTATTCGTTATTTAATAGGTGTAAAAATATTGGTGTTGCATTCATGCCTAAATGTCCTTTTAGTTAGCTTCTTAAACATAATCTGTTTGATGAAGCGATAGCTGCATGGCAGTTGCATGGGACGAATTATGGATTCATATTATTAATGGACAGTACCAAACAATCAACGTAGGTAATGTCATTTCCAGGGTTTCAATAAAAAAACTAGAAAGGGAGAGTTCTAAATTAAATTCAAGTCAAGCAACGATGCTGTAGAACATCTAAGGGGTCACGTCGGGAGCTCTGCAGTCACTTTGAAGTCGGAACTGAGGGTGGGTTCCCCAACTTCTCAAAGTTTGAGAAATGCAAGCCCAAACCCGGCAGAGAGGACCCTCAAAACCAGATCTTCCCTTTCGGATATATCCCTCTCTTTCTTCTCCAGAATCCCGCGTCTTCCTCTTCTACTAAATCCGTTTGCCCTTCTACCCTTCGCCGTTCCCGTGACAACTTCTCTACTCCTTGTTAATAGGGTGGCACGAGGAGTGAGGTGGACATCTATCTTACAACTTTGGTCGTTTAAAGGGATAAGGGGCATCGAATAATAGTATTCGTAGTAACCCGGCGTGCAAGTAAGGTGATCAATGAACACTCAGTGGTTTGTTTTATGCTCATAAGTAGAGTGTATACCTTCCTCATGCTCAGTTTTGGGAGAGACACCGCACAACGCTGAGTGCGGTTTATGTCAAACTTCTTAGGATAGAATCTTGTTCCATTTGAAAATACTTAAAATATTTGCACCCATGGGTTACGCTCATTCATTTTCATCAGCTAATGGATAAAAATGACGAGTATAAAACTAACACGCGGGCTTCCCTCATTATGATCACTTGTAGATTCAGTCCCCAGCTTTATAAAATTAACTATCTGGTTACCCGTGCGTCGCATGGACCAACATGTACAGGTTAGTCGGTTTCAATTTAAATCGTCTCTTGATGTCCCAAAGAGTCGCCCCATAAAATTTCGACTTCCTATAGTGAAGAGGAGAAAATTTAGCTCAATTAGCTGATCAGGAAAGAGACCATCATTTGGATCGTCTTTTAATGTAATAGAGAGTCTCCGTATTAAAATTTCAACTTAAGAGAGTATTATAACTAGAGGGAATTATAACTAGAGTGGTATAACTAGAGTGAACAAGAGAGAATTTAGCTCAATCAGCTGATCGTGAAAGAGCTCATAATTTCAATCGTCTCTTAATGACCCAAAGAATCACCCCAATCGAATTTCAACTTCTTAGGTTGAACAATAGAGAATTTAGCTCACTCAGCTGATCGAAATCGTCAGAACCCAACACGCGCGAAGAAAGACTCCGAACTGCGTGTTGGCAACCTTGATAAAATTTTGGGAACAAAACAAATCGGTTTTCTGTCTCGTGCTTTGCGCGAAATATCTAATTCCCGTTCATCACCTATCGATAAAGAAACCCATGCTTTCACCCAGAACACCCGTTAGTAAACCTTCTCCACTTGACAAGAACCTCTGTTTTCGGGAACCAAACAAATGGGTTGCGACTGGTAGCGCCGTTTATGAGGTAGAAAGGATGTTTTGGAGGTTCAGACTTAACCTATGTTGAGCGACGGAACTCGCTGATCATTTCACGATGACTCTCTTCAGAATCGGTCCAGCCATTCAGCCGTCTATTGATAACATACATAAATACAAATATACAAACATAGAAACAAACTTTGAGTTTTATATATAAGGATTACCCAGCAGTCCCAAAAAGGCTTCCATTAGAATTTCAGCAATCGAGTTTCAACATATACCTAATAAATTTATCAACCAAGCGTCCCCTGAATGAAACCAAGTCAATATAACCTCAGTTACTTTAAAACTATTCCCGATAACATTGCTGCTGTTAATACGGCGTTTTAAATATCAATTTTTGAAGATCTATCTTTACGAATAGGGACCGTTCGGCTCATCTCATCAAAATCGTTTTGGTATCGATGAATTTGTTATCGAATTATTATTATTTGTTATCGAATTTGTTCTTTACGCGTGAAACCGACCCATCCACATTTGACATGAAAAGTTCGACGCATGGCCAGTTTCTCCGAAGTTGTTTACCCGGGCGACATCGTTAGGAAAAGCCGAGTTCTCGATGAAGGAGTAAGTCTGGAGGATTGTAGTATAGCCTAAATTCTATTCTGGAACTTGCTCGTCAATTTGCGCCCGCCCTCATGAAAATTGGTGCAGCCGTTCGGCACTGATGCTCATACAAACAAACTCACAGACAATGGATTTTATATGTTAATAGCCGGTTACCTGTACGTTGCACGGACCCACCTCTATAGGTTAGTTGGTACATAGATTTTTACTACCACCGACATGTCTACTTACTTTCTTTCAGCATCAAAAAAGATGAATTCCCTCCTAAGTGTTCTGAAAATAATACTTTGAAAGCCATATTGGGTATTTCGGGAATGAGCTACAGATTGTACCACGTTCGTATCAATTATAACAACGGTTTGAATCGATGCCACTGCCGATGAGGGCTTTAAACTCCAGAAAGAGAAGCGGGTTGATATTATCATGTGTAGCCTGTAGGGTTTTCCATGTGAATCCGAGATATGAACTGCTGCATTACATTAAAAAGCATCGTCCCTCCCCCTCCCTCCACACTCCACAACTCGCCACCGGAAAAGCGGGAAATTAGATAGCGGCAGTTGAGCCAAAGTGCGGGAAAACTCTTGAAAAGCCCTCATCCATTTGAATAACAATGGGAGCTCTCACGCGTCCTAGTGGAAGGGGACATGTTGTAACTGTAATGACTGGACAATCAAATAAGTTTGTCGTATTCCCCCTCTTCGCCCTCTCCCATGTTTTACGTATAGAATTTAAACTTTGAGAGGAACGTTATAAAGGACTGGGACCAGAGAGTTATGTACGCCATGGCACACAAAGTATACACACTCCGTCGTCGGGAAATATTATGGAATTCGATTTATAAACCATCCGGCACAACAATAATTGTTATTTGGAGCATCATAATCTGGTCTGTTTCCCTGAGTTTTTGGGCGACCCAAGGTTTGATTTTCCAATCACCTTGAGGAAAGTTATTAAGGAATTTTTAATTTAACCCCCAGAGCTCAGACTTACTTTTTCGAAAATTTCCAGGAAAATAACATATTCTGGCCTTTATTTTATGCTTGTAAAGGGAAAAATACTTAGAAAACATCACCGCCACTGTTTTTAATGAAGTTTTCACCGTGACCGTTTCGTAACTATCGACACTTGGAGTAGGTATTATTCTTTCCACAAAACTAAATATTGAGTAGACATATAGGTACTAATCACTTTTATTAAACACACTCAAATTTATATCTATGTGATACGTATGTATAATTTGAACGGTTAATTTTAATGAAAACATTGAAATAATTATGGAGATACTGTTGTGAATACAATCTTGCGAGGACTTAAGTTTTGGTTGTGCATTCAAACTGACTACCTAGCAACTAAGAATTTGGGCAGCATGACCGTATGAGCGAGTTTTCGTGAATTATTGATTTGTATAAAATGTTGTTGTTTTGATATTTGAGCGTTTTGAGTGCAAGGACATTGTTAACTATTAATTCTATGGCAAAAAAACGTATTCTAAATAAATTGCCAATTAAAATAAAGGTGTTGAATTTTCAGCTTTTTTGCAATTTGATCAATTTTTATTAAATTTTAATGAATTTTAAGTACATTTTTCAGCATAATTTTGTACATACCTTTTTCAATGTTCCATTTAACAGTTAATTAACTTTATTCGAGCCATATTCTGAGAAAAAATGTAAATTTAACAATAATGTGTGCAAAAATGAAACAACAGCCACGCCACAACGCCTCTCCAGAGTGTGTAAATCATGAACTATTCTCAAGGACTCATTGGACACCTTACCAGCCGGAAAACCAATTTTAAATGCGAGATATCTGAGGAACTTCTTCTACTCTCTCCAGAGTGTGTTTTTGAGTGTCTTAGCTGGGTGAGAAATTAGTGGAGGCGTATTCTATGATCGGGAGAACGAAGCCCTATAAAGCGTGATGATTGTTTTGATGCAAGTGAACTGTTTTGAATTCAGCAGTATGAATCCCAAGACTCGCTTAGCTCTTCCGCAACGTACTCGACATGCATTTTATTGCTGGACTCGGAATCGCGTTCATCCCACCAACCTGAATTGCGAAAATGCAAAAATCGATTTTCATGGGAAAAACTTGTAAAATAACTGGAAAGTGTTTATTAGGTCCTAGGCAGACGGTTCGATAGCTGGGCTCATACTGAATATGAAATCAAAAAATAGAAACAACAAAGGGGGGAAATGGAAACCCCCGATCCACACTTCTCCAGGCAGTTGTGAGGGGGAAGAGGACCGAAATATCGGTCCTCCGCTTGATTGGGCGAGCGCAGACGACCATTATTTCGATCCTGCGCACTGAAGGTGTTGAAAATGTCAGTAGTTCAACACAAAGGATACCGAACACTATCACCTTCATACTCACATTATCACACTATCACCTTAATACTCCATCATTTCGATCCTGCGCACTGAAGGTGTTGAAAATGTCAGTAGTTCAACACAAAGGATACCGAACACTACCACCTTCATACTCACACCAAGAAATAAACCATGAAGAGCATATCAAAGATATTCGGCAGAGCAATCTGGTGGCGATTATGGCTAAATGGTTGGATCATCTGCAATGAGTAAGCATAGTGTATCCCAGTGAAATCGCTGAACCATACTATTTATCATGAGCTGGAAGCATTGTGCACCAAGATGGCTTCCCCGAGGAAGGTGGGGCTGGAGAGGACATGACCCCTCTGATACGCACTATAAGCTGACGATCCAACTAGCTGTTTGAAGCCAATCTTGAAAACATCCAACTCCTCAGGTATGAGCCGAGCCGATGAGCAGAAGGCGAAATCTGTCATCATAACATCAGTCTGCCATCTCTGCTGGAACTTATGCATCATATCATAATCCTGAAGTTCAATCGTATTGGTAGAAGTTAATCTTCCATGAATGTTGGAAAGCAAATCCATGCTGTTCAACTGCAATATGCGATAAGAACTGGAATGAAAGTTTATTTTCCTTGTATATCGAGTTTTCAATTGTATAACAACCTAACTCTTCCTGACTTGGCTCATGAAACGTTAACCAGGTAAAATGAGAGAACTTTTTTTTTTAATTTTGCGATAAATATAATTTTTAAAAGCCAGAAAACATAAATTACTGGAAATATTTGCTAGTAACTTACCAGTCGTAACGTTCTGGACTAGTGTGAATGGAAGGCAAATCACATTGACCAACAAGTCGGCGCAGGCCAGGTTCACTATGAACAGGTTGGTGGGTGAGCGCATGCGCGGGCTCCTGTAGACTACAGAGACAACGAAGCAGTTTCCAGTGACCCCAATGAGAAAAACTGACGTGTAGGCTACGCAGAAGAAGACCGTGACGGGGAACGAGTAGCGGAACTCGGAGCCGAGGGCGTCACTGAAGTTGCCCGTCAAGCTCTCGTTGATGAAATCAAAGCTCCTGAAACAATTTATTATACTCTGTATCATGATTATGGTTGGCGGAAAAATATATAAATATATACTTATATTCTTATCATTTTATTTATTTATTTTTTCAGATTTTTTTTTTTAAAGATTTTTTGACACCGAGTAATATGGAAGAATGTATATTTTCATTGTAAGGGTTCAAGCAAAGCAATGCAAAAGTCTGGTTCAAAAAAGTTGATGAATTGGGTCAAAAAACATTTACGCTACATAACAATAATGTATAGATCATTGAAATGTTGTAAATAATCTTAATCGACAACCCGTTCAACCCCTGAAAACTTATCGAAATCGGATGAAGATTGTTACAAGAAAATGACGATCACAGCCAGGTACTGATACGATCATGATGAAACTCATATGGGGTAATTAGTCATTTACCGAATACCTATTGTGAGCCAGATCGGACAAATAGGCAATAAGAACGGATTTACGTTTGCGCATATAAACTATTGATTTTTAAGTGATGAAATGTATAGGAGACCACCCTCCAAACTATTCCACACATTCCTAGAAAATTTCATCAAAATCAAAAGACGCCAGGAAACAGCGATGAAACTTTTGCACAAGTCTCTCCCGTGGGTAAGAGGAATTTACTTCAATCGCTTGGACCCCGAACTGTAAATTATTTCATAACGCCCGCTACCCCAGAGTTCTAGTGCATATATTAATATTGTTTTCCACAGGTAAATCACTATAAAATAGAATATAAATATGACAGGGGAATAAAGTGCCACATCGGCATCGATGCCGAAACAATGATTCTCCCATCACTTATATATAGTCTGGTATGAGTTTCTTTAAATGTACCTACTATCCTAGTTTTCTCGCTCGCTTCGCTCTCTCGGTATGGCTATATAGATGCGATGATCTTTTTTGTTGAGTGGGACATGTAGAATGATTGAAAATCGTAGATCACTAAGGGTGATTTGAAATGTGTAGGGGATGTTTCTCACTTCGCTCGCTGAGGGTGGGTTTTATCGCTCATTCGATTTGGGATGTATAGGTGCGATGGGATACAGTCCCAATACCCTGGAGACCTGCAGTCCATGCTTTGGGTGGGGGTCGACAATTTGAAAATTGCTTGCAATCCCTTTCAATTAAAATCCCAAGGGAATGGCAAAAAAAGCAAAAATTTAAATCTTATAAAACTATTAGGAACTACGAAAAGTTTCCTTGGAATCTTTCTCAAGAGAATGGCAAGTACGCTAGCAGAGAAGTGGTGCAAGCCGTACACCCAAGTGTTAGGATGGGTTAAGGTACGAACACAAGTGTCAATAATCAGAGCTGTGTCTCTTCGACTAAGGGGCACAAGAAAGGTCATTCGATCGCTTGGATTGGAGGACGGAGCCGGAATTCCCTACATGGATGACTGAAGAGGAGAGAGGCTTTGAAACAACGAAAGAGAAAAAAATCACTTGAAGAAAACCCCACTACGAAAAGTTTAGTTTTAAGAACATTTCAATTCTTCAACTAATTCTATACGTCCATGTTACAATTGCGAGGAAGTTAAGTACAGATTTTCTATTGGAAGTGACTTTCAAACGCGAGGCTCGAACGGGGATTTAGGTTTGCACTAACTGCAGGGCATTATTTAGGGACCTATGTGAATAGTTTCGCACTTAATACGGATTTGTATAAGTCGGGTTCGTTTTCCCCATCTATTTTTCTGTTGATACTAAAACTCCCTCAAACATTTTAACAACAACCCTAGATAAAACCGTCAACATTTAGTGGGTCAAACATTTGCGGCATTTTCTATGTGAGGAAGCAATACTGCCCACCCAACACATGGCAGACGTTTTTTTCTGTTGGAAATTACTTTCAATACAATCTCAAGGAAACGGCAAAAAAAAATTAAATCTTCAAAACTATTTTGGGGAACCACGAAAAGTTCATTAGGTTTAATAATGACAGCCCATTTATCTGGTGAAAGGGCTACCCAATAATTCGTAACAATAACTTCGTTAATGGTCCTCCTACAAAATTGGTTTTTCTAAGAAAAGAAGGCACTAAGTAGTAGGCACTATATAAAATAATGTTAATAGTGTTTATTAAACTTGTTTAATCCTGAGATTGCATTTTTCTCACAATATAACTTGTAGGGCCATAACAATGTTAGGTACGCCTAACGATAACCTCGTTTAGGCAATCCGTCACCGCTTCACTGCGTTGTAGGTTTAGCTGACCTCAAAACATTCCCGTTGAATGGATACTTCTTTTGGCTGCCATTGTTCACTCCGTAATCTATCAGCTGACGAATCTTATCAATAATACATTTGTGATTAGTGGGGTCCGATTTGCGGGTACACTCCCCTAATTATGTTCTTCCGCACACACAGGGCACGTCAATCTTCCCCTACAAGCAGTGGTGTAGCTAAGTCGTGTCTAACGGAGAGGCAACAGTCCAGAATTTTATTTTATTTTTTAGTTTTAGTATTGATTTCTAGTACCTACTTGTTGAATATACGAAGACTGTAGGCTTATATTCTGCTTTTGCTTTATTTTAACTGGGATTTTTATACGATTTTTGTGTAAGCACTATACCATCCATCATGAATTAATAAAAGAATGTGTGATACTGTTTTGGATCGAACAACCAAGCTTGATCAAGTAGGGAAAGTTCGTAGGGAAATTTGGGTGGATTCTGAACACTGGATATTTCTCTAGGGAAAAATCGCTAATGCGCTAACCCGAGAAGGAAGTGGGAAACGACTTGATTTCAGTTTGCAGTATCCACATTTCCGTTTCCTTGACTAGGTGATTTTACTTCTCTCCGTTGTGCAATATCTACGCCGTTTTGCCCTTACACACATAAACGAACGTAAAAGAGTTTCTTTTTTTCTTCTAAGAGCGTCTAAAGTTGCTAGGCAACCAGATTCGTAAAATTCTAATTACACTCTCCAGTCGAAGGTGCTAGGTATCTGCTGAAGTTAGAAGTGTACCTACTTGGTAATAATGTTGATTGTAGCCTTACAACGAACTTCTGCATCCTCTATGATTCACGGAGGGGCTATGCCCACCCTGCCCCTCTTCAAACTACGCCACTGCCTACAGGCATCGGCCTTCCCGCCGTGAAAAGTGCTACAGTGAAAACAACGCCTCAAGAAAATATTATCACCGACGGAACACGTAGAGAAACGAATTTTGATTTTCGACTTGTGCATCTTCCAGCGCAGTTTAGGATCAACCTCAACCACTAAGCTACGGCGGTTTTTATCGACACCACTTGTGAGTAGCGTTTTTATTTCAAAATAGCTATCGTCCTCTATCAGCCCGTCATTCTGGTTCCGTATAATTTCCGCCGCGCTCCCCTTGGTCACCTTTGCAGGAACATTATAAATTATCAGTCTTGGTCCAAGTTTTGGTACAGGGGCAGCCGTCATGGTGTTTTGACATTTGGTAGGTATTGATAACAAATACAATCAAATCTGTCTCCTCCTTACTGCTTGATTGGACTATTATAATCCCACCATCTCGCGATGACGTCATACGGCTAATTCCAATTTTCAAATCGGTGACTGTTGAGGACGCTGATGATCACTTTAGTTGGACCTTATGGTACGACGGTAGACCATTAGATCTAGTTTGCAACAAAGCCTTTGTTGCTATAACCCCTCATGGGATATAACTTCTACGTTTTCGAGACCTGGGGCTGACTTGTTTGGCGAAAAATACCAAAATTCGGTGAATAACCTTCGAAATACTATTTTTTTCATCTAGTAATTTGTGTATTCAGCTGAACAAAGTAGTTTTAGAAACATTCGTTCATTCTGTGATCAAACAAACTTTTGAGTATCGCCTGTAGGTGACTAGGATCCTGTCTGGGATTGATATTAATTTGATATAAATTGATATTTTCTACTCAACTGGCATTCTTATTTCGGGCTGAAATATGTGTTTTTGTTTGTTAGTAATTTTTATAGAAAATAAAACTATTGCAATGACTCAAAAATTTTTTAAATCAAATTTTTTTAGAACTTTCTTCAAGGAAGTCCGTTTTCAGGCATTCTGAAACGATTGCTGGCGTTTGCGCTTTTTCGTATGTATATATTATAATTTATCATTCCAGATGATAACTCTCCCAAGGATTGAGATAAAAATTCCGTTCTTACGCCAATAAAATTAAGAATTCCAAAAGAAATGAGTTCTTATCACTTTTTGAGCACATTAAATTGGACAAATTGAAAAAACAAAGTGCTAAAAAATCACTTAAAATGGCAATAAACGAATAAAAACCGTTGAATTAATATTTTTTAGCAAGATTTAGTCAAAAGGAGTTTATGACCGATGAACTAAAACATTAGAAAATTTATGCACAAAACTATGCTAAAAATGTACTTAAATTTCATTCATTTTGCTGAAAAATCTATAAAAAATTAGTTGCGCTAGTGCTGTATTGTTTTATGAATTTTAAGAATTATATTGTTTGGGCTATTTTTAATCTATTTAGGGTCTAATCAGCCGGAAATGATGAGAGGAATACAAAATTTGCTCAGGAGACCTTATGGGTGTTGCTTTGATTAAATCGATGATTTAATCAAATTACGGGTTTCTTCCGATTTTATCGGCTGCTTGGGTTTCACGACAAGGCGAAAACTGGGTTCCGGGATTGCGTAGTTAGGTTTTGCAATGGGAGTCCCCTTCAAAACATCAACAGAAGCAGGTCTTATCGTCGGAGGCGACTGCACAGATTCGGCAGATTTTTTTAGGATTTCTCTCTTCATATCATTAAAAATCTTAGGCCTGTAACAGCCTCCCTAAGATCCCCCTTGAATTTCTTCGACAGCAGGTTACCACTGTCCTTAGCAACAAAATCAATTTTGCCTACTAGTTCCTGGAAATCAGTATCGTATCTAGTCGCCATTTTGCCGGGAAAGGGAATTTTCCAAATAATCGGAAATTTCCTATAGAATTAATCAAGTTTATCCTACCGATTCGTAGTCCGGTTACAAGTCAAGTCACAAGCCAAAATCTTCAACGAAATGATACTTTATGCCAATGAAATTAATAGGTTTAATAAGAGCAACGTTTACAGTGTCAAAGTTAATCTGGTATCTGTCTGTAAATTAAATTGAGTATCATTTTTTCATTTCTTAAATTCTAATGTATTTTTTTACGCCGAGTCGAATGCCACCAGCCCCAGCTCTCTAGGATCAATATCAAGCGAGAAAAAGCGAGTTTTATGTTTAATATGCCCAAATTTGATCAAATTTCTAACATGGGGCATGAAGTTGATGTATATTTTCACGCCGAGTCGAATGCCACTAGCCCCAGCTCTCTAGGATCAATATTAAGCGAGAAAAAGCGATTTTTGTTATGACATTTCACGCTACTTCTTGATTTACTCTTCTCCGCAATGGAATTTTTCAAGATCATTTAAAACTTTTCAATGATTCATGATAAATGGTAAACGAGGAAGCTATGTGCCACACCCAACTTGGCAGGCTTTTTTTTCCGTGGAAAATAATATTTTTAATACGGTAGAGTGTATTAAGACCTGTCCAGCACAAAAAAGATCCTGTGGTTTTAAATTATCTTCGACTGTACGATTTACTGGTAATTCGTATTTTTGACATTTTCATATCTATTCTGACAAATTTACAGTTTTTACAGCATTACCAAAAACCCAAAGGAAACTTCTATCGATTTCTACATTCGAATCATTGCTACGGATTGTCTTCACCATTTTCTTTGAACGAAAATCGTTCACCATTTGATGGAAAGCTCTCGATTTATCTGTCTCATCACCACAACTCACGTGGCAGATTTCTCCCTTGAGAAACTGACTAAGATAGATTCGTACCTACTGACATGATAAACTTGTGCCGAGAAACTGTGTATTGTCTCACTTACTCGTACGCAAGCTGTTTTGTTTAGGAAGAGGGCGGGGGGCTAGTCATGGTTAGAAGATATATTTAATCAATATAGCAATGGTACCAATGAATTCTTCGTGGTAAAATACGCAATAAGCAACCAATTTTACGCATATTTTCTCTCATTCGAAAATTTTAGTTTCAGTTTAAGCCTAAGACCATGTATTGAGAGAGTTTGAAAAAAATATAGTGCGATTATTAGGACTATGTTAATCCAATATAATATACTTATTGGAAGGTATACAATACGATCACGTGCTAAACGAGAAAACTTGATTCTGAGAAGAACGATCATTAATTTTGCGAACGTACACTTACTAGTGTCCGTATTTAATATGGAAATTTCACAAAAGAAGCGATTTTGTCTCTAGATATCAAAAAACGGAAGATATTGTCGGTAAGGATGTATAGGTATAGTTAGAAACAATGGGTAGAAGAAACCTACTTACGAAAAATGCACATATACAGATTTTAGTCCTCATAGAGGGTTTTGGGTGACTCAAAACGAATTTCTATGGAAAACGTTCTTATGTGCAGGCAAACAATATTTTTTTGCTCCATGGTGATAGTTTCATATTCGTCCGAAGTTCTTGGCCCTAGCACTTGTTTTTCATGGGCTAAACTTACGTATTTCTTGAATTTTACAAAGGTACTTAGGTAAGCTGCTAGAATCTGCTGACGCACATACAGACATAAAGATAATAAGAGACGGAACCAAAATTTATCTGAGAATTCTAACATGAAGTAGGTAATTTTGATATTGTTTCCAAAAACATTTTCACTCAAGATAGCGAATACAATACTTTCACTACCGTGGTAGACTTGGGAACGATATTTTCATGTTGGCGTATCATTATCATCTAGATCATAATGTATGTATAAAGTTATTTGAATAACCTTTTGGAATATTATACAAAAGCTCTTAGTTTTTCTCCTAGACCTTAGATTTTCATTTCGAAAGAGAATAATTCTGATTCAACCTCCATTTTAATTACTCTTGTACTGTTATGAAGCCTCAGGCAGGAAGATGAATGAGTTTCGAAAAATGTAACGCCAAGAATGAGACTAGGAGGGAAAAACCAGAGGTGAAGAAGAAAAGAAGGTAGCTTATATTGTTTGGCTTTTAATTTCGAAAACCCCTCGACCTTTAGACAATCCCTTTTCATGGCATAGAGAAGGAAGGTAGTGCTTCCAATCAGTTTCTCCCCATCAACCCTTTCGGGAGACCGATTTCATCTGAAGGACTCATTGATGTGGATCACCTCCAAAGCCCGGGATCGTAAATAAGTGTACGAAGTGCGTAGAATTCCCCACTTCCATCTTGAAGGTTACGTCATGGTTTGGCCTCAATGATATTATGTTAGCTTATCAACAATAATTGTCTTGAAGAACGATTTAAATAGGAGAATCAGAGATTAGTACGTAGCAGTACGTCACCGACGTCATCGTTGTCTACGAACAAAGTGTCAACATTCATGGCAATGTTCATGTCCGGGGTCAAATACATTGTACAAATAGGAGGATATTAATGAGCGGAAGTAGGAGCTATGAAATCTTAACTTACGTAGTGAAACGTTGAACATTAATTTAAGCAGTTTTGCTTCCTCACTACCGATGGAAAGGAAGCTTTGTGTATAGGTATTCGTGCGGGTAGCCATTACTCCTTACGGAATACTGTATGAGGGTGGAAGGTACGCGGCTTCTTCCTTTTTTATGTTTATTCAAAACAACTAGTTTCGCCTGTCGCTAGGCCTCATCAGGTGTATAGGGGAGGACAGATCCATACGGTAGTGTATTTTGCCAGGTTTTTTTTCAGAAGTTATAATTTCAGTCAACTAATGGTACGTCCAATGGCTTGAGAAGAGTCAATTTGGGGAGAAGAATGAAGAAATCCTGCATGGCTAAGAGCTATCCTATATATATAGGTATTTTTTACAACAATGTAATTAACTGAATGCGTGTACTAGTTTTATATATGAGATAAATTGCTTTTTTATGGGGACAATTACTTTCACTATCAAACTGGCAGTTTCTCATACCAGTATTCCGTAAGCTTTGTGTTCATGCGAGAACTCGAAATAAGTTTTGGCTTCGAAAATCATAATTCCCACCAGCTTTTGCGTACGTGTCCGTCTCCCTCATGTCTCAGATTTATACGTAATATGAGCATTTTGTGTGCACGAACCTAGTTGACTAACTACTTTATGGAAGTGCGAAAACTTATTTCGGACAAAGAAACAGTTTTAGCATTTTCGGCGACATTTTGAATTTTCACTGATTTTTACCTTATTTTTTTGGAATCTAAGAACGTTCTCATCTTAATAAGCTAATTCATATCAATATATATTGTAATTTATAAGCTTTTTCAAATTGATACTCTAGTGTAAAATATACATTCAACTATTTCTAGCCATATTTTGCCTTTTTAGCGAATTTTCGAATTTAAACGTATTCTTATCCTAGCAGATATTTCAAAAAATTAGCACTTTATCGTGCTATTTAATTTATAAAACATACATCATACTTCGCATCATACACGCATCATGCATCATATTTCTTATTTATGTATGTACGTTTATCGATTACGCCCTTCATTTGCTCTTTTTCATCGTGAAATACAAGTTTCTGAGGTTCGTTGTATAACAAGACTAATTGCGATCTTACAGGTAAACAACGATAGTTACACGATTATCGGTTGAGAATTTTACCCTGGGCAGCGTCGACAAAATTTGTCACACATACTCGCAAACAAACCTATTGCTTTTCTTCCTCGAATTCGATCGTAATATGGTTTGAGACGAATTTGGTTTTTACATTTTAACTTTCGTGTTTGGGTTGGCCCGCACGCTCCTATATCAACTATAATAGGACGTCCCTTTCATAGATGATGCCTATGTTTGACTTGACTTCAGAGGGACACACTAGATACTGTGAAATAATTTATTTATATATTCTAAGTTATATTTAGGTCAGTCCTGTCATTTACTTCTTTAATAATATTTTCAGAAGTTAGATTTGAAGTTGTTGTTTGTCCGACGTTTTGTGAAGTACCTAAACGCTCTTTCCCAATAAGGAAGTTGGACGGATGATGAACTAACGCAGATGATTAATAAGGCAAGCCTTTCAAAAGTGTTCAAAGTTGCTTTCGATCAAGTGAGCTCGAAAGAAAGCCTTCTTTGTGGCCTGGATGCTCCCTCCACTCGCCCTAAATAAGAAAAACCCTTCTCCCCGAGAAATTGGAACTAGTTTCTCGGGTAAAGGAAGATTAGACTCAACTTCAATGAACACTGATAAACTTCCTGGTAGCTCTTGGTATTGATTGGTGCTGTAGCTTCCGTATTAATCATTGATGTCTTTAGAATCCATTCAGTCGCCAGGAGACGTTTCTTGACATGCTGTACCTCAATCCGAGTTCGCTCATAAATTACTGGGTTACCTCCTTGATTGAAATGCCGGAAATGCGAATGTTTTGCATGAAAATGCCAACATGGTTTTTGGTGAACCAGACTCACCTTGTAAGAAAATAATTACATTTATATTGAGATGGATATTTCGTAGCTCTGGGCGGCCATTCTAAATTTTTTTTCGACAAACAAAAAGTCACGCTTTTCTATGAAAGTTCACGTACATCCAACCGTTTTTAAGGATAATATAACTCTCTGATTTCCTATCCCTCGAAGAATCGTTCACCACTCTTTGGAAAGCTGTGAATATATTTCATATTACTAAACATTTCAATGGGCCAAGTTTCCCTCTACTTAACTCTCCAGAGAAGTCCTAGATACGCGCCTCGTAACGTATAATTATTATTGTGAATTACTAAATTGAGGAGCTTACTTTCAAAAGGGGTCATATCGATTTTTCGAAAAAAATCTGTAAAAAACGGATTTTCAATCTGTAGGATAACCAAAATCGTTTTGTAAGAGCAGTTAGCGTCAAAAAGGAACATATACTTGTGTATTTGAAGGCCGAAGTTTTATGTTTGGATCAAAAGAGATCACATCCATTCCTATATGATGGGTAATTTTCGTTTCAATCAAAAGGGTATATATCCTCATCTTCCTTTAAGTTGATGCTCGTTGATGCTTTTCAAAAAGGAACATATGCTAAATGCCATCTACCGGATTTTTTTCTAACTCTAGTTTTTAACATACCTATCAGAATGCCCGTGCTGTTTGGTGATAAGATTCAAAGGGTTTGGTATGAATAACCAACAGAGTGCAGGAGCAATACTCTTCGGCACCCCTGTTATCAACTGTGCTCATGTACTTCCCAATATTCATTGATATCAAGACGTGCTGTGGTAACATGTTTCACTCCTGTTTCGCTGATTTCTCTAGTGCTTCTTTCTGTTTTTAGTTCGTGTCTCTTGAGATTTTTAGGCTTATCGTCGTTTTTGTGTTGCTAAGTTGTCGTTTTGGTGTTGCCAAGAATGGAGGGTATTGTTGGCGTTCTTTTGGGTACCCATGAAGTAGCACCCTCACAAGACGATGGCGAAGTAGAAGAATGTGATTGTCTTGACGAAGAGGAAACTGATTTTCATGTTTGAAATGTGGACAGAGTTTTAAGATTTTTTGAGATTTTATTCTATATTGGCTTCTTTGTTCGTTCCAAACTAAAAATTGGTTGATAATACCTTACCTTATTATTACCTACATTTTATAATTTGGAAACATAATCCATGTATTTTTTCATAACTACAAAAATATGGATTACCTGCACTTGATTTGAAATGTTTTTCAGTATTTTAGAATCTACAAATCTTGGTACCTAAACCAAAAAATTTTGAGGGGGGTTGAAGTTCATCTTTTTTCTGGTCGGTTAAAAAGGTTCAAATAATAAAGAAAGAAATAATAACAATTGGGAAGCATATTGAAAATAATGAACCCATAGCGTTAGAAACAAGAAAATGTTTCATAATACCTTAAAAGAACGGATTCCTATAAAGATTTAAAATGTATGGAAATTCATTGTTGTCAGAAATTAACTTTACGAAGAAAATATTGGAAAGGAATCGAAATTGATGAAAGTATTGACATTGACATAATCGAACGATCCTTTGATTGTATAATAGTGAATACAAGTTGGGTTCAAGTCCCTGGAATTAATGTTTGAAAGGATACGGGCGGCCTACACTGCAACTGAAGTTGATTGATAGGAGGCGAGAGGAGCTCCCGGAACCTGTAGGTCAGTGAGGGATCGAGGGATGAGCACAAGATAACCTGTACAGGCTGATTAGCGTCTGTTCCAAGAGCGTCGGCTCCATTTGTCCCTACCTGTTCCGCGTATCTCAGTCTCGTCCATCACATTAAATTCCATCCCTTCTTAATTCGGTAGTCTCGTCAAACCGACCGTCGCACAGTGTTACAAAACGCCAATTTAGCTGTTCAAAAGAGAGGGAAAAAAGTGGTTGTGATTTTTTTAAGTGAGTGTAGCTTGAATTTGAATTTGCCTTACTGAGTCTCACTTGGCTGATAAAAACCATAATGACTTTGGACATGAGAGGAAGAGGAAGGAACTGAATTCACCCCGGTCCACATAGTCCCGTTGAGTAAATTCAGGGAATAGACCTGAGTCAATTCAGGTGATAGTCCTGAATCAATTCAGGACATAGTCCACACGGTACTTACGTCACGTGGGAAAGTACGTGCAGTCCCGTTGATTACTTACTTACTTACAGGTGGTAATGATCTTACACAGTTTGTGATCGGGCATGGCGAGTTCTCCGCTAAGCTCGCTAGCCTGGGGTTGCGTGTTGAGCAGCCTGGTGCATGTGGTGGGGTAGAGTTGGCGGATCGTATATTTTCGGATTGCCCTGAGTATGCGGCATAGCTGGTGATGCATGGGATGGAGGGAGTCCCTCTATCTATTCTTCTTGCAAGACCTGATATGTTTGGGAGACCTGTGTTATTTTCCTTTGAGGTTGTTCTTATTTTGGAGCTTAGGCACAACAAGGGGAACATTGGGGGTGAAGCAGAGGTAGGCTAAGTATGGTTTATATATTATAGATGGTTAGGTATAGGAATATTTATTGATTGCTTACATTAGTAATATATCAGGAATGTTTATGGTAAGGGTCTAGTTAACCTTGTAGTTAGTTGATGGTTGTTTAGGTTATTAATTAGGTGTAGGTGAGGTATAAGTTCTTTCCATCTGTTCACTGGCTGTGAGTACTCTTAGAGGTGGTGTGGAATGCGTGGATTGTCAGTGATCCAGCGCCCAACACAATCCTGGGGTACCGAATTAAATTCACTGAGGGCACTCGCTACCTTTTTTGAATCCCCTTCGTAAGGAAAAGTGGTAGCACATTGTGTGGGCTTGTTTCCAGTCACAGCCTTAGGAATCCTTATGGAATCCAAACTGGTAGCGAATCGAATACCGTCTCCCGTCCTCACGCACTCATAATGATTGAACTGTGGGACTCCTCAGGTGAGGAAGAAGCGGTAGGCGCAGATACATCTTCTCTGTGTCGGGCTAGTGACCATTCTGGCCTTAATGGAGAGGTGCTGCAATGGTTTCACCACCCCTAACATGCAGTCAATTCTGCTGACGTGGGTCCGTGGGAGTTGACTCGCGGGGGTGGGTCTCCTTCTGCGGGTCTCGGCAATTGGAGTTATGTGGACTTCCATAAACTCGGGTACCAACCTGCTTGGTTCGTAATGCGAGCTGTACCGCATGCCTTGACCCGTAGGTTAAAGCGGGTCCTTGGTATCTGCCAAGGGCGTTAACTGTGTGTACAGTCTCCTCTCAGGAGGATCTTCCCAGCTGGTCTGGGGGGCACAAGGCATGATTGCCTAAGGACTCCTTCACACGACTTCCATTTTTTGGAAGGAGATATTGGATTCTTCTGTCCAGTAGCTGCAAATGTAGATGCTCTAAAACTTTGCTTCAATATAAAACTCAGTTAAATATAAACTTTAACCACAATATTTGAAAAACGGCATTTTCCGTACCTCTTTGAAATTCTACGACTATCCTATTTTACCACTTATCATGATTTTTCTGATGACCAATTGACGTGAAATTTAAATTTTTACTACTATCATCTTATTTAAAAAATGTTTGAACGGTTCTAGAGGGTCAAATTTGGAAAAAAATTCTAATAACGTGTTTTTAAAAGGGTTATTCGGGGGAAAATAAAAATAATAAGCGGGTTAATAGAACCTATTGTTTGCAAGAGGACAGTAAGTATGAATTAGCGTCAAAATTCCTTCAAGGCGGGGTTTTAAAATAGTTTTGGACAGCCAGATTGTAATTTTAAAACATTTTATGCTTTGGAGCATTATTGGAACTTTCGAGACGGAGACTGATTGACATGTGGAAGATCGGAGTTTCTGGCAGCTGCGAGCGTTCTCGGAAGTTTATGTATCCGTTGTGGGAATAAAGCGTTCAATCACGATCCGGTTGCAAAGGACGATCTATTACAGTTCCTGATGGATGACATGAAACTGAAACATACACCGTTGCTTACAAGAAAGACGTTTCATAATAATTTAGCCTTTTTTTTTTTCAAACTCTTCCTGCTGTTTTCACTGTTTTGAGCATTTTTTGGTTCATTATTTTCAATACTGAACAATGATGTAAAAAAGTGCAATCCACCTCCCCCCCCCCCATCAAAATTTATTGTTCGTTTCACAATACATAGACCCCCCCTATAAAAAAAGAAGAAAAAAAACCGACCGTAAAAGCTCCAGTCATGCACTATGATTGTATCAAGTATTATGACAATAGAGATCCGGTTCACTGATTATCAAATGTAGTTTTTACCTAAACCCCATAAAAAGGCGGGGACCCTCCTCGGTTTAATATACCCGATAAAACAACGTGAAATAAATGTCTTCCCAGATCCAATACAGGACAACCGCATTCGCCTTTTCTTGCTAAGCGAAAGTCGACGAACAAAAACGTCACCCTGGTCCGGGAAGGAAGACGGCGATCAAGATGATACACGACACCGCTTTGAGTCAGTGAGGGCGGGCGGCCGTTGATGGATGCCAGCTTTAGCGAGCTCGCAATGCTAAGTCGGGATAAAAATATGAAGAAACCCCGGCTGAGGATCTCCGGCTCTGACAAGATGTTATCCTCTACCTCGCCTTACCCGGGTTTTCTGAGAATGGATCACTTCATATCCCTGCGGGTCCTGAATCACCTGAGTCGAATAGCTTGAATTAAAAAAAAGAAGGATTTTTCCCTTCAGAGACCCTTCCGGCGTCACATAAATCGACTTCACCTTGCTGCTTTTTCTTCGTAGATAGCCGATTGTCTCCGAATGTTTGGTATTTTAAAAGTGACCATTTGGATACAACGAACCAAAGCAAGCTTCTTAAAATCACAAGCAGAATTTCTTTAACAGTCAGATGATTCGCAGGTTGGACGCATGATGGTTCTCCAGGAATGATTTTATCCAAATATCATTCCCAAAGCAATAGTGGTTTTTCTACATAAATAGTCCCCTCAATTTCCAATGGTGAATGGTACTGTGGTAAAGGATGCCGACAAATCGACAGTTTTCATCAGCTGCAGTTCATGTATTCGTGTCGGTTCTCAAAATAACCTCCGGTGGAGCCACAGTTCCAACAACATTTTTCTGTGTTTGGGCGATCGTGTGCCGATCAGACACGATTTCGCATAATTTGGAAAATATATTGGCCTGAGAGATCCCTTTCACATTTTTTTCCAACTCCAGTCCGCAAGGTAGAATTGAAAGTTTCAGCATGTAAGAGGCCACAATGACCCGTATCATGCAAAAGATTCAAGTGCTTGTTGAGGACACATTTTATTAAACAGCAAGTCATAACATTTCATAAGCTTTTCATTCATAAACATTTCATCAATCTTGACATTGGTGTATGGTATGATGGAGCCAATGGTGTTGCTACAACGGATATACCATGTGGAATGACCATTCCACGATGCGTTCATACTTATAGGTCCGAAATCAAAACTGAAATCATCTTATAATATTATAAGAATAAAACTCCAACTGTCTATCTGTCGAACTACGCTGCATGATCAATTTTAAAATTTTCTACCCCCACCCTTACGCTGAAGGGCGGGAGGCAGGTGACGTCAGTTTGTTGAACTTAGGCCGAGAGGTCTTAAAGGCGAGGTCGCTTTTTGTCCCGTGTTCCTAATATAAATCACACCTTGAGCGATCGAAGCGAGCGAGAAAACTGCAATAGCAAAACAGAAAAGAGCTCATGGCTGTAGAGAATTTGAGGTCTAGTTTGTTAGTACTGGTAGCTGGGCTTGATAGTGCCTTCTGTATCAAGGATGACTGAGTGTTCCTAGTGCAGCATTTAAAATACCCGCATTTGTTGGCCGTCTGCCTTCCTTTTTTCCACTGCCTTTCTCGGTCGGTCATCGTTCTTCAGTGATTTATACTTCTTATTTTCGCTACTCTGCACGAGGGTGGCAGCTATATAAGTTCCAGCACGGTGATGCTAGCGCATGTACAAATTTGATCTTCATGGATAAAACCACATACCTACATACAATTAGGTGATAATGGACCTTATGTTCTAGCATTAGTTCACAGATGTTACAGAAAGATGCTCACAGATTTTTGTTTTTGTTTCTCCCATCTAGCTTTGGCTATTCCAGTAGGATTTCCTTTATAGCGAGTTTGGGGAAATTGGAGAAATAGGAATTTCATGACATTGGCTCAAAATTGAGTGATTAACGAAAAATTAGTTTTTGATCACAGCACATTTTGCTTCTATACTTAGATAAAGATTGTTATTTGAATTGCAGTTAATTTTCCTCCTTTCTTTTTTCCGTAATCTATACATTTATCAGTTATTGGTCTTTATGACATCAAGTTGAATACACTAGAACCCATTAGAATACAAGCATTGCAAATCTTGCAGCTCTGCATTGTATTTAACAATTGAAATGTTTTATGAACAGAAAAACAATCTAACACTCTGCAACATAAAGTAAGTGTTGAGAAAGCAATGTGAAGAATAGTAACAGAAATGTTTCGTGCAAAATGTTCGTGGACAATGCTGACTATAAATATAAATTTTCCCGTAGTGCCCCTCGGGAGCCATAAATGACGAGCCAAAGTACAAATTATTATGGAGGACACTACTTCGCACGAAATTGTGAGAATGAAAAACGGGCTCAGGCAGTGAACGAAGACTGATGGCTAGCGGCCGAGTTTCACCCTCATCATCATGTTCGGACCGAACTTTTCTACCTTCAAGATTGCCCTCGAGTTTGTCAGTAGTGTAATATTTTTTTGGTAATGAAAGCTTTGGATATCAATGAATTTTTTTTTTAGCTGATATTTTAAAGTATAAACCTGAAAATGCTTCAATAAGTTTTAGAGTCAACATTTATGGATGCTTTCCACCCGAGATCCAAGAGTTTTACATTTTATTAAGCTCGTATTAAGATAGTACAAATCACCAGAAACGTAAGACTAGGGACTCTATATTTTCAAGTTTCACAACTTATGACTCGGAACCCTCTGCTTGGTTTGCTTGGTAGAGTAAAAATACATCACAAACTAGGAGGATTCTGGAAGATAAAGACGCGCAAAGTCCTAATGGCTGCAAACACAGGTATTATTTTAAGGATTGCAAGTATACGGAACGAACCTCCACCATTACATACCTCCTGTGAAAATCCACAAACCATCATTTGAATTGAACTCTAAATAGCTCAAGTATGCTATATACATTCTCGTTATATTATATAGCACTATATGTTGGTTTTATGCCTGGTTTGTCGGATCATAATTATTAACATTTTGTATTTTTTTTAATAGAAATGTTAGCTCCTTCTTGCAAGTCATCATCAAACCCTTGGCTGGCATATATTTCGAGATGTGTAAAATCCAAAAAGTTAATTTAAAAACGCTGCAAATGACTCTACACTACGGTATATTATTTCTGTATTTGGTAGGTAGTTCTACGTAGAACACTTGTTTGTAATAATTCGGGTCTGTTATTAATTATCTAAATACATGCGAAAATGCTTACTGAGGATGAATTAATTTAATTCAATAGAACACATACACGTTACCAGTCCTTCACAGCGGTCAGGAACTAGACAAAAGTTCGGCTGCGATGCCGACGAAAACCCATGGTGAAAAACGATACTTTAAAGTACCAGAAAACCAAAAATTCAAAACCCAAAATCAAAGCGGTGCATCTCCAAAAACGGCGCATGAATGTATCGATTACAACATTTTTTGACGTTCGATTATGACCCAAGCACAACGATAGGGTGGTTCAAAAAAAAAAAAAAAAAAAAAAAGTTCTGGGATTTCTTGTCCCCATTGTTTTTTTTTTTTTTTTTTTTTTTTTTTTTTTTTTTTTTTTTTTGCTTCCTCGGTATGTCAGGATGACACTCCTAAATTTTTAGCAAAAAATATTAATCCTAATCACTTTACCTGGGTCGATTTTGGCCAGTTATCGACCGCTATCGTAAACCAACCTCTAAATTGTTGCCGAGGTGATGATTTGACGGACGGATTTCAATTTTTTTAGGTCAATTTATGGGTTTTTGCATGCGCTGAACACGATGAGCTTATTTATTTTACGCTCCGTCCACTAGTTATCCGGTAAACTGGCAGAGGGCGCTGCTTGAAGATAAGTAAAAATCGAAAATTTCAACGAAAATGCTGTCCCCTGGTTAAGAATTGTACTAGAAACCATGCTATTATGGTCGGACAATATGCTTTGGCATGTTCTGAACATGATTCCGTTTTTTACTATACTTTTCCGCCAATGATTGCTTCGTTTAACGGCCATAACCCTCAAATTAATTATAGGGTAATAGACAAATTCACCCTAATTTCACCGGAAATTATGTCGCGTTGATAATTTAAGGTTCTGAAATACCTTGTGCCGATAAAATTTGGTATTTTCCAGGATACTCGGTACAAAGCCGTTGGTAATTTGGCAAGGACTTGAACCGGCATTGTACTTATTCGCTTAACGACCCGATACCATTGTACAAGCTTTTACACGTGACCGGTACCGCTCACAATAGCTAACCCTACGCTCAAACGATCCAATCACAGTTCATACAATTCAGAACTACGAATTTGACCCCGGAAAACTGATGGAACTAAGGAATTTTACAGAAAAATTGGAAAATTTTAGCTATTTTCTCCATTTTGCCGCTATATTTGGCAAATAAGTACAATGCCGGTTCAAGTCCTTGCCAAATTACCAACGGCTTTGTACCGAGTATCCTGGAAAATACCAAATTTTATCGGCACAAGGTATTTCAGAACCTTAAATTATCAACGCGACATAATTTCCGGTGAAATTAGGGTGAATTTGTCTATTATCCTACTATTAATTTGAGATTTATGGCCGATAAACGAAGCAATCATCGGCGGAAAAGTATAGTAAAAAACGGAATCATGTTTAGAACATGCCAAAGCATATTATCCGAACATTTTAGCATGTTTCTAGTACAATTCTTAACCAGGCGACAGCATTTTCGGTGAAATTATCGGTTTTTACTTATCTTCAAGCAGCGCCCTTTGCCAGTTTACCGGATAACTAGTGGACGGAGCGTAAAATAAATAGGTTCATCGTGTTCAGCGCATGCGATAACCCATAAATTGACCCTAAAAAATTGAAATCCGTCCTTTAAATCATCATCTCGGCACCAATTTAGAGGTTGGTTTACGATAGCGGTCGATAACTGGCCAAAATCGACCCAGGTAAAGTGATTAGGATTATTATTTTTTTGCTAAAAATTTAGGAGTGTCATCCTGACATACCGAGGAAGCAGAAAAAAAACAATGGGGACAAGAAATCCCAGAACTTTTTTTTTTTTTTTTTTGAACCACCCTATCGTTGTGCTCGGGTCATAATCGAACGTCAAAAAATGTTGTAACCGATACATTCTCAATTCATGCGCCGTTTTCGGAGATGCACCGCTTTGATTTTGGGGTTTGAATTTTTGGTTTTCTGGTACTTCAAAGTATCGTTTTTCACCATAGGTTTTCGTCGGCATCGCAGCCGAACTTTTGTCTAGTTCCTGACCGCTGTGCCTTCTGTATTTAACAAGAGCCAATAACCAAGTACCTACATCAGCATCTAATTATATCGATATTGATCGAGCCAGGTTAACCAAAAACTGCCATTAGAAGGACCATCAGTCATTGGACAAACCATGGAACTACTGGAAGATGGTCCAATATTGAAGGGTATGTCCTCAGTAAACTCATAGTGGCCGAACCCAAAGCCAAATATACAGAGGGACTGATCAGGAAAAGCCGTAGGAAACTAAAAATAATGGTCGGCCTCATAACTGGCTTTGCACCCCTACGATTTCACCTGCAACGAATAGGGGCCAAACAACGTTCAACCCTGTGCACTGTGCAGTTTCTGTGAGAAGACAGAAAAAACAGCATCTCACATAATCTTCGAGTGCCCTGCACTCAGCGATCGCAAGTTTGAACTCTTTGACAAACGAACCCCATTGAGGTCTATTCGAAGCGAACAGTCATACAAGGGCCTTACATCCTTCACCAGACGGCTGAATATCGAAAAGTACAACAAGCCAACTAGCTTCCGTGCTTGGGGCCCAAAACAACCCCAACCCCCACCCCCAGAGGTTTTCATTAAAATTTCATCTAAATCATTCTAGCCTGCAAACAAGAGATATAGTAGTAGAAAATAGATTTTTTCTATAGAAAAATGGGAGATCTGAAAACTTCCACATGCAACTTTTATCAACGAAATACTTCAGAAATAATAATTAATCAATAATGCAACTTAATGCAAAGAAATAGTAACAGTGAAGCAATAAGGAACATGTACTAGGTAATCAGTTTTTGATTAAGAAGTGAGTGATTGAAAAAAACAGCGCTTTGGGCCTCTCCAAGCCCATACCGCTTTGTTTCAGCCTGTAGCCGAACGGCTAAATATGAACAACGTGGTACACGATTTGAGCTCTTATGGCTGTAGCTAAATCAGCTAAATTTAACTCATCATCTGAGCCAAACCTGTCTCCATTCCAGTTTCTTTTTCGTATTTTTCCTTCTTATTATTGTATGCTACTGTTGTATTGGGCTTGACCGTGATTAAGAATAAATTAATTAATCCTATTAGAATCAAGCTCATAATTGCATTCTTCTCTCAGAGAGGAGCCATATCAACTTTCAACTCCCTAGGGTGAGACAGAAAATTATTGAACACAATCATCTGATCTGGATGAAGCCCTTAATTTCATTCGTCTCTTGGTTTCCAAGAGAAGCTCACTACCGAAATTCCAACATCGGAGAAAACGGAGGGACCTGAGCTTACTCAGCTGATCAGGATGGAGCCCGTCATTTCATTCAATTTTCGTTGACCCTCAAAAACATTAGATCTCTTAGTCAACTGTAAATTGTTCGGGATGAACAGGAAAGAATTTAGCTCACTCGTCTGATCAGCCAAGAGCCCAACATTTCATTCGTCTTTGGGTGCCCCAGAGAAGCTCCCTATCAAATCTCACATTCCTAGGATTGAAAGGAATGGTGGGGCCAATTACACGAGCAACAAAAGTTGCGCAACTCCAAAAAAAATTGCACTAGAAAAGTTGTACGCAACACAAAGCAATAAAATTGCCTCGTGTTGCGTCAAGATGTTGCAAGGAATTAATTGCACTGTGTTGCACCAATAAAGTTGAGCAATAGAAATTGCTCAATTGTTTCGTTTACACGGGCGACAACAGTTTGCGCCATGGACGGTGAAGAGGTGGTCGTTGCTGCTGCTGTGGTCGTCGTCGCTGCTGCTGCCAACCAAAGGAAAAAGAGGGGAATTTGGCAGCGCCATTTTCTGAGCCAGAGAGAATGTGGGTTGGCTCTCACCTCCGAAATTCTGTTTGACAGTGATCTATTTCTGAACTTCGCCCGAATGTCAAAAGCAGATTTTGAAATGCTAATTGGAATGGTTGGACTCCGAGTCTGCAGACAAAATACGAATATGCGGCTGAGCATTCCAGTGGCAACTCGACTGGCCATCGTTCTGCGCTTTTTGGCAACATGGGATAAATGTGGGGGACACACTGGTGAGGAAGCTGATCGGCGAAAAATGTGAATCACAGAAAACTCTCAATGTGATTGGCTGTTTCGTTCCCTCTTCCGACCCAAGGCCGAAAAATTGCCGCAATAGTGCAATAATTTTCCAAACCCCTTGGACTTCATTTCAACACGATGCAACAGTTGCCGAGAGGGCTCGTGGGCCTGAAATGTTGTACAACTCCCGTCAATTAATTGCCTGCAATCTTCGGCAACTTTTTCGAGGAGAGAATAGTTGTCCAACTTTTTTGAAATAGTTGCGCAATACTTTTTTCTGCAATTATTGCCGGAAAAAATCGCTAGTGTAAAAGGGCAACTACTGTTTATTAGCTACTTCCTTGACACATTTCGGTCTCACAAATTGGTATCGCAAAATAATCTCATTTTTTGAGACATATAAGTTCAAGAGTCCGTAAAAGTAACATTCCGTTCCTCACTAAAATAACCTACCATTCCAATTCATCGTTCGAGGTTTATCCTTTTTATTCCAAAATTCCAAAAAACACTTTTTTATTCAGTAGGGGATCAAGAGGACATGTAACGGTTTCTTTTCCATCTAACTTGTAATATTAGAGCCATAATCTATTTTGTCATCCTCATTACTCTATTTATGAAGTTCGCATTGTGCCATGGTAGTAAAGATCGTTGGTTTAAGTTCAAAGGAATGTATTATTTTATAATACGACATACGTAATACAAAGGGATTTATCAAAATTAATCATAATTTAATTTACTGAGTTGGACTTCATATGAGAAAAGTTTTTTGTCTCTAAGATCATAGCGTCCTTTAACGCTAACAAACTCGTTCTCGCAACGTGTAAATATTGTTATCAACGACGGCACAGCTTGTTTGCGTTCCTGGGACTAACTTCATTCGCGTAATTAGTTTATCTCCCCTTTCAAACGAGAAACAACCGAAACCCGCGTAATCCTTACTGACTAAACCCTTTTCTCGGTATGAGGTGAAAAGCGTAAGGAGATGTAAACAACAATCTGTGCATAGTGAGAACTAACGGCTGGGATACAGCTGGAATAAGGAGGGCCTTCCAAGACAACGGGGCTGTACATCATGCGGATTAGCGGCGAACCACAGTGGGCACGTTACCACTGAAGACTGGAGAGGGCTTTAGAGGTTTTCACGAAGATTTAAAATCCGCGAAAAGATTTATTAAGTGTAAAACATCCTACCTACCGGAGGACCGACTCCTCGGTTGCTAACTGAATTATTTGACCTCCCAAAGAAATTAATTACCACCTCTTTATTAACTTCAGGCCGGGCTCGGGAGTTTCATTTTCATTTCACCTCTCGTCTATCTTTAGCGGTTTGTTGGGAAAGAATAGCAGGGCACTAAATAAGGTCGGGAATATTTTCTGGTTGATGTGGCAATGAAGTAACTATTTTTTTGCATCAATGGACTTTTGAGTGAAAAAAAGGCGTCTTACTTGACTGTTCTTACAGGAATAACAGCTTTTCTTCATTCAGTGCGTTGACCGGAAGAAAAAATGATTATTTCATTTCCCTCATCACCCACAACCATCAAGACGGTCAATGCTTTAGGGCCCATCACGCAGGTGCCTACCTAGAGTTAACTTATTAATAAGTAATCCAGCTATTGAAAAACTGAAGTCAAAATTGGCTTTAACTACACACCATTGATTTTTCTCTTTTTTCCTACAGGAAGTTCCTGTCTGGCACAGTAAACTGGACGGCATCCCCAATCACCCAGCCAAGCCTTATACTGACGTGGAAATAACAGACAAGGAAAGTAAGCTTGACTCTCTTATTGTGAATTGGACTGGTGAGTTACTTTCTAGGATAAAAAACGGAAGTTAGTGAAAAAACGATGTCTATTTCCACGAAAAATAACGTGTTACAATGTTAAATCGATTTCGACGGTTAGGCCACCATCAGTAACAAACAATAACGTTATTCTTTGTTACTGATGATGGCCTAACCGTCGAAATCGATTTAACATTGTAACTATCTATTTTTCGTGGAAATAGACAACGATTTGTCACTAATTTACGTTTTGAAATGGATTTCCACAACTTTGTCGCGATTGATTTAGTTCGTTCTAGGCTAAACAAAGAAGACTTTTGCAAGAAGAGTTTTGAACATGTTGGTCCAGAATGGAGATCCGGGCAGTGAAGCTGCTTGTATAGCCCAGGCGAGCCTTGAGGCCTTCAATTCATGGGTTTTCTCCAAGGTCTGACTATTGTGAGCCTTGCCTTTCGACTGTTTAAACCAATAGTATGTTTATTGAAGTTATTGAATCCAATGCACGATATGTATGGGGTTCACAAAATTTTGTCAAATGTTTTTTAATAATTTCCAATCGACTTCAGAAAGTTGAGCATTATAATATGCGCTCAAGAATTGATTAGATTAAAATTAATGGCAATCAGAATTTGATAAATAGTAATGTCCTCCAATCAAAACCAATTTCTAGATGCAAACCTTCTTTCGGTTGGACATTCTGTTTTACTTGACTAGACAAATCAAAGCAGTTCATTTCGATTCAAAGGAAAGATGTCTTCTGAAATCACCCTCACACTTTTAATAATTTTTTTTTTTTTTTTTTTACAAGTTTCTCTTTAAAGGCCATTAAAGTGTAAAATGAAAAAAATAAATGCAGATTAGTTAGACGAAGAGATCAAAATGACGTTTTAAAGTATGATTTCAAAAATTTATAATAATGACGTTTAAAAATATGTTTCGGAGGTTGAATTCGAATGCAAGAAAAAAAATAATGTCGCAACGTCCCAAGCTTGGGATTGAACGCCATTAAAGTGTAAAATGAAAAAAAATAAATAAAAGAAATGGGGAGGACGCCCAGGTTTACGACGCTGGCCCTTAGAATCAAGGAAGCTGAAGGAAGAGAAGGGAGTGTTGGATGAGGGGTAGTGCCCCTATAAAATGACCACCAGTTCAAGTAAGAACCCCTCAGGAACCGAGTGGTGATACCGCGGAGCACTCTCGCTGAGATGCCTAACTCAAGTAACTCCGCGGCACTTTACCCGCACCACACTCCGCGCCACGACACGGTCGCGGCCACGACCTTGATGTTTTTGGTTGCCACTCCTTTTAGCTCAGATATCGCTTGCCGCAGATCATTTCTATCATATTTACTTTTCTTAGCCCGCCAGGTTTGCTCCATGTCCATGCTGCCACTGACAACCTGGACATCCAGGATTAAGGCAGACCCATCGGGCTTGACGGCAACGATATCCGGCTTCTTGCCCCGGTCACTCGGCATGTGGTATAGTCTCTCCCTTTCGACATCCCAACCGCTAGATGACAAAGCACCTGCTATCTGCTTGACAACCGCATCGTGACGTAAAATGCGGCCACCGTTAGTACGAGGATACTGCTGCACCACATGATAAAGATTCTCATTTTTACCCCGACAGGCACGGCAAAGGGTGTTTACTGTCCCGCGACTACTCCTCGAACATCTCACCGAGGTGGCTAACGTAGCCACCCGGACGGCGTGAAAATGGCGGTAGTCACCGGACCCCAATGCCCTCTGAAGCCCATTCCACCCAGTCACACACACACACAGACACACACACACACACACAGACACACATACACACACAGACACACACACACACACATTTTTTGTTGACTTTGAATAGAAAACTCTCCTCAAACCCAGAGGGAGCCCGGCCGCTGAGCTACGCTCATTTGCATGGCAACTGTAAAATGTTAAATAAGGAGGGCGAAAATTTTGATTTTAGTGAAAGCACCGCAGAAAAATCGACCGTTTGAAAAGGAAACCTCTCTGTACTGATACTGGTCTACAGATAGAACGGAGCTTATGGTACGTCATTTTTTAAATACAACTACGTAAAGGTAGCGATTATTCATATTAATTAATGTTGCTTCAAGTTAAACCTTTGACTTTTTTTTGACATGGATATGTCTTTGCTCTGGGGGGTCAACCTAAAATTTCCGTGACGCAAAATTTGTGTCACAATTTCAGTGTTTTTCACGTACAACCCAGCCGTTGCTAGGGGAATGGAACTTCCGCAGTTTTCATCGCACAGAAATCGTTCGCCACTCGTTGGAAAGCGCTTGATTTATGTGATAAATGTTCACATCTCAAGCTACCAATTTCCTCCTACTTACGTACCTGGCTACATTCGTAAACGAAGTTGATTGGACTATAAACAATTTTAATAAGCCGGTTACAATATTCTTAACGTAAAGCAATAGCATCATTTACTCCACTCCATAGGAAACATTTTCATCGTCTTGACAACAGTCGACTGTTTACAACAACTCATTGTAGTGGCTTCTCTCCACAGTTATTTTCAACATTTCTATAAGTAAACCGTTGTTTTGTTGGAATTAGTCGGGATGCGGCCCAGGGATTTGTTTAAAGTTAAAGGTTTTGTTTACAACTCTCGAGGACAACCGTTATGAAATCCCCAATCAAAGACAACTCGTTTACTTTTAATGCTATGCGAGTTTTTGAAAGCTAATTTGTTTTCTATTGAACCTGTGGTACTGAAATGTGAAGGGGACTGCGGGGTTACAATGACATCTTACGGAGAACCCCTGATCAGATGGATGAGCTCTCAGGCTAATTTCTCTGCTAATAAATCTGCGATACTGAAATTTAAAATGTTGCCATTGTGGGTCCACTGGGCCACAACGACATCGTACCGAGGGCGCCCGATCATCTGGGTGAGGTCTGAGGCTAATGTCTTTCCAATTAAACTTAAGATGCTTGATTTTTAAATGGTGTAATTATGGGACTACAGCGTTACAATGACATCGTACGGAGGATCCTGTTAACAGCTGAGTGAGCTCTGAAGCTAAGTTACCTACAATGAGGAAATTTTTGTTTTCACTTATTGCAGCGGAGGAACTGTGGCGAGTGAGGGAAAGTGTTGCTGCATCCCATGGAAATTGGTCCAGCCGTTCTCGCTGGAACGCATTACTGAACGATGATTGTTTCATACAATGCATCGTCAACATTATCACATCTTCAACTGAAATTATAGCCGTTATCCGTCTTATTTCCACCCCTAACGAGAGCTGATCAGTTCATTTAACGCGTTTGTGTGATTCTGAAAACAGCGGTGGACCGGCGAAACCCCGCAATTCCATCGGAAAAGCGACCGCTAATGATATTGAAGAAATCTTCGTCGCCCTTTCACAAACCCCCTTCCTTCGCCTTAGTCCTCGATAAAGTCATTAATTAAGATAACTTGCTCTTACACTCTCCCGCCTGCTACCGCTCGGCGAGTCCTTCGGTAAAAGCCGTAACGCCGCGTTCGCGTCAGCTACTGTAAAATGTCCAGAATTGTCATCTCTTGGATTTTTGGCTTGGGAGTGCTAATAACCAGGAACCAAAGGGGAACGTGCGCTTTGGGAGAAGATTTGCGAGAGTCTTTGTATTAAACATATTGGTAAGTAATGCATGCATTACGGGGATGTCCCTATGAATGCATTTTAAGTATATAATTTTGGTGAGAGTTAAAAGAAGAGAAAAAATGAGTATATCATGACTTTTAGGACATACCCTCCTCCCCATATTAACTCCCTCCACCGACTGCAAATTCCGACGATAGTCTTCCAGTATGAAATTTGAAACTCCTAGCATAATATTATCTAAAACTAGACCAAATTCACAGTTGAATTAAAAAAAAAAATCTGACGAGAATAATTAAGACATCATGATTTATTGCTATTACCCTCTCCATTCGCCCTCTTCGATAATGAAATTTTAATCTCCTAATATGCATTCCAAAACTAGACCGAATTCCTAGTTGAAAAAAAAAAAAAAAATCTCGGAAATCAGTTGAGAATCGTGTCCAGGGCAGCGTCGACAAAATTTGAGCCTCACACACACTCCCGCGCGCACACACAGACATACACCTATGGTTTTTTTCACGGATTCGGTCTTAAAATGGTCTGAAACGGACTTGTATGCGGTTATTTTTTTCTCGTGGTTGGGTTGTCCCCCACCCCCTGGATTAATTCCAATTTGCGTTCCTCTTATTAACGAAGCCTTGCCTATAAGACATATCTTCAGTGGGATGTCCTGAAAAAATACGTATGCGTGTGATACACCGAGTCCCCGAGAGGATTTACATTGAGTTTTAGTTTAATTTTCAGGCTTATATATTTAATCGTCAATACAAGGAGGATTAGTATTGGTTGACAGCGAATGCGAAACGGGTCTCATCATATCCATTTAGGTAGGTACTTATCACTTAAGCAACATTTTCGGATGAGGAGACCCAAGTTTATTGGAGGTCCAATTAACTTATAATTGCTTAATTTTCCTTTTAGGTTTCCATTGAGTGTGTTTGGACTGATTCGGTTGTCATGCCTCATTTCCATGTTGTAGTATCGTATCCGTCTGAACCCTAGTAATACCTACTCGAAATCTAATTAGCACTGACAATACCAATTCGACGGTGGCGTTTTGCTGTTGATGATATAGGTACATTAACACGAACATGCAAACATTTATTGGTCTCCGATGTAGCCTCTTTTCCGCTTCAGTTTTGATAGTCGATATCGACTGTCTAGGATATCATGATTCCACGATTCTTTACATTAGTAGTACCTAATGCTAACTGAATAGTATCCTTATTGAAAAAGGAAAAGGGAGTAGAGACATGGAGCAAGTGATGCAATAAGCAGTTCGAGTTGTTCTCAGAGCTTTCTGTAAACTCAGAGCTGATTGCTTCTAATGACTTCGTCGTTTGGTGGAAAGATTGATCTCCTGTGTGCTACTACCACAACTTTTACGATTCTGCTCGTACAACTGTCCGTACGGAACAGAAAGCCGATTACTAAAAGGAAAATATTCCGGCCGTTCTATTACTCTCCTTTGTTTTCTCAGGAAACGATGTCCTGTATATCTGAGTGTTCTCTTTTCAAGGTCGGCTGCTACCAACATCCACATGCTTCTGATGGTAAAAATAACAATACTGAAATCAATTAGATTACGGCAATATGGAATATGTTACAAATGGTATGTTACAAATTCTTGGCCTACTTTCAACAAAAAGCATATTCGAAACCAAATTCCTGAAATATTTAAGTGTCGTTTGATACGTAAAAATATACAAGGTGTCTCCGAAACAGGTGTCACACAAAGAAGGAATCGATTTTACAACCAAGTGACGGTTGATAGTGGAATGTGAAACATCTCATAATAATTGTGTACTGTAAGTTGACAAGACTGTTATTGTGCAGAAATGAAAAGACATAATGAAGGAGTAGAACAAGATACCACCTGACAAATTGGTAAAATATTGGGTGGTAATAACATTAAAAACGTTCTATCAGTTGACAATCCGGGTGGAAACAGGGTAAGGGTTAGCTTCCGAACTCCTGATTCCGCTGATTCTTTTATCTCTCACTGATTACTCGGTCAAAAGGTTGGAATAATTAGAAACGTACCTATCAGCATTGATATAAACGAAATAAAAAACTATATCTCATGTAACTACAATATATTCAGTGTCGAGAGAATGAAAAGGAAAACAATAAACAACGATGGTTTGGTCGAATACCTACCGACCAAATCTTTAAGGATAGCGTTTGACACACGAATTCTCCCGCGATCCGTACATTAATTTATAGAGTTAGCAATGTCTTCACGGTCTTCGATATGGTCACATATCTCAAGTTTGTAGGAGTAAACCTCGTTGCCCAAAATGCGGCTCCTCGGACAATGTTGCTGCTGAAAATTGTACGAATTCAACAAAATGCGTTCACCGCGCAGGAAACCATTCAGCATCTGACAAATCATGCCCAGAACTTGAACGTCAAATCTCTGTCAAAAAACTTATGGCTGAGAAGTCACTGTCGTATAGAGAAGCTTCGTATTGGGTCACACCCATAAAAACAAGTAGGTAACAAGTTTGATCCATTGATTGGCTTTTTTGAGCTCCCGCAACCATCAGCTTGGTACGCTTCATTTTTCTCCCCAAGAAGATCCACCATCACGATTAAAAACTCAAATTCCAATAACAAGTCATTCAAACGCAAGTCACGGTCTCCTTTTGTACCTCGTTAGCCCAAGCGCCCATCGTATCCACAGTCTAAGTTTACAGTTACTCTAAACCAGCAACCGATTAACAACAATCCACACAAAACCACCCAAGACGGAATTGATACTAGTACGTAAATTATACGTACTTATTATGTGTTGTGTAGTTATATGAGATACTTAAATTGTAAGCCATTGTTCGATGAGGTTGACATTTCATTGAGATTGATATGGGGCAAACTCGGAAATTATGGAGCAAAAAAAAGAGTTGTATGACATCTTTATAGCAAATCAGACGTACAACTGAAAACGGAGTTTTTATGTCATAAAGCACAAAACAGGAAAAAATCTTGAAAATTAAATTAGTCAAAAACTAGGCGTTTAATAAAAAATCTCTATGAGGAACTTTCGATCAGAAATGATTTCTAGAATCGACGCTCAGAGTTTGATGAACGTAAGTCAGGACACCCTGTGTCTCAAAGAAGGAATCGATTCTACAACTAATTTGCAACAAAATTTTCTCCTAGAGATTTTTTTTTTAACTCGTTCCAAGTAATTCAATATTTAAGATTTTTTTCGTGTTCTCAACCTTATACCACTTAAATAACCGTAACTTTAAAAAAATGAGTACACCTTTAGAATGAGCGTTAATTTCCTACCACCCTGATTCGAAATTCCAAATGCAAAATGTTGTAAATAGGTTTAATGAGTGAGAAATCCGGCTGAAAGTGAAAATTTGACAAATCTTAAGAAATCTGTCAAAATTTGGAGAGCTATTGCTCGAAAGTCTTCTATTGGATAGTACCACTGGAGACGGGAAAAACTGTGATGAGATCACACCTTTCCAATGGTGTAATTTTTTTGTTTTCAATGAAATCGAGGGTTTTCTTGAAAAATGTCCTTCTATGAAAATACGAGTTTGGGATCCGTTCCTACGTAAAATGACATCCTTATACCAAATCAGACGTGAACTTTTGACCTGGAATATACAAAGATCGTACAAGCGGCGACTCACTATGTACGCTTGACATAACAGGCAGTGATGTCTGCAACCCCAGATTGTCACATGTTCAGATTAGGGATTCTCTCAAATGTCCAACTGGAGGTTATTTTATAGTTGTAGTCCAACTCTCAGATCCACTCTTTTTGCACGAACCAAAGCGTCGCATCGTAAATGGGGCTTTCCCTTTTAAAAAATACTATTGACGTTTACACAACAAGGTGTTCAGATAGTGACGATCTTATAAGATCTAGTGCCAAGTTCCAAACTGACTTGCACGAGATTTAAACACGCAAAGACAACGAACGCATTCCCCCTCAATTAATCCTTGTTTCACGTTATCCATTGTATTGCCTATCATCGTTGTCTGATTAGTCTTTGGGTTCACTTATTAGAAGAGGGTGAATTCGTTACATGCTTACGTGTTTCTACCAAACTGTTACGAAACCCCAATTTTAAGTAGAATAAAGCCTACTTTATGGTGAATTTCTCCATTACGTCCCTGGCTTCTTAGAGGGACGTACAATAAAACAATGATTTGGTCAGTTGTCAAAATTGTGAATGAGGAAAAAAGTGACTTCGATTACTTTTTATTATCCCTAGTACTTGAATGAGAAAAACACCTTATTAAACACTCTTGGGGACACCCTCAGGCCAATCAACTAATGTACCTTCCTTTCACCCACAACAGCGATTATACTACGACTTTGACGCTTCATTACACTCAACTATCTGAAAATAAAATATCTACACCTAACAACCTGAAAACAAATAATCTGTAAGTACTAGGTATACCTAACACACCTTTGCTATTACTGTTATACCTAACACGCATGGCTTAAAATGTATGATGTACGAATGCCTAATGAATGCAATAAAATAAAAAATAATGAAATTATTCAAAAATATAAAATAATAATCATATAGAAATATTTCAGCGAGGTATGAGGAGTTGGACATGCTCATCTGTGCCGACTTTGGGTGGATTTGCCATCGCAAGACCACGTAAGATGTTGAAAACTGAAAAACCAATGGAGAGATTGAATCACGTCGAAGAAATTTAACATATTCTAAGAATCTCAAATGAACTCTTCTACTCAACAGAGCAGAACGACATATCTATATATAAAATGGAAACTTGCATAACATATGGAAAGGATTCACGAGGAATCCTTGGAGAATAAACCATCGAAGGAACGAGAACTGAGGATGGGGAGTCGACGCGAATATAACCGAATATTAGGAGGGGAACAGGAAAGCGCAACAGGCTTTGCTTCTTGGAGACAATAATATACTCGTATATGGAAGCGTGTAGAAGAAAATATTTTGGGATGGCTCCAACTCTTGGATTATTATCCTGTTTTCAACAGCGGGGACTTCGGCATAGCAGGAGAAGTTCACAATGTGCTTCTCTGTTGTATCAACTTCGAATTCAAAATATCTCCAGCATCGAAATTGTGAATTCTATTGTTATTTTATGCTCGTTGACCTTCCCGGAGGATTATTTCTCTTCAGAATTGAGGCACTGATTCTATCAAGACGCTTATAAATAAATGAGTTGGAGGAAAAAAGCTCTTGTCAAATTTATTAAAGTTATTTTTCAAAGATCAATAATGAATAATTAGTTACGGTGATTAGAAAATCTCGGTGTTAATTAGGATAATATCAAGCTACAGAAACAATTCTAAATTATTGTGCATTAATAATTACTTTTTAATAACATCTGCAATACTCGTATAATATAAATGATTTATACGGGTTGTTTTCTTTCGTGGATCTTGTATTAAGATATTCACAACTTTTTTTTTTTTTTTTTTTTTTGTTTTTGGCTGTTCTGAATTATAGAGGTTAAAGTCTTGAACTTTGCACATTTGCTCCAGCGATAGATTTTATAATTTTAAAATAACATTTCTCAACGGGTATACACCATATAGAACATTACATGAGATTGGAGTCGTAAAAATTGTGGTCGTGTAAAAGTTTGCCAAGATGCTTATTAATGCAATGGTAATTTTGCATAGCGGATTCGTGCTCTTGTTCAAATGTATGATATTTTCGGAAAGATCGTGGATGAACTCTGATAGCCATAACAAACAACTGAACCCTGATGAATTCCTAGTAATGAATAAATATTCATAAATTGACTGGTTAGGTAGTTATTAATGCCAAACTACCTACAATGATCGGAAATAGTCAGGTTCATACGTGTAGTAATATTATTACTATATCTCACATAGCCATCCAATCCCTTCGCTGAGTTTTCATTTTAAATATCAAGTCAATAATCGTTTTAACGTTTTTCAACAACGTTCAATCGGATTTTAATTATTTTAACAAAGTCGACAATCCTGGAGAAGAATAAATGAATAGGTACTACACATACGAAAAGAAGTGTAGTATAACAGAACAGGTTATTTATCGATACTTGCTCCGTTTTTCGAAAGCTATCTTCCTGCCGTTGACAGGTTGGTATATTGTATCTTGCCATTGCATTTGTCCTACCGCTCGACAACAATCCTGATTGCTCCTGCTGTATCAATCTGTTGGATATACCCTCTGTTGGGGTCATTTATAGATTACGGTCTCCTCGTTCTACCTCAACGTTCCGGTGCCGACCGTGGAAGAGTTGGAAAGCGGTGCGGCTACCAATAACGCAAATCTGGCCCGAATTTCAAGGCTAATCTTTCATCGCGAAAATACCGGCAGGTTGCTGAATGTCGTTAGAAACGAAGGCTTGTTTCGTTAGGCAGAATGATTTATAGTTCAATACCATTCGTGTTGTATCCCCCCTGCTATATACAATGAAGTATTGGGTGCGTTGTTTACCCTCCCGTTACTATCCGAAAAACGTTGCAAATTATTACACAAAGGTTTATAGTTTCTGTGTTAAGTAATCCTTCTGCACATATCACTGTTATATTATTATTAAACCCTGAATATAGTACAGTATATAAACTCGAGGCATTTTGCCTCGCAAAACGGTCTTCCCCCTCGAATCGCCGGGCAACCCAATTTTACGTTTCTTCGTAAATTTTTATAGTTAAACAAATCCCTTTATGATCGATTAACAGTGATACGCCCCATATCGATGTACAGCTGTGAAATCGGGGCTTCTACAAGTGACACCCAAATCAAACGGATACAGACCGTGCAAAATAGAGCTCTCCGCCTAATCACAAGTGCACCATGGTATCTACAGAATTCCGAAATTCACAAAGACGTAGAAATTCCAGAGGTAAAAGAATTATAAGAAAATCAAGTAGTTGATTATTCTCCAGCATCATAGACCATCCCAACCAAATATTATCTCCAGTAGCACTGGAAACCTTCCCACTCCACTCTTCAAAACGTTTGAAAAGAAAGTGGCATAGTGACGGAGAACAGTGACTTTTATGTTATTTTATTGTGGCGAGGCCTTTTAATGATAATGACCTCTGCGTCAAGCACAACTGCAATGTAATACTTATTGCGATAAATTTGAATATATTTTTTTTTAATTTACCAATTCATTCTCCCACTATGCTAAAGGATTCATGGACTGTGTACTGATTTGAAACTACCTATTTGCATTTATTGCACACTAAATCCTTTATTACACAAATTAAATTAATGTATGAGTTCAGCAGGTCGATTAGAAAATAAATCAGCCTAAGACATTTTCAGTTGATAAGTGGTTTTCCATACTTCGTGACATTGTTTTCAAGGTCTTTAAAAGGCGCTCTATTCAAATGTAAGCGCCATATGACGATCAGGATAGGAATTAGCCTCAGCTGATCAATTTGTCTCCATTTCTTGTTATTGTATTCTACAAGTCTCAAATGCGCTCCATTTAAAATGCATCACCGTAGATTAGTAAAGAAATTAGCCACAGAATCCCCTCAGATGATCAGCTCATCTCCATACCTTATATTAATATCCTACGTGGTCACGAACTGTTAGATCTCACATTTGAACACTGTAGGGGGATAAGGGAAAAAATGGACTAAGAGGTCACTCAGCTGATCGGAGCCCATTCATGAACTGTACACTGTATTGCAGATGTCTCAAATGCCTGTATAAAGAAATTAGACGGTTCCCACCTCTGTAACCGACATTCGTAAAGCGTTTCCGTGGTGGTCGGTCGAAACGATGACTTTGTCATCAATATACCTACATAGATGTTGGAAAATATCTTGATAGAATTAATGCCATTCAATAAAAGTTGTTCCTATCATATCTTTAAAAATAAACTCACTGAATAGTCGACTCGAAGGTTCGATTGGTACATCCTTTTGTTATTCCTGAATATCAGAAGGAATTTTTGAAATCGTTACTGTTTTCCAACCAGCTGTAGTGAATGCACTGATTCGCGTTCATATGTTTTAGTGCTTATGGACGATAATTATCAACATGAAATATCAAACCTTGTTTAGTGGAGTTCAGTTTTCTCCCACAGTTGTGGACAGGTGTCTATAAGCTTCGCCCAGGCTATTTTTTCACTGCTCTACTTAAAATCGATTTTTTTCTCACAAATCTTGATTCCATGTGAGTTTTAATTTAACTGGTCAAGGTGATCAATAAAAATAATGGTTGATCCTGCGAATAGTGGATACCTTTGTTGCACTCATATTTGTTAGGGAAATATTTCTTTCTCAAATTAATGTTTAGGAAGTTGGTGTTACGTTACTCTAATGATTGTTGAATAATTCACGTTCAGCAGGATTCTATTTCCAACCTTCTAAACGTGAATTTGTCGTTATTAAAGTTCAATTCTTGGGATCTGACGTATGCAATGGGGAAAATTCGCCCAAATACAATGGAAATTTATGATCTGATATCATTACCATTAAATCCTGCCAATTTAACCTTAGTTTTCAGTCGTTACTTTTGTGTGAAGTGTTTAAATCAGAAACTAATTCGACAAACAAAGTGGTAACTCCAACACTTGGTAGCAATTTATACTACCAACCTACTGAATATCGATATCACAGCAGTGAGCTGGAGACTATATCAATATCTAGTCAAGTTGATTCGACTCTTTAAAGCCTATTAGATACCACGTACTGCCATTCATGAAAAGAAATCATTCTAGAACACAATTTAAATCCAAAACTTCATGAAAGACAGAGATATTTTTGGAAGCTTTTGATTTTGCGAAAATTTATTGCTCAAACGATCAGCTCCAGCGTGTTCGTTACCCTTCTAAGATCGTCTCGCTTGTCTGGAACTACGTAGATAGCTATTGCAAAATTTATAATGGAGTGTCTCACTGTTAACGTACTTAATCTTTTGGAAAACCCTACCCTAAATTGTTCAACGTGCTGACAGTAAAACTAGACTGTTGAATGATGAGACAATTCAGGATGTCTAATTTTTTTTATTAATCATTAAAAAAACCGTTAATTTGGCTACTTTATCGGATGACTGGGTATTGGTGGGCCAACAGCAAGCCTCGGAAATTGGAAAAAAAAGGTTTTAAATTATTATTACTGGTTTTGTAATATGGAAAAGGTTCGCTCGGTCAGACCGTTCTGAACCATTCACCCTGGGCCACGCCTCTTTTTGGCTGTTTGGACGGTGAGCGGAAAGAGAAAAGCACCCGCTGCCAAGACGTAAATTAATTACATTAGGGGAAATGCATTTGCGAGCCAGGTGGTCCCACTTCAAGTAAAGTTGCAGATTTTTAACGCAATTGTTCGAGCGATCCTCATCTACGCTGAGCAGGTTTGGGGATTCCAGGAATATCTGGTGGAGGAGAGGGTATTATTGCTATTTTTGAAGAGGATTTTCCATCTCTCTCAATACGCGCCTGATTACCTATTGCTCCTGGAAACCGAACTCGACACGATATCCGCATACACCCTTGACTTGCATATCCAATATATCAAAGGTGGCCAAGATGTCTGAGAGTCGGTTTCCAAAGATTCTCGCGAGAGAGATAATCGATGCTGGGATGCACTGGGCTGAGAGTTGGAGAATCTTGGCATTTGAGCACTATGGGAGCTATAACCTACCGTCAACTCATACAACTTTGTGCCACTTTTTTGGTTTTTTGAGCGTCAGAACTTTATTTGTCGTCGTATCTCGTTGAAATGTTTACCCAAGATACTTACACATCTCAGTGATCAAATGTCGCTAAGGGAAAAATTCCATCTGTTCAGCGAATAGAATGGGAACTATTTATTCGTGGCACATTCATTACCCCAGGAAGGTGCAACTTTGAGCCACCATCTTTTTTAGCCTATAATGAAATGAAAAACCTAATATGGCTCATTGTGGCGGTTTGAATCTTGTTAATCAGCATATTGACTTTGCAACGTAATACAAAAAAAAATTTGCCATCGGAATTTTTAGTGTTTTTTCGATTTTTTAAACAAGGCGAATATAAAAATCAATGCAAGGCAACTTTCTGTTCGTTTTTATTATAAAATCTTAGCAATTACAATAAAATCTTAATAAAAATATCCCAACAAATCTTCAACTCGTCCAGCCACCTTTCTCCGATTCTGAGCACCCATTTTCTGTAAAAATACAACGAGAAAGCATTAAATTTTATTGCAGAAATAATAAAAAAACGGTGGCACAAAGTTGTACCCCTAAGTTCCCGTTTCTAACATATCTGGTCATATCATAGAAACAAACAAACTTCTGATAACACCAAATACCGTAATTGGTAGCTGACAGTATAGGGATGAAAATATGAACTTACCAGACTATTCAGAAATCCGCAGCATACTCATCCAAAGGAGACTCCCAGCACAAACTGAACAATTCCCTTTTAGTGGACTAGAGAAAGAGCTACCTTGCCGGCACTGAAATCCACAGGGAAGACTTGTGGAAGCGTCGGCATCCTCTTCTACCATCCCGCTGCTCGTGGGAATTTTTTCGAACTAATAACTTCAAGTTTGTTACCGTTAGAGAGGATAAGGTTCAAAAAACGAGATTGGCACAATGTTGAACGGGGTGCACAAAGTTGTATGAGTTGACGGTACCCTGTATGTGTGTGTGTATGTGTATCTCCACGATTGCGACCTTACGGTACGACATAAAAACAAAATTCAAATTTCGGGGTTGGGTTATTATACCCAAGAGACTAATGTAGAAAAATCAGCTTAAAATGGTCATTTTCAGGGGGTTGAAAAAAATCAGAATCGGTGAATAACGTCGTTGTTAGCACATTTTTTGCATTTTCTCCAAAGGCTTGAGAGATTTTGATCGTATTTACAGGAGTTACTCCTATACTGGGTACAAATGATATTAGATACTCCTCATGCTTGAGGTCTAAGGGGGTTTTTAAGAAAATACTTCCAAAAATAGGTTAAAAAACGTAGTTTTTCAGCACCCTTTTGGTCTTTCCTTAAATATATCTCGAAGGATATTGATGAAATTCACAGAAGTTACTTTTCTTATAGATACAAATGATATTCGATACCCATCATGGCCAGGAAGATGCCCTAAGGACAGTAATAAGCTAAATAATAAATGTAAATTCAAAATTTTTAGCACTTTCTTCGAATTAAAAAAGCAGTAGGTAATTAGCTAAAAACTTCCCGAAATAGGTGAAAAACGTAGTTTCTGTCGAAATGGTTCAAGAGATTCTTCGGTTGATGAAAATTATACCCATTTCAAATATATGTCCGGGAAAATACTGTAAAGGCGGTAATAAGCCAAGAAATACCAAAAAATGACCATTTAGCGCAGTTTCAAAAACGATTTCTTATATAAGTACTTACCTGTGCTAACTATCTCGCTTTTGCTGACTTTTAAAAAAGCTTTCAAGTATGATGACTGAAATCAAGACAGTACAAGTTGTATAGATAACAAAGTTGATATCTTTCGGAGAAATAGTCAAGGCCACCAGCAGCATTTAATGGGGTTCTCAATAACGTTTCTTGTTAGGTATACAATAATAAATCTCTTTGGTCCGTATAGATGTGTGTTCGATAGGTCTAACTATGCTCATGTATTGTGGGAATTGCAGAAATTTTTTTTAAGACGATCGCACGACTTTTTTATACCCTTGGGCGGGTCGGAAAGTAGTAACCACTTACCGCAGCAAACATTTAAAATGAATCATAACTTAACGAATTTTTGCATGAAAAAACAGTAATTAAGCTGGCTTTTCAAATTGATTCGAACTTTAACACATCAGGCGAGCAAGAGTTTTCAATGTTGAATTTACTCTATTCATGTTTAAATTTCTGCCAAAACCAGGAGTTTGTTGAAATTTTTAGGGATGGTTAGATGACAGTCATCACTTCCCCACTCGCTCAGAAAGTCATAAGATCGGTGTTCATCGGTCTCTTACTGACAGCCATCTGAAGAAACTTCTGGACTAATGGAGTCCTATACTTGAAAATCAAACAATCGAATAACAACCCCAGCCTTCTAAGATGTGATCCATCATGATAGCATCCATGTATAATGAATACAAGTAAGGAAAGTAGTGTGAAGCCTCGCATCAGATTTTTTTTCCCATTTTACATAATACATATTTTCTAAACAATTTGGGTGAGACAAATAACGTGAATTCTCCGCAAATTTCAAGGTGTCCTATTTTTATCGCGGAAATAGCGGTATGTTGCTTAGTGTGGTCAGAACGATTTGTTGTTTTGCAGAATGAATTGGTGTTTTCTGATGGTAGAATCTGATACTTATTATTGATCTCATTGTTTTCAGTTTCTCGCAACGAATGTTTTTTCGCGTAGTCGGCTCATAATGGAGCGTATTTTTATACGTCGTGTTGTACTGTTCACGTAAATACATCTTGCATCTCTTGCGTCTGGCGCAACTGGCCTGCACCAACAGTTAGATTTAGTTCTTTATGGAAGGAAGTGATCAGGGTAGTCCCCTGACTAAGCTACTCATATTTATGATTCCGATAGTTAAATAACTATTCATTCAGGAGATATGGACAAACTTTCTGATCATGACCATATTGTGTGACCGTGTTGTATGATTTGTTGTTTTGTGTTGTAGTGTGTACCACTGCTTCATGCCAGAAAGCAAAAAAGAAACCAAATATTCACTGCTTACTAGAGAATGGATAAATACCGAACTATATTAGAATGAATGGCAAATAACACGTGACAAATTTATTACTGATCGACGAACAGAAAGGAAATTGAAATACCAGACAACGGTGAAAGACCCGTCTATTGAGTTTTAGGCCTAACAAAAGCTTGTTGCTCTGCATTGATTTTGCCCCCGTCTGTCTGACCCTTCACTGCCAAGTGGATTACTCCGCAGTGAGCAATACCGTCTTCGTAGTTTTATCGAGAGAGAAATTATTCATCGTTATAATAATAAATATTATGAGTTATACGTTGGCAATATTGATGTACTCGAATATTATCGTTAGAACGGCAGGGGCTTCGATCCCTGAGCTACATTTTCAACCGCAGTGAAAAAACTTCAACGTTGATAATCGACTGATAATTTATGGCCTATGAGTACAATCTGGAATTTCAAGGTTATGCACCAGTCAAACTGCATACCTACCCCGTTATGTGGTACCTGTCTATGTAGTAACGATCATTTCTTTTGAAATCATCTTAAGGGGGTAAGATATTTTCTTGAATTAATCAGGAATTTCAATGTACTTTTTCTCAAAAACTACTTTTCCTAGACAGTTAACTTTTTTGTTTTAGTTTCAAACTTTAACATTTTTACTTGAAGCAGTCGACTGTTTTTCCAGAATTTGTCGGTTTTAGATTTTTGACAATAATTTGAAAGAGAGTCGAAAAGTGATGAACTAGAAATGACTTTTTAAAATTATTTTCCCAACTCTAGAGACCTTTATTGCTAAAATGGCTCGATTGAATTTAAAAAACACATGACCTCCAGTCCATAGACATATCTATGTCAAAAATGTTTCAAGCCCATTATATGGGAATAATTGCCGTGTAACCAAACAATTGTTTCATTTGTCTTCTGTCAAAACCTTGTTTGGTTACACGGCAACACCTATGTAAATATCTCCAACCCTTGATTTACAACTTCCAATACCACGATTTTACCATTTTGCAGTAATATGCCGGCTCCTGTTCAGCTGAGGACCCACTAGCTAGCCCATACGGGCAGATGTAGACCCTTCACACTACCGTTTAGTGAAAACCGGAAGTCTCAAGGTGCCCTGGGTGCTGAATTTTGGAAGAAACGAACAGATGGACACATAACAACAAAGGTTCGATACGCAAAAAATCAGTCCAAAGTTACTAAATAATAGTTGAGAAATATTAAAACAATTGTATTATTTTTTCGAGTTTTCTTTCAAACGAATCCGTCGATTTTGGAGAAAATTGATTTTATATTTATTTCTTATTTCTTAATTACATAAAGCATTGTACCCGACAGTATATGCAGTTTGATGATGCAAATGTATATATTTGCGTAGTATTCGATGTATGCTACGTTGTGTGTATGAGAACTTCCGTAATAATAATTCGTCAAAAATAATGTTACAGTATTTATACAATATTAATAAATTATATAATTATAATAATTATTGCCCGAACTTCTATCATGTACCTAGTGCAGCAGTGTTCAGCTATGAGGGATGGTGACAACAAGTAACATGGAGAATCAGCCACAGTTCCTCGAGTTGGGTATCTCGGCAGTAGTGCTCCATGGTATCACCCCTCACGTCCTTCGTCGCTCTTAGTATAGTGTGTAGTATAATAGTGTTCATTTGAAAGGGGCACTTCCTTTCGTAGGTACTAATCACAATTATCGGGCTCAGCCCACATTACCGTTCGATGTTGAAATCGGCCCTCAAAAGCCCCAAGCCCCAAAAGATTCATCAAAATTGAATGAAAATTCAGAGGTTCACGGACGCACCGAAAATCCTAATTTAACTAGTTATTTGTAATTCAACTTGTCAATTGCTCATCAACCGGTGTTCCTTATACTAAGTCAGATGTCTTCATTGCCGGGGTTTTAAAGGCACTTTTATAGGTAATATTGCCTCATATATTTATCATCTGATTTTATTCACATTCATGTTAACCTTCCTTACTGAATTATTCCTTAAGCGCCCCAAGCTTTCAAACATATTCCAACATTTATTCCTACATATTCAAACGCGCCCCAAAGAAATCCGCCCCTCCCCCCCACCCTACCCTACCCCCATCCACAGAAACGGCATTAAAAAAACTAACGGCGGCACTTCAAAATTAACTGATTACTTGCTCATTTCATGCACATCCATGAACAAGTATCTACATCTATACTATTAATAAGAATGAAACTCCGTCCGTTTGTCTGTCCGTTTGTCGTGTCTATGCACGGCCAAACGGCTGAGTGGGCCGGATCTACGAGTGGGGGGATCTTTTTGGGATTTTCCGATAGGGTGTATAAGCGAATTTAAAATTTTCTAATCCCACCCGAACCATGGGCCGTAGGGCGGGAGGGGGGTCGAAGTAAGAATTAATGTGCGCTTTTTGGACTTCCCCGCTTCCCCTACCCCTCTAAACGGCCGTTGACAATTCCGAAAAAATACGGGTTTCGTAGGTTTTCCTACGAGGAAGACGACGGCGCGATCGGATCGCGAAAAAAGTATCGGGAAATGCGTTAAAAAAAATGCGAGAGTACGGACCCGTTTTCTCGAAAAGTCCGCCGAAAAACTTGGTTTTTTCCGATTAAAATATACCCCATAAAGGTACGTTTTTCGGAACGGTTTTCGCGGGCGAAATACAGCTTTGGGTCCGCCGAATCTGAATCCGAAATCGGATATCGAAAAAAGTGACGGGCAGTCGGTCAAATCACGAGCGGAAGCGTGGGGAACCGTTTAATATGAGAAATTAATTTTGCCGTTTTCGCGAGAAGGCTCTGGGAAGACAGAGGTCTTTGGGGTTCAATAACTCAGGTACAGGTTTCGGTGTTTGGGTGTTGCGAGCAGGTACCTTGCGAGCGAAGCGAGAGCCATTTCAACAGAATAAATTCGGATTTTTTCCTACAAATATACAGCAATACCTTGCGAGCGAAGCGAGCAACATCCCCGAATAAACTTTTCGTGGTTCCACGTAGTTTTATAAGATTTGATTTGTTTGTAAGGATTCCCAACTGAAAAAAACGTCTGCCAAGTTGGGTGGGCAGTATAACTTCCTCAAGGATATACAGGTATACCTTGCGAGCGAAGCGAGCAACATCCCCTAATAAAATTTCCGTGGTTCCACGTAGTTATATAAGATTTATATTGTTTGTAAGAATTTCCAACAGAAAAAAACGTCTGCCAAGTTGGGTGGGCAGTATAACTTCCTCAAGCGAGCGGAGCGAGCAACATCCCCTACAGAAGTTAAAACTACCCTTAGAGATCTACCGTTTGCGAGCAACATCCCCTACACGTTTCAATTGTAATACATCGCATGTATACAGCCACACTTTGCGAGCGAAGCGAGCAACGTTCCCTACATGCCACACTTTGCGAGCGAAGCGAGCAACATTCCCTACATGCCACACTTTGCGAGCGAAGCGAGCAATATTCCCTACATGCCACACTTTGCGAGCGAAGCGAGCAATTTAATGGGGGGTCCGGGGGGCTTGCCCCCCGGCTGGACGTGGAGGCGAGCGTAGCGAGCCGGAGCGGCTAGTACTATATATAATTTTGTAGTATATGTCTAAGTATCCTGAGTAAGTATAGGTATATACATGGATATATAATTATATATATAATTTGAAAGTGACGTCCTAAATCGCAAGGAACACCGTTGACCATATTCAACTTTAAATGGCTTATTCAAATCAGTAGGTTGTTTGTTGTAATTGTACGTTTATATTTGTTTATTTGTAATTTTATGTTGCATTGGATGTTTGTTGTAAGTTATTGTTTCTGTTATTGTTTCTACTCTTGTTTCCAGATAGCTGCGACTCTTCAAATCACTGTTTATCGATTGTTTCATCTTAACCTTTCGGAGGGCGCTATTAATCTGTGATATGAAGTATGTAACATGTTTTTTTGAGCCATTGGTGGTGGATCTAGGGGTAGTTGGTTGGGGCCCCTAGTAGCTTCTCCATTCCACATCACTCACCAATGGGTACCTCCGTTTTTCCTCCATCACGTCACTGATCACCATCAGGGGCGCGTTAATCATTTGAGTATTTTGTACTTTAATAAGCTCAAATTGTTTTTCGATGTTTCTCTTTATCTGTCTTACAATATTAATATAACTCTCTTTATCTCTCACTTATAGTATTAAAATACCTACCTAAGATCCTAGTTCAATGGTATTGACCCTTAACGTAGTATATAATAATTGAGATGAATTGCATCTGATTGTGTACCTGAGCTAATAACATGCCAGACTTTTCTGAAAAAGTTAATGTTATTTTTAATTTTAACTGTTGAAATATGCTATGGAAAAGTTACCTTAACCCTCAAATCCATACACACACGTGTATAAAGTTGGATATTATACATTTCTCAGTATGCTCAAACAAAAATTACAATATTAATCTGTCAAATGAATCGTGCCTGATTGTGTTAGGACTTGTATTGCGCCTGCCGGAAGGTTAAAAATAGAGTGACACAAATTTTGACATGATCCCTACCCAATATTATATCTACGTTTTAAAAGTAGCGTGGTTTCATTTGTTAGAATAAAACGATCGTTTTGGAATAACCGATGATGTGGGTGTATGAGAATGAATGGCTGATGTAGTGTATAGTCTGATCCATTATTTTGCATCGTTCTCGGGCCTCCCCATCTAGGAGAGACTTTTTTCTCGCATTCCATCTGGCCGACTGCTTTATAGCGCTGAATTTGTCTACACTCGATTGGAATCCGGAAGCGAAGCATGGCTTCGCCCAACCCGTGTTTCCGAAGATCAATTCACCCCTCTTTTGTACAATTCTCCTCCTTTTTTGGAAGTCTTTCCCGTTCCTCTTATGTCTCGAAAAGGTTTTCTCTCTCCGCAGTCTTCTTAAGGAGTCAAAAGGCTCCGAAGCGAAGAGTTGTGGAGGGAGGTGTTCTTTAATAATGTTTCCCTTTGAAAAGCAAGGGAATTCACTGCATTACCACCATTCAGTTCCCGCCTCGAATCAACGATTTCCCTTCCCACCAAGCCGTTTTCCAGACATTGTTTTAATGGCATTATCATTTTAATACTCCGCCCGTCCAAACGCTAGGGAAGCGTATACTGGAAACTCAAGAGAAGCGATTGTACAGACGGGCTAGAATTAGCATAGCACCCAGCGGATGGGATAGCGTTAGGTCAGTTAACCTTCGACCCTGAGTGCTCCAACTCCTCGACGGTACCTTGTAAATTGAGTCCAGATGGATAACCCCGCACTGTGAGCTCATTTGTACATCGAGGGCACTAAAACCGTAAAGTATTCACATTATTGAATCGCTAACGGCAGTCAAATATAATTTACCAACTGCTTGTGTAGAATCGTAACGAATTGGTCAAAAATAATAATCCAATAAAGAACGGTTTTTCATAAACTTTGGTCCAGTGGTTTGAAGAAAAACGGTGGTCAGCGTACGACGGACGGACGGAATTCCAGCATGGATACGTCATTTACCTAGTGGGGGGGGGGGATTGTGTCGCATTTTGGTTTGTTATTTTCAATAAAGAACCTATGTGATCTGCTGAGATAAAAATATTTAACTCCCTCCCCTCTCAAAATTTACTTTTCTCCAAAACTACGGAACCATATGAATTTTGGATCAAAATTTATAGATACGTCGGTGAAGTCCAGTAATATCGAAAACACTCTCGCTCAATCCTGAAGGGACTGAAATACTGAAAGAGATTTCAAAAATGTTTTTAAGTTTTTTTTTTTTTTTGTAATGTATATTTAGGTCTCATCAGAGCAGCGACATCTATGAATTTGCGATTGAACCTCTAATTTTCATTAATGACCGGTAGACAGTCTGCCGTCAGTGCGACCCTCAGAGCAGACGGGCGATATTTTTACCGCGGTTAATCTAAAAATGTACACACTCCAAAATAATTTAGGGATCACTTTTCCTTTTAGACACCAAAGACCCTAGATCAATCGGACAAAGTTCATAATATTATATCTCATGATTAGGTACCTACCTAATGGAGATGGGATGCACCACATTCTTCTTGTTTTTTCTCAAACACGGAGAAAGACCAATATCAAGCTCTGACATGAGCCAAAACAAAATGAATCGCGCTTCTTCATGGTTACTCTAATCCGAGAACGGAATAAGATATCGCAATACTAGCTTCACCATCGTGTTCAGTGCTGAAAAATCTTTGAAATGAGGCGTCACTCGGCAAAGAATGAAAAAACGTTTTTCCAAGTACCTATTCGAAAACCGGGGGATCAGAGGGGGATTGGGTAGTCCGAATAATTTTGGATTTTTTTCTGTTTTTTATTTGCTTAAAACTTAGTATTAGGGACCCCATAAACGCTCTACGAATTTCACGCTTTAATAAACGCTTTACGAATATGTATCAAGTTTTCAAAAATTTCAAAGTTGAAGAATCAGTCAAAAATCGGGGTAATGCCGTTCGCTAGCTGTAAAAATCGGTTATATTTGCATGAAACATTGTCCAAATTCAGATTGAACTACTCTTATGGAAGTATCCCTGTATAACCAATCCTAGAACCATGCTGTTTAAAACGCAGGTAGTAGGTGTTAGTTGAAAAAAAAAAAAAAAAAATGTAATCACAACTGAGTTTACTCTGTGAAATATTCCGTCCTCCGATTCTCTCGATCGTTCTCTTTAATGTTTTACGCTCAACTGTTTTAGGAGTTTATGTAGCTTTAATGAAAGAAATAGCCATGAAATTATGAAGAAGTTCTATTTATGCACGTACTAGCACGCAGACCCAAGGACTCGCTCCGCTCGGCCGTCAGTAACGTTATTCTCAAGGCCTCCCTCCATCGAAATCTATGAATATTTACCTACATTTGTCATTGAATCTACAAGATTAGTTTAATAATAATAAAGTATGAGTACCTCCTAATTATTTTTAATAATTTGATTCCATGTTTGTCTATCAAAATCATAAGCTAAAATTTCTCTACACGATCAATAGCGACTGAAATGTCGAAGATTTCCTCAAAAATTCGCTGATAGGGTCATGCTGCATGACTGGAATTTTTACAGATAAAGAGATTTTCGTACTGCCATAAAAGACTCGCGGATTCATTTGATGTAATCGTACAAAAACAATGCTGGGGAGTGCAAGCGTCTGCGAATAGTTGAGTAGGTGGGTGCAATTTATTGATCCATCAGTGCAAAAACGATAATACAATTTTTTTTAAAGCTAGTTATTTTTTCATCGTTCACTAATGATTAACTCAATGTCGAGCTTATTTTGATTATGCACAGTAGATCGGTTTGATAAGAAAGTATCTTTCGTTTTTGACCTACCTTTTATTTTTCCTCTTTCTTTCGACATTTACTAAAAAGCGTAAAATTGTGGAGTAGGTACTGGAGATGTAAAAGTCTTAGCGCGTTTGGGGGGTGTGAAGCGCTAAGTTTTGGTGATATAGGTACCTACTATAATACGGGGTTTAATAATAACCGTAGATAAATGATCTGCAAAGAAGAAGGTATACAGAAATAATTAACATTTTTGTAATGATTTGCTGTGTTTTCCACACCGAAAAGTGTAATACCCTAGGTCTTCACGTACATCCACTCCCTTAGTTTTCATCCCAAGAAAATCGTTCACCACTCGTTGGAAAGTTCCTAATTTATCAGAAAACCTCTCGCTGTCAAATTAATCTCCCCTCACTCCCTGAGCCATAAATTACGTAATTAATTTCTCATATAAACAACAATCTTATGTGTTTTAAATTATTACGGGAAGACGACGGATTGAGAGGCTTTCGTCGGACTCTGATTTATTTTACTAGCTATTCGACGACAAGATAACTATTCAACCTGCTCATTTCTCTCATAAGTTATCGGGAAGATAAGGTATTAAGATCACTTGATACTACTCACGGATACAAGGCGAACATGTTCGTCTAGGACGATGTTAGTCTAGTATCCGTAATACTCTCCATAATCTTCTGTTTCTCCCTTTAAGGGAGAAAATTTTCTTTTTTAGTTGCTTCGATTCATTATTTTCATTAGTAAAACTTCGTAATCATCCAAAAACGGATCCTTCTTCAAAATTTGTTGATTTACGTTTCAAGATACGTAGAATGGAACAATCGAATTAAAAATATCCGTCCGTTCGGCTTCCGAAGCATTTTTTCAAAACTAGTATACCAATGTTTATGAAATTCAATTAACAATATAAATATTAGCCAAACGTTAGCCTGTAATCAGGGAATTACTTTCAAACAGCCCAAAGGGATGAACTTTAAGGATTGAAATTTTTTGGATAGGACTCATTTCAATAATTTTTTGTTTTCTTAGACGAGAACAATGGTTTGTTATGGAAATGGATAAACCAAAATTTATTTATTCTTGAAGAAATTGGAAATTAATTATTTATTATGTTTGTATTGGTTTGGAGCTTTCGTGAACCCGTTGGTAGTTGATTTCGATTACTTCAAAGGCAACAGTAACCGAGAAGCGATTCGGTCATGTCCGGACGATCAGCCATAGACGCGGGTTGGGATTTTCAATTTTGTTCATCATGGAATAACTAAAAATGCGATTCGAACTAATCGTGGGGTTTATCACAAACTACGCTGATATAATTATCCACACGGTGTTTCTTAACTTTTGTGTGCTACTCAAGGCAAGAAAATTGTGAGAGAAGCTTATGGACTACAAGCTTTTCAAAGGCTCTTGACTTTATTTCGTGGGACGTTGCCGCACGGCATCAATAATTCATCGCAGAAAAACGATCCTTTTTTTTCCTTCGTCTGGCTGTGCTTAGAGGTCCCCCTCTCCCCCTCGACCGTCCTGTTTGGTCGATTCGATATAAGAGGAGTAATCCATTTCCCATAAAGCCCAGGGCGATACATGTGTCTAATCTGACATATTACCAATATTTTGCCTTAGTCGATATTGATAGAACAGGCTGGCAGACATAATAAGGCCAGGCTAAACTTGACAGTTTGAAGTAGGCACGTCTTCAACCTGCAATTTAGAAAAATGGTTCTTTTGAAAATGCTTGCGACCAAGATAAATATGTTGAATTAGATTTGGTGCTTGGTAGTCGCTATTTCTGAAATTGTTTGCTCCGAATCCATGGCTTAATTTTTTTGCAATCTCAAAAAGGTTGTGTGCTCTAGTTTTTTGTGTTTTCTTCCTTCTGTGCAATACGACTAACCAAACTCAAAAATGATAAAATCAAACTATAGTCCAATGATTGTATTATGGTCCACCTAAAATTGACTTCCAGTTCATGGGTGCTTAAAATGAAGATCAAATGTGATTTCTCGGAGGTAGAGAAGTTACATACCTACAAAAAATAACTGGAATCAATAGGCCATCACAGCCTCCCTCCCCCACCCTCTTTTTATTAGTTAATTAACTCACATTACTGGATTAACCGAAATACAACTTAAACACAATACAATTAATTACACTTCTTTAAGGGAGACTTGTATGTTATATCATTACCTATAATTCACAAAGGGACACAACATTTCTTCTTATGGTATTTCGGTTTCATTGACTTCCTATGAAACTATGTTCATAAGATTGTTTTCAATGGCAGGATTTTGAGTTATGACCGATTTATGCTCTGGTCATTGTATATGCCTTTACACCAAGATATGAGATATTAGTACCTAGGGGTATTAACCTTCAACATATACGTGAGCATATATATATATATATATATATATATATATGTATATATATATATATATATATATATATATATATATATATATATATATATATATATATATATATATATATATATATATATATATATATATATACTAAAAAACTTATGTCTATGTTGGTTTTTGAGCCCACTGAGGCTTTCGATTAGACATCAAAAACTATCTTGAGAGCATAGTTTCATAAGAATTCCATGAAATCCAGATCCCATAAGAAAAGTGCTGGGTCCTTTAAGTTAGTACCGAACTAGCTACTATGGAAAGAAGAATACTTTGTCTGGTAGAGTACCTTCAATAAATGTAATGCGTTAACTAATTTCTATATCTTAGAAATGATTATCAAATCTAGAATAACTTTCAGATTAGAGCACTGTGAGCTGTACATCCTATCACCATCATTACTTGGGATATTAACGTTCAAAAAATGTTCTTTTACATATCATAAAGGCTTGTTGTTTATTTTGCCATTTGAAAGCTGAATATTTGAGTAAGTTTTAGTGGGATTTGACATTCCCCATTCTAATATATCATTGAGATTTTCAATTCTAAACTTTCGTAGATTTTAAAAGAAATTTTCATTTTTAAAAACCGTTTCTATGTTTAGCTTTTGTGTTAGTCTCTAGGTGGTATTTTTCGATAATCAAAGAACAGTTTTATTTAAGGAAATTTATGGCTACAGAGAAGGCCTCTCGAGTGATTCGCAAATAAGAGATGGCGCAATCGTCGCACTAATTTTTTCCTAACTTTTTTCTGCTTCCACAAAATCTTTCAATCTGAAAACTCTATAATGTTCAGAGTAAATGGTAAAAGGTTCCATCATTGAATTTTTCTGCACCATTTTATTTTTAAAATTTGGTTAAAAGTTTAAATTGACTGGTTTAAGGTAGAGAACTAGGTGTTTTTAAAGAAATAGAAAAAACGTGGTTTTTCGTGAGGAAAAAAAGTTCAAAAATCTTATTATCTTATTATCTTAAAATCTTATTATCTTCTTAATTAAAAAATAAAAATTGGAAAAACATTTATGCGAATCGACGTTTTACAACAGGTACCACCGAAATATAGAATCAGTTTAAAAAGCCATAAGACTGATTTACCAGTAAACATTTTCATTCTAAAATGTTTCACAGCCATTGGAATATCATCAATTTTGATTCCAATTCGCCAAAAGTCAATCGTTATAAGTAAATTTCTGTAAGGCCTACCACCGTAGGAGCATTATTATTTAGACCAATTGTTGGAATCGATAGAGTAAGGGAAGGCTTCTGAAAGTTGAAAACTAAAGATGGTAGATATCAACGACAACCTCCTGCCCTACTCAGCTCTCCGAATAAGCTAATTGCCGAAAATTATTCAGACCCTTCGACCTCCAGCTTTTGACCCTGAGAGGAGTAGTAGAACAGGAGCTATGTTGGAAGGGGTTGAAATGACAATCGTTCCAGGAAATCTGAAGGAATTTGCAATGGAAAACGGCTTTGGAAACTCGAAAGAGTGAGGGAGAAAAGCAGAGTACCATAATAATGGAGAGGATAACTCGGCGGAGATGCCTGGACTACGCCCAAGATGAGCCTGTTTGGAAGAATTGGGTCAACATTCAAATGAGACGGTAGTAAGAGCTTGCACGATTGTGCTCCCCTAATAAAGAACCATCTATTCTATATTAATTATGAATATTTTACTGACTCGAAATATAATTTCAAAAATTTTTTCCTTACTAAAATCCACTTTTGCCCGTAAAATTGGGAGTCCAAAATTTATTGGATGAAAAAATAAATAAATGTAAAAGAATGGATGCTGGCGTTCGTGGTTTGCGCAAGTGCAGATATATTATTTTCAAGTTAGGAGAACATTTTTAAAGAGGGTAGGAGGTAATGGGTGAAAAAATGATTCTCTCATTTTCTCAGGATTATTTTTTAAAAACCCCACCCTTTTTAACTCATATTAATTGGACATTCTCTAATTTATAATGGGACAAACTGTCACTGATTTTATCACATCAAATAGGGACCCCCATTATGATTTTTTCTATTTTTTATTAATGAGCCTACCAATACCCCACCTAGAAAATTATTGCTTATGTTTACAGATAAGCAGATTCCAAAAATCACAAGGAAAAACAAACAAAAAAAAAATCCATCCGTCCGCCGCACAGTGGACGGAAACAGCCCTTTTTGTAAATTAACCTATCAGCTGGCCAAATTCGATATAAATTCTTATGTATTTCGGGGCGCTTGGGGCGCTCCTTGGTCCACCCAGAATATGATAATTTTGATGACTAAAACCCACAAAAACTACGCGAAATCGTTCTAAAATTATTCCAAAATCTTTATCAAAATATTCACGGCTCTTCATTGACCGGAGGAGGGAGTAGGATGTATTTAAATATTTCGGTGCGTTGAATAAAAAAATAATAACGACCAGCTTATTTTGGCAAATCCCGTTATCCAAGTGTAGGATTCTCATCGGAAGAAAGTGCGTGGATATTTCCCTACCTGCGAATTGAAAATGAGAAGATGTAATTTTGTTATATAAAAGAATTCTATAATTGCTCGCTAATTAGTAAAACAATAACTCTAATATTAATGTCCGCTCCAAAGTCCTGAACGCGAGAGGCTGGTCTTACGAAACCGTTTCATGAAACGTCCTGACGCTCGCCTACCTTCCTTGACCGGAAGACTGTGAACATTTTTATGGAGAAGGCTTCTTGAATACAAACGTAATTATGCTATCCGAGAAAACACCTCCCAGGATGACTGGAGATTTCCTTCGTTTTTTCTAGTCTTCCAAACTTTGAAAATCCCAATATTTTCTTAGTAAATTGAAAAACTGTAGCACTGAACTCACATGGTGGGACAAAAAGAAAGCCATTCTGAATTGACAGATTCCGTCAAACTATTCATCTGGGATGTGAAAGAGTATCATGCTTGCCTGTTAGTTATCACTAATTTATTAACTTTCTTTTTCAAATTTCTAAATTCCATCAGAACTTAAACAACCTGCTGGTTGTCTCGATTGATGGTTTCCTGCATTAGGGCGGTCAATCCCATAATTCCAAATCATCAGTCAGGTAATTTTCTTGTAGATTCTGGACTAGGAGGATAGTTATGAAACGTTGTGGTTTGGTTACCTCATGAGTTTCATCATGGTAGTATAATTTTTAGCTGCTGCGCATGCGCGAACCTCAAATTCTTATAACATCCATGACTTTTACAGTTTTCATGCCATTTCGATTACATATTCTCCGATTGGCTGTTTTTGGCTGAAGATAGTCCTAAATGAGTGTATGGTAGTCCATGTGAGTCCCGACTCACCGGTAGCTTTTGCTCATGTACCAACGCAACAGCTATCAAGCATAATTATCTCATCGCCTAATTGAGCAATTTCGCTAAAACTTGGATGGTAGAATAGAAAACATAATTTGATATTTATGCATATAAATTCCACCATGAAGTGATATTACATTCAGATAGGCTTACATTTTACGCTCTAACTTTATTTACTATTTTTTCCAGCTAAATATATGCACCCGCTATGAAAAGTTTCAAGATTGTTCAAAACATTTCAATGATCAAGACATTTTATCGTATGTTGTTTTATTAAAGTTATTGATATTCGTATTTTTGGATTAGGGTTGCTAACTTCGGACTTTCATAGCATTATCCTCGACTCAGCAGTTTGAGGTGAACTGTACAAAGCAGCGAATTCTTGAACGCAGACAGAGGCCGGGTTCAATGAGGGGTTGCGCTGGTTAAAATGCGGTGCAGGCTCCAAAGCTCTGGGAAGGTTCTGTTCTGACTCGCGGATATGGGACTTTCCGCCTTCAGTCGAATATTTGACTCCCTTTTCGTGAGCTGACCAGGTTGAAGCGGGCAGGTGATACAGCGAAGGGGAAGTGTCAGAAATACCGCTTTACCTCTCGCGATTTCCACTCCCACTACCCTCATTCCAGATCTGAACCCCGTGTAGGGTTTTCCCTTAAACCTATTCACGTTCTTTCCCCGGGATCTAGCCAGCCCTCAGTAAAGAATTGATACATCCTATTGACCATCCAAGTAGGCCATTTCAGTTTAACCTTACAGTCAGTCAAGACCAAAAATAGGGGTTGATTTTTTGATTTTTTTAAATTAATTGGTATATATATATATATATATATATATATATATATATATATATATATATATATATATATATATATATATATATATATAAAACAATATGTTGAGTTCTCGACCACTTTTTCTTAACACCTTGTTATATACAGGGTGATTCCCTCGCAGATGTAAAAAAAAAAAAAATTGGGTGAAACTGCATCAAAAATGGAGTGAAATGCCGCCAACTGCATATTTTTATCTCAATCCGTTCTTGAGATATGATTTTTTAAAGGTTTTTTCAGGAAAACCATGTTTTTTTCCTTTTAAACTCATATTTCTCCACTTTACTTCATTCAATTTTAACGTTTGACCACATTTTCGGAATCAACATTAAATTTACTATAAGAATAGTGTAATTGGGTTCTTAAAAAGTACCATCCGGAGACCCTCACATCAGCTCAAACATTGACGATTTTGAATAAAGACTATTTCTGAAAATCTTTAAAACTGTACTTCTCTTCCAAAACGAATCCTGGAAACTGGCAAATCTTATGAAAACTGCTTCGTCTAATACTCTTTCCAACGGTATAATCAAGTTTACTTTTATTTTGTTATTTAGTGGAGAAAATTATGTTTTAATGTTAAAATCGGCGCTCCGCGCCTCGCCAGGGGGCAAGCCCCCTGGACCCCCGGTTACCTCTATTTACATACTTCGGACGAAATTATTGAAACACAGAATGTGTTTGCGTTGTCGCGCAACCAAGTGACAACCAAACAAGCGTCATTGTTTACTATTCATTTATAACATCAATTTATATAGTTATAGTATGAAACTACGAAAATTGCGTTGTCGCGCAACCAAGTGACAACCAAACAAGCGTCATTGTTTACTATTCATTTATAACATCAATTTATATAGTTATAGTATGAAACTACGAAAAAAAATACGAAATAAATTCGTGATAAATCAAGAGCTTTCCAACGAATGGTGAACGATTTCTGTGCGATTAAAATGGCGGAAATTCCATTTCCCTACCAACGGCTCGGTTGTACGTGAAAATCATCCGTCACACATTTCGTTCCCATCCCGCGTTCCATTTTCGGCTAGTTAGTCCATGGCTAAAACACATTCTGTGTTAAAATGAGGGTTTTTCAATGAAATTGTTTGTTTTCTCGAAAGATGACACTCCATGAGCCTACGAGTATGGGGTCGGTTTCTATGTATTTTTTCACGCTGTATCGAATGGTAACATTTGTTCATCTCTCCAACTACGTTATAACCGAGTTTTACACTTAAAATCGCAAATGGTTAGTTTGTTTTGTTACGATTAAATGAATGTGTGTTATTGGGTAAAACTAGTTAATTAAAGTGTAAAACTCGATTATAACGTAGTTGAGAGATCTGCATGAGTTTCCATTCGATCCAGCGAAAAAAAATACATAGAAACCGACCCCATACTCGTTGGTTCATGGAGGGTCATCTTTCGAGAAAACCAACAACTTCGTTGAAAAACCCACATTTTTTAACATTAAAACATTATTTTCTTCCCTAAATAACAAAATAAAAGTAAAATTGATAATACCGTTGGAAAGAATATTAGATGAAGCAGTTTTCATGAGATTTGCCAGTTTCCAGGATTCTTTTTAAAAGAGTAGTAAAGTTTTAAAGATTTTCAGAAATATTATTTTTTCAAAATCGTCAATGTTTGAGCTGATGTGAGGGTCTTCGGATGGTACTTTTTAAGAACCCAATCACACTATTCTTATAGTAAATTTAATGTTGATTCCGAAAATGTGGTCAAAAGGTAAAATTGAATGAGGTAAAGTGGAGAAATTTGAGTTTAAAAGGAAAAAAACACGGTTTTCCTGAAAAAACTAAAAAACCATATCTCGAGAACGGTTTGAGATAAAAATATGCAATTGGCGGCATTTTACTCCATTTCTGATGTAGTTTCACCCAAATTTTTTTTTGTTTTTTTGCAGCTGCGAGGGAATCACCCTGTATATAAAGGGAATTTTTCATATCTCGTTTACTCATGTGATGGAGCTCTACACCGAGAGTTCAACTCCTTTTTGGAAAGGATGGCATGGAAGCGACTCTATTTCAAAGTATTAAGATGGACCAAAATAAAAGTACAATTTATTCGCCATAATTCGAGCTGAGTATCTTCGACTTCGTGGAGTATGGAGAATGGTGAGAAGCCGTTTGGGTATGGACGCTGCCCTCCCCCAACTTGTTACAGTCCCATGATTGTTTCAGTGAAATTCTTTAGCAATATTAACGAGTTACATCCTCTCTTTTTTTTTTTTTTTTTTTTTTTTTAACCAAATTTTTAGTTCAATAAATTTGATTGTAATAAATAGAAGAAATGATGCTCGTAATAATAAATTAACAGGTTCTTTCTTCGTTAAAATTTCCTAAATACCAATCAAAATTCAACAGATATTTCGCTTCACGCAGCATGGCTTCATGAGCTAGGTTTTATAGCTTTTCCAAATTGAGATCGTCGTTTTTTAAAATACACTCGTCCTCTTACAAAATGAATTCGTCCTTTTACAAAATGAATTCGTCCTTTAAAAAGAGGAACCAAATCTTGAAGACAATTGGAAAATTATATGCAGATACCTCTTCTCGAAGAATAATAATAATTGATTGCATTGGTTTGCATAGTTAATAAAGATGTAACACATAAAATTTACAACGTTTGCAAGGAATTGATACAAGAAATCTGCAAAAAGTTTGGAAGAAATCCATACAAAGCCTTGAATTTTGGAGTTTTGGTTTATTATGTTCAATAATGAACCTTTGCAATCGACTAAGAAAAAAGGGGAGAGTAATGGAATGTATCAAAATGCATAGAATTAAAAAAAAAAAAAAATCCGTCTGTCCACCGTACGCTGTCCAGAGCATTACTTCAAAACTACTGGACCAAAGTTCATGAAATTTTGCTGAAGAATTATATATTGGCAGGGGATGTGCCAGTAGCCAATAACGTCGGCATCAATTTTGATCAACCATAAAGGGTAATAATCAAGGGCTGAAATATTCAAAAATCGAGATCTCGAAAATTGTTCTGGTAGGTAACAGTAATGTTTTTTGTTTGTCATTTTCATATATTTTCCCAACAAACCGAATGAAATCATACTGAAAGCTGTACGATTTTCCGTCCTATAATGGGACAGCGACCGTATAATTTATGGGGGGAACTAAGTTTCATGAAAGAACGCTAGATAGTGTTAGGCTTGCAGCAAGCGAGTCTTGCGCCACCACCGCGGTTTAGCTAATTCACGGCACTGCATCTTCTGCTCGTGTAAGGAAAGATTAGTTGTGTTATTTAATTTTATTAACTTCTGTTCAGTAGGTGACTACCCTATGGAGATACATCAGGTACCTACCTAATAATTTGTTTAATAATATAGACAGGTTTTCTGCTAGAAGAGCTATACAATACAGAAATAATAAACACCTGTGTAATAATTTACATCGTTTTGCTTCCGAGACTGCAAGGCAGCGGAAGCTTTGTTTTCACTTTCGAAATGAAAAAAAAATTTTTGCTCCAAAATCAAAATTTCCACCCGCATTTTGCGTTTCAGAGCCTCCTGAACAAATTTGGTTCCGTGTCTGTCTGTCTGTCTGTCCGTCCTCATTTCCTTGTAACAGCCATAACTTCCACAATTTTGATCCGATTTTAACCAAATTTTCAGTGATCGTGCGGGTTAAGCTCTAGATGGTCCCCTATCAACTTCATCATGATCAAATCAACGGTAGCTTCTGCGCAGGCGCTAACGTGAATTCCTTGTGACGGTCATAACTCTGTCAATGTTGAACGGATTTCGGTAAGATTTTCAGGTATGATGTGGGTAAGGTCCCTTGAGGTCCCATAAGACAAGCATCATAATTGCATTAGCGGTACGCTTGCGCATGCGTGAACGAAATATTCTTGTTACGGTCCTTGCAAAAGCCGTAATTTCCACAATTTTGATGCGATTTTCTTCAAATTTTTAGGGATTGTGCGGGTATAGCTCTACACGGTCCCCTATCAGTTCCGTCATGATCGAATCAACGGTAGCCTCTGCGTAGGCGCAAACAAAATTTTCTTGTTTCGGTCATAACTCAGGCAATTAAAAACTCCTTCAGTTTTGATCCGATTTAGACGAAATTTTCAGGGAACATGCGGACTACATCCTGGATCCTACCATATTAAAATCAAAATTTTCCTTATTAATTTCATTAATTACATGTACCATTCAGCTTCCAATTTCCCACCTTATTAATTCCCTGATGTCAGAACCGGTCGTCTCTAGTTTTCTAGAATTTAATGGTGACGTACTGTGAAGGTCACGAGGAAGCTCAAGTGCCATTTCCTTGGCAGTGTATTTTTTCTCCCTCAATGCAGAGGCAGCCCTGACGCTGCTCTAGGCACGAGGGAAAGCTTATGCATTAAAAAGTTGTTGCCTACAGTAATTTGTGTCTGATGCTCATAGTTGGTAGGAGAGAAGATTTTCACGCCCATGCATAAAGACTGCATTCCGACCGCCACGGTTTTCCCTAGCCCCAGACACCGCCGTTGCTATGATACCCTCGAGATTCGGTCCCTCTTCATGAAGGACGAATTCATTTTGTAAAAGGACGGATTCATTTTGTAAAAGGATGAATTCATTTTGTAAAAGAACGAATTCAATTTGAAGAAGCTATATTCTAATTCATTATTTCAATTAGGGCGAGTGATCCAGTATTAGACAAATTAGTGGAAAAAGGATAGATTTTGCTCAATTTCCAGGTCAAATCACATCTTAATGTATTTGGGAGGCTGATATACATTTTCGCACATCTAACGAATGCAGTACAACCAATAAAATGATATTATTGGGTTTATTTTCAATATAATGAATGCTCAGAGAAGCGTTAAAAACGGTCGTTGGCAAGCTTTTTTTTTAGCACATTAAATTGGTCAAATTTCAATATTGTGCAGAATAAATCACTAAAAATGGCTAAAAACGGCTTAAAATTGTTAAATTGATGTTTTCTATCACGATATTGTTCAAATAAAGTTATAAACTATAAAATAGGAAATTCAAAAAGTTATGTACAAAATTATGCTGAAAAATTGAGTTAAATTTCATTAAAAATTGCACACAAAAAAATCGAAAAAAAGTGCGAAGAAAAACCTAAAAAATCAAAATCTTTTTTTGAGTGACAGATTGTTATATAGAATACGTTTTTGGCCATACAATTAATCGTTAACAATTTCTTTGCACTCAAAAAGCTCAAATTTCAAATTAATCAAACATTATGCAATATGATAATTTACGATATTTCGCTCATACGATCAAGCTGATGACTGGAACTTTTAGGGTTATAGTCCTGAATTTGTTCGTTTCTTTCTGTACAGGTTGTCCCAAAAGTTTTTTGAGGTATCGAAGTGAAACTTAAAGAGGATTTTCCAAGTGCTAAATACTAAGTTTTGAGCCAATAAAAACAGGAAAAAAATCAAAAGTTTTTGAATACCCAAAGGGTAGAGGAAGGGGGGTTTACATGGAAAATTATTTTTCCGTGTTTTACCGTCTGACACCTCATTTCAAAGATCTTATAGTGCAGAACACGATGGTGAAGCCAGAATTGCGATACCTCATTCCGTTCTCGGATTGGTGGTCATGAACCATGAAGTAGTGCGATTTTCTCTGAAGGTAGGTACCTATTTTACGATGAACTAGCGAGTCTTCATGGTTCATCAACTCCAAACCGAGAACGGATTATGGTAAACCGTTTCTGGTTTCACCGTCGAGTACAGCACTAAAAAAGCTATAAAATGAAGTGTGCCCTTTGAGTAGCCCAAAAAATTTGGATTTTTTTTCTTCGCTTAAAGCTTGGTATCAGGCACCCCAAGAACGCTCTACAAGTTTCACTTCAAAATCTCAAAAATTGTAGAAAACCGTAAGGGAAGAGGGGCTACATTCGGGACACCATATATATATATATATATATATATATATATATATATATATAATTTGGACCGACGCCATTCTTCAAAAATGTTTACGTAAGTAAATCTAAGGAAAAATTGCTAGAAGTGGCGCAAATGACATAAACTTTGTTTTTCATATGAGTACCCCTATTTTTTTTATTCCGGATTCGAATTCCTCGTGAAATTCCATGAAGAAATGTCCCATCACTCGATTCTTCACGTGCACGTAAACGAGCGCAATTACGCTCCGAAAAAAAAAACTACATTTTAGTACGCTTTTGCTGTGTGGAAATGAGTAAAATAAGTGCAATTCTGGTCTATTTTTCGGTGTGTTCCCAAGTTGGTGCTACGAATATAAATAAATGAACATCATTACGAGATTCAGCAAGAAACAACAACCCAAATCACGTATTACGTGTGGCAATTGAATATCTTCAAAAACTCAATAATTTACAATTGTCGCAGTTTTCGGAGCGGAATTGCGCCCGTTTACTCGCACTTAAAAATCTAGTAATGGGTCATTTCTTCATGAAAGTTCACGTAGAATTTTGATCTGCAATTGAAAACGGGGGTTCTCTTTTGAAAAAACAAAGTTTATGTCATTTCTGCCACTTCTGGCACAAGTGGCGCGCGTGAAAGTATTCTTCCTGAGATCTAAGTAAAACATTGTCAAGAATAGGGTTGATCCCAATTTTTTACCGTGGGGAAATGAAGGGGGGTGTAACCTTTCCGTGGGACACCCTGCATATATGAAACTTCATGAAGGTATTTCGAATGAGTGTGAAATGGCGTAGAGAAGGTACGAGTTTCGTAGGGGGTTTAAAACGTCATGAAGGAGTTCTTTGGGTTAGTAATAAAAATTAGACATTATTATTCATTAATCGTTCAAATAATAACTAAAAACTAATTAGTTATTAGCTACTAGCATTAAATAATTTTTAAACTACCTAAATTAGTTATTATTATTATTTATGTACCAGTAACTGATTTGATTAACTGAATTATTCATTTGTTAGTTGCATGTGGTATTTAAAAGCAACAACTAATAGCTTATTCGTCGTTACCGCTTCCACACAAATCCAGCGAGGTGCGAGTCTCGCGTTGCCACACTTTCATTAAACCAACGCAATCGCATTGCCAAGCTTCCTATAAACCATTGCAACGAGATAAGTAATAAAGTAGAACTTCGGTCGAACATTGGTCTCCCCCCAAGGCCTCACCCGGTCAGCTCAAAACTTAATTTTCTTTGCATTTCCTGGGAGGGGCGTGCTCTCTGAATCGCCTGATGCCAAACGTGTAAACGGTAGATCGATTCGTTATAAGCTAATACGAGGCGTCAAAATTTATGTTTTCGAACTTTCTTCTTTTTGACATGTTATGTCTTTACTTTGGTACATTGAATCGAAAAGTGTTACGTTACGTTACCGAAAAGTGTTAGTTTTGGTTTTCTGATTATTATCCCTTGCATTCAAATCGTTGCTACGGAACTGTACCTCAGGCATTTATCATCGTTCAAAAATCGTTCGCCAGTCGTTGGAAAGCTCTCGATATCCTAATTATGTTAACCACTGCTCAGTGTGTGGCCAACAATCTGAGGTATGAGCGTGTTATTGTCTGAATAATTGTTTACGCACAGGTGATCTTTCTCAGTTAATTTTGTAAATTTTAATTTGGAGCCGATTTCATCATCGAACGTTTATGTGGGCTAAGCCCCATTGTGATTAGTACCTACGACAGGAAGCGGCCCTTGAAAATGAACACTATTTAAGCTAAGAGCAACGAAGGACGGGACTGATGATACCATGGAGCACTACTGCCGAGATACCGAACTCGAGTCACCGTGGCTAATTCTCCATGTTACTTGTCACCACTTCTTATAGCTGAACACTGCTGCACTACATAATACAAGTTCGGGCAATAATTATAGCTATACAATTTATTGATTTTGTAACTATTCTAACATAATTTTAAAATCTATATGAGTGCTTGACAATAAAGATTTTTTATTAAGGAAGTCCTCTGTCACACAACGTAACATACATCCAACACTACACAAATATCTACATTTGCATCATCAAACTGCATATGCTGTTGGGTACAATGCTTCGTGTATTTGAAAAATAACAAAATAAATATACCTATAATCAATAAATTTTCATCCAACTCGATAGATTCGTTTGAAAGAAAACTCGAAAAAATAATACAAATGTTTTAATATTTTATCAAAATTTATTAAGTAATCTTGGGCTGAATTTTTTCTCGTCTCACCTCTTTTTTTCTCTCACTCACTTCTACCAGTTCATTTCAGCCAATTCTGATGAAATTCGGAACATAGGCTACATTTAACCTGCCCTTTTGGGGTTTCGAAGCCGCTACAACCGATTCCTGATCAGCTGAGTGAATTAAATTCTCTCCCACTCGCCCTAGGAAGTTGAAATTTGATAGCAAGACTTTCTGGGACATCGAACTACGAACAAACTCCGGGGTTCTTTCCCAAACAGCTAAGTGGGCTAAATTCTCTCCTGTTTACTCTTGGAGGTTTAAACTCGTTAGGAAGACTCTCTGGGACATTACGAGATGAATGAATTGATGGGCACCAGTCTGATCAGCTGAGTTAGTTATATTATCTCTATTCACCCTTGGAATGTGAAATTTGATTGGAAGCTTTTCTAGGGTCTTAAGGGATGAACCTAATTACGGGTTCTTTTCTTATCAGTTATGTGAGCTAAATTCTCTCCTGTGTACCCTAGGAAATATAAATTTTACAGGGAGTTTCTCTGGAACAAAAAAAGTCGAGTGAATTGACTGAATTCATCCTGAGCCACACGTATATTCTAACCTTCATCTCCTGGATCACCAAAACTGTGTGATAAACCCCAAAAAGATTCCCCATGCACAAAAGATGCCAAGCCACAAAATGCATGGTATCATCCAATTCGGGCCCAGCCGATAATTCTCTTACTCCCTTTGATTGAGTTTGAGAGTGAGACGCTTCTTCTACGGTTCTGCCGATTTTCGCCAATTACACAATAAACACCATTGCTGTTCTCCAAGTGTGGTGGGGGAATATCTCCTTCAAACAGTATTTCCTGATTTTCATTCCATTTCTATATAAGGACCAGAACCCACGATCTCCCCATTTCCTGTTATTGCAGAGTTCTACAACGTTTAACACGAGACCAGTACGAAGTACGTAAAACTCGTTCATACATTTCCAATCCCATTTTGTGAAACTACTTCCATTCCATTGATTAGAACAGATAGCACATTAGAACATTAGATAGAGGTAGATAGATAGATATAGTTTATTTGTAGAGGTCTGACCGTTACAAGAGACCACACTTACCAGTACGGTTGTGCGATAGGCGAAAATCACATCATGTCTCACTCCTAAACGAAGTCAGAAAGAGTGAGAGGATCCGACTATTGGCTTGGCCCGAATAGGATGATATAATGCATTTCGTGCCTTGGAGCGTCTTTTTGGGAGATCATATCTTCCAAGAGTCCACTTGTCTTATAAATCCATAAATTCATTTACCCCCCCTCCCCCTCATACTGAACCTACAGGCAAATCATCACCGGTACAGGTGCGAATGTATTAAAGTGGATTGAGTGAATATTATCATCTTAGTAACTTGAACCCCATTACAACCATCGTTTGCCGGACAACTTGGATCCATTCGGTTTGCTTTCAATAAAGTCCAGTTCATCTAACTCGTCCCAAATTAACAGTTGAACTCGTCCCAATCACCAGGATCTCATTCCAATAGCTATAAACTCGCCCCCAACCACTCCCTGCTTAGGTCAAGTGTCGAGGAAGAAATCATAGAAAATGCAAAAATGGAAAACATGCATTCGCTAATTTTACTAGTTATAATAATGATAATTACAATGAAATAATTAATTGGATGTAATTATGTAATTTCACATTTAGAACCGAGAAAATTCAGCATTTTATGTAAAGGAAATGGGTAGTTACCTTCAAAATGTGGGTCATAGGTTGTCATAATATATTAGGTAACGTTCCAATGTTATACAATACGTTGGTATACGGTAATCTCTCAAATTTTTCCTACGCCACATAATCGAATAGTTCAGTAGTTTAGAATATGGAGGATGTAATTCATTCATTATTTATGGAATTGAATTATTTATTAGAATAATAAAGAGCGAATAGTATGTGAAGTAGTGTAGGGAGCAACGGACGATTAGAATCATTTTATCTCAAAATTCCTTTAAAAATATTCCAAATCGTTGAAAAGAGCATAGCATTCATTGTGATAATACTGTAATAACTATTACACTAAATGAATTTAGACGAAATTTAATTTTACTAATTTATGCAAAAAAAAATACTTTTCCGCAAAATTGACAAATTTGATTCTGGTAGCAAGTAAGTTTAAAATTTCAAAAAAGAAAATAGAAAATTAAGTCGTTTATTCGTGAATAGAAACGAATTTAAGGGGGTCTCGATGAAATTTCGAAAATTCGGTTTTTGAGGTTGACCTTAGTGTTTACTTATGTGAAGGTAACATGATAATTATGACTTATTAATCATCATATTATAAGTCAATGACGTCATAATGTACCCATCTACTTGTCAAATGTATGCGTTCTAGATATTGTCATTAGTGATATCGAAAACGGAGGTGAAACGAGTTGAAATGCTAGGACCGAATGACCCACATTCATATTTTAGGGTGGCACTGCACCCAAAGTCTTCATACCGATCCGAATCGTAGAACACATGTCATCATGTATTCAAGTATACATCAACACGCAGACTGAGCATAAATCTTGCCCAATGGAGATGAATATGTAATTGAGTTGATTTTATGATTCATTAAACGAGCCCATCGAATGTAATTTATTAATTTCATATCATTTAAGTAATTGGTTTTTTACGTTAAAGATTTGTGCGTTGACCTACGACACAAATTGTATTTTCGCTTTTAACAATACATAGGTAAGAGTTCTGTAAGAATATAACAGAAGGTAGTAACTTTAAATGAGAATTTGACCTTCTCCTATCCTAATAGACACCAAGGTTTCTTATTGAGCCCTCCGTGTATTTTAATTCGATTGTTACCGAAATTGCAGAAGCCATCACGATATTCACTCTTAACATCCCAAATCTTTCGAGTGATAAAACTCATTTTTTTCTCATTTGATCTCTATAAATAATCGAGGACACTAAATTTTTCTTCAAACATAGGTAATAACACTGTAATTCTGTAATAATACTGTAAAGATTGAAAGATGCAGATAGTGTGGGATATCTGAAGAATAAAAATTCGTTTCCTGCATTATTAGAATTAGTTCGCCGGTATATTAATATTCTTCGATAGTGCTACCATTTTAGTGCTGCACAATTTGGATAAACTCACACATCTAATGAACATTAAGAAGTTCCAAAAATGCAAAATAAGAATGTGGAATAGCAGTGGGGGATTCTACTTGATTGATAAAAAAGTCAAAAGTGAAAACAGTTCTACAGTCTAAAAATATAAAATAAAATAGTATAGGGTATTAAAGAAAAAAGTTTTATTTTTTTAATAAATTGGAAAATCTACACATTCAGATTCTACTGAATTCATTTTAGTTGATACGTACGTATTATCCCGTCGGTCCATCCTCTTTAACCTACTTTGACATTTTTGTCTAAAAATAAATACAAATTTTTAGGGTGCAAATTGAGGAGGAGGAGGTGTCTTAGGGCGGGAAGGAGTCAACCCGTTTCAACTTCGAGCAGAGGGGCAACGACGACGGGGTTGGCCGGGAGACGGAATCGCTCCTCTGGGGTGACTGGGGCAACACTGGGCGGGCTTGCGGGGAGTCAGGGTGGAAAAGGGGACCTGAGCCTGCGCGTGACCTACCCTACGCGAGCATCGGCACGGGGGCCAATGTCACAACCCTACCCCACCTTTTCCCGCCGTACTACCAGGAGGAGGGCCCCAACTCTCCCTGCACAACGATCCATCAAGGCGTCTAGTGCCCCAGGACCGGGAGGTCTTCCCCAAGCCCTAGGGTAACACCCTCCCCGTTCCCGAACCCGACGGAAACCTCGGGAACCCACCGACGCTTTCCGGGGTTGTGAAGTTTTGACTTTTTTTTTCCACCTCCTTTTTCTGGATCTGATCGGGTTATTCGCGTTTTGACATGGTCCTGGATCTCTTTTGGGGCCTTTTAGAGGCTTTTGAATCGCAACCCGCCCTCAATTTGACCCGAGCTTCGAATCCAACCCTTAACCTCCATTCAATGATTTGAACTTTCGATAACACTGATAAATTTTGGGCTATTTTGCATCAAACCTTTTTGGGTGAGGCTCGGTAATTTGTTATCACCCCATACTGAGCAAAAACCTCAGTAACACGCCGAAGTTTTCCGGGGTAGTGAAGAGTTTCCTTTATTTCAACCCCCTTTTTCTGGACCAGATCGGGTTATTCGCGTTTTGACAAAGTCCTGGATCTCTTTTGGGGCCTTTTCAAGGATTTTGAATCGCAACCCGCTCTCAATTTGACCTGAGCCTCGCATTCAACCCTTAACCTCCATTCAATGATTCGAACTTTCGATACCACTGATAAATTTTTGGCTATTTTGAATCAAGCCTTGTTGAATAAGGCTCGGTAATTTGTTATCACCCCATATTGAGCAAAAACCTCAGTAACACGCCGAAGCTTTCCGGGGTAGTGAAGAGTTTTCCCTTTATTTCAACCTCCTATTTCTCGACCTGATCGGGTTATTCGCGTTTTGACAAAGTCATCGATCTCTTTTGGGGCCTTTTCGAGGATTTTGAAACGCAACCCGCCCTCAATTTGACCCGAGCCTCGCATTCAACCATTAACCTCTATTCAATGATTCGAACTTTCGATACCACTGATAAATTTTTGGCTATTACGAATCAAAACATATTGAATAGGGCTCGGTAATTTGTTATCACTCCATATTGAGCAAAAAACCTCAGTACACGCCGAAGCTTTCCGGGGTAATAAAGAGTTTCCTTTTTTTCCAACCTCCTTTTTCTGGACCAGATCGGGTTATTTGCGTTTTGACAAAGTTATTTGGGGCCTTTTCGATTTTGAATCGCAAAATTTGTGAGCCTCGCATTCAACCTTTAACCTCCATTCAATGATTTGAACTTTTTATACCAATGATAGTTTTTGGCTATTTTGAATCAAACCGGGTGTAGTTCCGTGTGTGTCCCCACTTTCAATCCAATGTAAATCTATCATTAACCTATCAAAAAATGAATTTGACGACTGTTTCGGAAACCTCAGAATTTCCTCTTTCCCATGGATTCTTGATAAATTCACTTTCTCCTTCGTGTAAGTGAGAAAAAGAGAATTGAAACAATTGGGTACACATACGGAACTATTTGACTGGTCAAAAAGTTCCTATGTGTCCCTTTGGCTATTTGTGAGTCAGTAAGTTGAGTAATGAACCCTAAAATGCTTTTGTTGTTGATCATTGACTAAACTAATTTGATGTTTATATTGTGAAGGATGATACAGACTCTTGAATAAACATGCATTGTATACTAACCAACAGACTAGGGACCTCCGACGGAGAGTCAGGCTCCCCTAAAACGGGCACCAGCGGCCACTAAACCTGCTGAACTGGACACTTTCCAAATCTTAGGTGGGCAGGGTCTGCTCCAGAATTTTTATTAAGGGACTGACTACTTGACTTTATGCATTTTTGAGATGCGAGCTTGCGAGCATCCAGACCACTTAACTATTATATAGATCTTTCTAATGTATTTAAACGCTAGATATTGTTAAGGTTTTACACTTTATAAAAGAAAAACCAATGATTTTGTATCCAAAACACAACAAAATATCATCTTAGGAACGCAACTCCTAACACGAAAGATGGCTAATCTGTCCAGATGCACAGCTCGCAACTTTCCGCCTATGTTCTGAGCCTGTAGACGACGTCACTCACAGCCTTTACAACTTGACATGGTCCCTCCCAGCTTCGCTGCAATTTTACATGTAGGCCTTTCTTACGGTGGGGATTGTAAAACCATACTAGCGCTTTAGGCTTGTAATGCCCTTGACGTCCTCTGAGGTTAAAACGTTGACACATGCCGTCTGCAGCTATTTGCATTTTCTGTCTAGCCGACTCATGAGCCAACACTAGCAGAGTTTCCACATATACAGGCACTGAAGTATCGCCCGGTCGACTGCCAAACAACGTATGGACTGGTAACTCAACTCCCTTCCTAGGGTTAGAAATGCAGGGGAACTTCCTGTAGTTGCCTGTTCAGTGGGTCTGTAAGCTAGGAGGGCCACAGGTAATTGTTCATGCTAGTGCCATCCACCATCTTAGCCAGTAGCGTCTGAATAGTCCGGCTCAGCCTCTCTACTAAGCCGTCAATTTGAGGGTGTAGCGAGGTAGCTCTCGTTTTATGCACTCATCGTAGTCTCAGCATGTCCTTGAATACTTCACTTTCAAAATACTCACTATTCACTATTCAAAATCGGCTTATAACACGTTCCACAAGGGCTCATGCGATAGTTTCTCCCTGTACATTGGGGAGTGGGATGGCTTCTGGCCACTTTGTGAAGTAATCCTGTAGGGTGAGGATGGAACGGTTGCCTCGACTTGTTAGTGGATAAAGACCCATCCAGTTAAAACCCACTCTTTCAAATGGAGCACCTTAGTCACTTGTGGTTTCGAAGGCCCTCTTCTTCACGGATTTGTGCGTTTTCTGCAGGTAGTGCACTATCACCTCTTCACCCCTTTCTTGCAGGTAGTGCACTATCTGCACCAGTCCTTCACATTGCGATGCATGTTCAGCCAATAGTAGTTCTGCCGCAATGTACTTCCTGTCCTCCGTTCAGATCAATGTCCTAAATTGTGACACTGTTCCCAAAGCTTCTTCCTCCAGACTCCCGGTACCAGCAGCATCCTTCTTTGGACCTTCCCATCTGCACTTTTCCACCTCTGATATGCTCAACCATCCTGGAGTTCCAATGCCTGAAACATGCCTTAACATCTGCACAAACGCTCCTAATATCGTCCCTCTTGGGTCGTTGTCCCTGCTCCAGCCATTTCACTACTTCACTCAACACTGGATTCTCCCTCTGGTTCTTTCTACACCCATCCTCTGTGACAGAACATTATTGAGTGCACTAGTCGATTTTTTGTGTATGTTGCTGCTCGGTTTCTTTCTCGCGCTCTTCTCTCTTAGCACAATAATGACAATACAGCTCCCAACAAGACCTGCAAGAGAAAACATCAGCATTTTCATGGTCCTTGCCAGGTCGGTGCACAATAGTGGGGGCCAGTAGTGCAAGCTACTCTAACCATCTGGCCATTTGCCCATCTGGATTTTTGAAGCTGATTAGCCACAGTAATGAAGCACAGTCGGTAAGTCGTTGGCCATTAGCAATCCCAAAGTTTAGGAAGTAATTCATTGCTTTGACCACAGCTAACAGTTCCTTTGGGGTAGTACAATAATTTCGTTCAGTATTGGACGAGCACCTACTAAAATATGCCACCACGTGCTTTTGTCCATCTTGTACCTGAGACAGTGTAGCCCCTAACGCTTTATTGCTCGCATCTGCATCAATTATGAAGGAATCATTCTCTCATACATGAGCCAGCACTGACTCGGAGCTCAGTGCTATTGTCATCCTCCCAAATGCTTCCTTGCTGCTATCACAGCACTTCAACTGCTCTCCTTCTTGTACCTCATACAAAAATTTCATGATTTCAGCAAAATGGGGCAAATTTCGCACAGACTGCACTTTAACTGGATCTGGTCGCTCCCCTTCTCTTGTGACTCAGTGACCTAGATAAGAGGTGCTTGCTGTAAACAGAGTACACTTCTTTGTATTCAATTTTAGATTGGTCTCACATAAAATCAACAGAACTTTATGTAGATGGCCTACATGATGTTCGAAGCTGGTACCGTGAACCAGTACATCATTCATTGTACACCATTACAAAACCAGCCATTATCACATTTTTCAGGACATTTTTATGGCTCGTTGAAATGTAGCTGGGGTATAGCATAGTCCAAATGGCATAACCTTGAATTCCCACAACCCTGAGGGTGTGCAGAATGCAGTCTTAGCTTGGTCTTCTGGAGCCATAGGGATTTGCCAGTATCCGCTTTTGAAATATAATGTAGAGAACCAAGTGCATCCCTCAAGTCCTCCCGCAGCTCATCTGTTTTTGGTAGTGAGTGTGCATCCTTCTTTGTAACTGCATTGAGGCGTCTGTAGTCCACCCAGAACCGTTTCTTTCAGACGCTGCCCAAGCTAAATTTTTCAACCATTTTTTTTTTTTTTTTTTTTTTTTTTTTTTGCATGGAACATGCTTTAGCTATTACCTGACTGGTCAAAAGTGTCACGTTTTTATGTCACGAAAACTGCCACACAAATTTTTTTATGAGTTTCACGTACAATCAAGCCGTTGGTAGGGGAATGGTACTTCCGTAGTGTTTATCTCGAGACGTCCTCAAATAATCAAGTAGAGTCACGAGTCTCTAGACCCTGACTTGTTGTTTAGTTCGACTACCCACCGCGTGGCATTCGCAGCACTTGAGTCTCCATGAGATTTTACACAGATCAGATTTTTGCATAGGTCATTGGTCTGGATGCTCGCTATGCTCCTTTCTTAAAAATACATTACATCAATAGTAATCAATCTCTTAGTAAAAATTCAGATTAGTTGGTCAAGGTCTAGTCTCGTGGCTCGACTTGATTGTTCAAGAACGTCTCGTGTGTTTATCGCACAGAAATCGTTCTAAATTCGTTGGAAAGCTTTCATTTTACTGGAGATTAGTAAGATATTCATGTCGCTGTTTTATATTTATGTGCAAGATATTAATCAAATAATTCGATGTTATAAATGGTTAGTACACAATATTATTGTGCCGCTTGCAAGCCTTGCTTTGTAGTCACTTTTTTGAGGTGGTAATCTTGGTTATAGTTGTGCCACTTGGTGGCAGGCTAATAAGTTGAAGTACCACTGTATTTCAACGGAAGCTGAGTTATGCACATTATAGTCCATTGACAGAAAAATACGACCCCGAATTATCGGGAAGGACAAAAATGCGACCCCGAATCAGCGGGAAGAAAGCATGTTCCATGCTGCATAGCATTTCAGCCGCTGGCTCTAAGCGGAAAGCAACCGTGGGGGTCCAGGGGGGCGAAAGCACCCATGAGGGTCAAGGGGAGCCCCTTGCAGGGCCCTAAGAGCAGAGTTTTAATTAGGAATTCGGTCTGGTTTTAGATCACGTGTCAGGATTTCCAATTTTCATTATGGAAAGGGGTGCCTGGTTATTAGTGATAAATGGTGATGTTTCCACTATTCTAATCTGATTTTCGTACTGGTTTTTTTCTTTTTTCGATCCAGAATTCTAGAGATGCAACAAACCTTGAAATGTTCAAATTTACTACAGGTGGGAGTAATAAATGGGGGGAGGGGTGATTTGTAAAAATCAAGATATTTTCTCTGAGAAACCATAGAAGGGGTGGGCGTAACCAGATATCATGATATTGCCAGCCATTTTTCAAAGCAGTTCTCCATGTAACATAATATATTCATTCCATAATGAAGGGGGTACAACTAGTAAAATCACGACCTATTCGCTATTCACACCAAAATTATATAACTCATACGACATCCCTGTAATGCATTCATTACTTACCAATATGTTTTAAGTCGGCCTTAACGTATAAAATCCCAGCATATACAATCAGCATTGAGCTCTACGTGCGACCAACACGCCATACCTACCATGTTTCGAAGGAAAAAATACTACGGTGCACATCCCAGACGTTTTGCGGGTTTAGTATACAGCGCTGTCAAATGGTTTTAACTTTCGCCGGGGTCTACCAACAGATATTGTAGGAAACATTACGGTCTCATTCAGTGTAATTTTTGTTTACTTTTGAGAATATTCTGTATCCATCCATTCTACCCATAACCGTAATTATTGAAGAGTTTCGAAAAACGGAAGTAACTACCTGCTTGACGATGAATGGAAACTGGCGAACGTGGGTGTCTAATGATTGTTACTCCCCAATGTTACCCCCGATTTCTATTGATCGGATCACGAGAGCGGTAACAACAATAACTCCACACCCGATAAATTGAATGTCTAGCTCATACAATCATCAAACACAAAGAATTGAGAGTGCGGATAAGTGTGGAAATCAAGGGCATTAATCATGCATATCATACAATTGACCTTGCTACACTTCGTAATAATTTAGTTTGCTGATTCTGCAAGTTATTTATTCGCGTACATGAGTAAATTGATGAAAGAACCAGCAAATAACGACCATGATACGAAGTCGGAATTTTTCATTTCTGATCTAAAACTTCGATTCAGCGCCCGTGAAAATCTCCGTCTGCAAATTTTTAACTAAACTCGGCCCTTTGGGCCTCGCAATGGGCTCCGCCCCTTGACACCACCAGGGGGCTTCCCCGGTTGCTTCTCGCGTTCCACTGTGAGCCTGCGGCTAAAATACTGAAACATGGAACATGCTTTCTCCTTTCTATGATAAGGGCAGTGGCATAAAAGAATACATGCGATGGTAATAAAACGGGGTTGAAACCATAATTATCGGATGTGGTCATATTCCACCATATCGCCATATTCCATCCACCAATTCAAGCAATGTGAACTGCCGGATTTTCAAATTACCCTAAACTTCCCTCTGAACTATCGTATTAGACTTTGAAACGTTCATTTTGAACCTGAGCGTAGCGACATAGCTTCTTATGATTATTCCTCGTTGTCCGGGGGTTGTTTGTTAGGTAGGCTCTTTGAAACTTATTGTACCTACCCCTATAGCCCTACATCTTTATATATAATTCCGAACGGTCTTTGAAATTGTGAAGAACTTCGCTGTCCGATTTTAGTGTTAGACTGCTCATTCGAATCAGCACGGCCCCAAGTTTGTTGCAAAAGTGTCGCCGTTCGTCTCTATACCCGCCTTAATCGTGTTCTAGGTGGTACTTATCAACGAGAGTTGTTTATTAGGCTCTGGCGGTAACAACAGTTGCCATCAATTCACGGTAATAAGAAACGTAGTGTAGTTACTAACATCTAGGAGAGTTATTCCTGAACGAAGAAATTGAAACTGAAGAACTTAGCGGACTTTATATATAATTCCGAACGGTCTTTATATATAATTCCGATTTACACGCTTACAAAGAAACGAAAAAGATTCGAGATAGAATTACACCATCATCTCACCATGCCCGAATTCCCCGATTCAACTTTTTGTTTAGTCTCATAATGGCGAGGACCACCTCAACTGGTGATATTTATTTTATTACATTACTTACATTTTGATCGGTATTTCCTCTTTTTTAATCATTTAATAACATCGCCTTAGGTTTGCACCAGGTCACATAACGCTGCAAATAGGTAGGACTTATATCGTTACTAAATGTGCTGAGTTCCTGTTAGGTAATACTGTTATACGGACTAGATTAGGGCTTTCCAAGCCCTAACAGGCCTCTATATTATTATAAAAGAGAAAATGAGTTTGTTTGTTTGTCAAAACGGTTTTGTCCAAACGGTTTCCCCGATTTCCATGCAGATGGGCGCAAATTGACGAGCAAGTTTTAGGGATGGTTTTAGGCTATTGATAACAAATTTAACGATACCAAAACCATTTTGGTGGGTTGAGCCGTGCAGTACTTAATCGTAAAGATAGATCTTCAAAAATTTATATTAAAATCGCCGTTTATATTAACTGCAGCAATTTTGTTCGGGAAGAGTCTTAACGTTACTAAGGTTACATTGAGTAAGAAACGGAAACGCTTTCTTGAATAATTTAATTATGAACAAATTGAAACTTGACTTCTGAAATTTGAATTGGAACCTTTCTGGGACTGCTCGTAAAGAATGACAAGGTACCAGGCCTCCCTGATTCTCACTTCACAAAATCGAGTTTATTATATATAACTTACGTAACCTACAGAGTAAGTAATATGATAACATTAAGGTGCTATGTAATAACCATAAATCGCTCGTAACGGAACATGGTCTTACAGCTGTAGTAATAAATATATCTTGAAACCAATCAAACTCGTATAATGTCAGTTATTGATTGTACCAAGATTGAAATCACAATCAATATCATGTTTGTAGTCAATTCATTCATTTTAGTCAAAAGTCGAATGCTCAGCATCTCTTATACTCGTATCTTGCCATGTTTCCTTCTAACAGATCTACACAAAAAAACTGTAATGGTTCGAGTTGGAGTTTCACGGTCAGAACGGTTGAGCTTCACTGGTTTATCTTCTCTTGTTATCTTTAACCCTGACCTATAAAGTCGTATATTTTTCCTTTTTAGTTTTACCTCGCAGCTATCCACCGATATGTGTTCAAAATAGGATTAATGCACTCCTAAGCGGTATCCTGACCGCTAAACCACCCTTGTGTAACCCAATGTTCCACTTCGGTAAAAGGAAAGTGGATCATCGGCAGACAGCCATTTCGCCTAACCCCTCGGTATCCCTCGGTGATTTATTTACCTAATTTACTTGGCCGTCGATATCAAACTGTCCACGTGAACAGGGGCTCTTCCCGATCGATGGGTTTTATGGGGGTCTGCGGTGAACGGGGAACAGGGTTGGTATAAAAACGGATGCACGGTGAATTTTCTATGAGAACAACGTATGGATAAAACTCAAAGATGGGAAAAGAGGTCTGGTCTGCTGTATTTTATGACATTACTTGGAAGAAGGATCCAACTACACTCTCTGACTGTTGCTCCGAAATATTGATCCATTCGAACAACATTGTTGTAATTCATTTCTGGCATCCGTAACTTCATAGTAGGACGGCATGCCCTCATTGAAGGTACGTGACGCAACATATTTTCTCTACACCCACACAGTTACTCAGGTATGCTTCGGTTCACCGATTGTTCAGAATGATCTAAAATTCTAAAACGTAATATGCATGTCGGAATTTTGATTTTGTTGAGAAAAAAAATGTCACCTCCCAAAAGTGAGAACATTGCTTTTGCTTGTAGACTCGGAAGCGAAAGCTATAGGTCCAATAATGTGTGACCGGGAATGACCATTTGTTTAAGCTAGCTGACTACTTAATTTAGAATAAGCAGTTCAGAACCAACAATAGCACTGAATTCTCAGCAAGTGTGAAAATGTTATTCTAGCCATTATAGAAGTTTTCGAGGACTAGATCGATGGTATCACAATGTGTACTATTTACCCGGGTGCATACTGGGATAGTAGGTATCGATTGCACGAGCCTCCACCGAACGACAAGCTCTCCTTCAATTTAGTTCCGTCTCCACCCTCCTTGAAGGGAGAAGAAGAAGGATTTGTGAAATTATCTATACATTATCAATTACTTCATGTTCGCTTCATTGGCTATAAAAATATGCACTTCTTGACAATATTACTTTTTAGTCGCTGTGTAACAATCAAGGTTAATTAAGTTGTCTATCCCAGGGTAACCAGTGTGAAATCAGCGACACTACTGAACAGATTTCTACCTGGCTAGACCACGACCACCTACACCTACTCGCCTGGCATTGCAAGTCCAACACGCAATGTTCCGCCTGACCAACAAATCGGCATTTCGAAATTATATTGAATACCTAAGATACTGATTATGTAGTATCAATTTCCATAGCATATGGGTACGTTTGTCTTTCTTATATCATGTACGTTTGTAAAAAATATATCAAATAAATATATTGATGAAAAAAAAAACTGAAGATAGCTAAGTAGGAGACCGTTTTTGGTCAACAAAAATTTACATAAGTTATGCAGTTCTGAATTAGCACCCACCAAAATCACACATTATATATGTACTGAATAAGTATACGAACCTACCTATATGATATGGAAATTGATACTACATAATGTCATAGGTATACATTATAATTTCGAAATGCCGATTGTTTGTTGTGCCTGGTGTCAGGCGGAACATTGCGCATGCTGGACTTGCAATGCCAGGCGTGTAGGTGGTCGTGCCCTAGCCAGTCAGAAATCTGTCTCTCAAAAGTGTCACTAATTTCACACTGGTCACAGGGTAAGATTATGGTGACCAGAAATGAGCCATGGAGAAGTATAAAAAATTCCCATATTTAATTGATGAAAATAGCCTAAAAAGTTGAATAAGCAGCATGGTCGTATGAGCGAATCTTCGTAGATTTTCGCATCATGTTATGTTACAATGAGTTGAAATATGAGCACATTTAGTACAAAGAAATTGTTAACCAACAATTTTAGGGAAAATAAACTCGCTCTAAATCAAATTCTTAAATTCAATACAGGTTTTGAATTTTTGTCAATTTTTCAGTTTTTTAAATTGATTTCTCAGCAAATATTATTGAAACTAAAGTACATTTTTCAGCATAATTTTGTGAATAAATTGTTTAATGTTTTACCTAGTTCATCGTTGATAAACAACTTCTTTTGACTAAACTTCTTTGAAAAATATATATATATTGCTACTATTAGTGATTTGTTTATTTATCTATTTATTTATTTATCAAACGGGCGAACCCAATTGCATAAGGAAAATACACAATCAGTTACAGTTAATCTAATGCGATAGAAAAATTACAAAATGAATATTACATTGGTCTTAATAAGAAAGGATGAAGTTATATTAATACCAACAGGTGAACTCATAGTAATTAATCAGAAATACACAATTTTATGGTAGATATAGGTGTGGTGAAAATGTCAATATCGGGATTGGTCAGGAGGAGAAAATAAAGACTGGAGATTGGTCGATGATACAAGTAAAATGTGGGCGAAAAGTCGACCAAAAAAAGTGCAGTACCTCTAGTATGGACCTGTGGAGCTGCCAAGTTAATTTTAGAGAGAAGGCATGGGCAGTCAAGCTTACCGCGTAACAATTTACACAGGACAAGTCACTCCTCGATCAACGCACACGGAGTGGAACCAGGTTACATTTCTCCAGTAGAGAAGGATAGTCGAAGTCAGTGGAGGGGATGCCCATCTTATAACCTATGTACCTCAGGAACACTCGCTGAACTCGTTCAAGCTTATCAATATGCACCTGGTAATATGGAGACCAGACCACTGTAGTTTACTCGAAGATAGGCAAAACCAGTTGCTTGTATATTAAAACAATCGCTGGAATACGTGAGAATTATCTTGTGTTCCTTTTAAGGGAACCAAGAGACCTTTGTTGGTGATGCTATCAATGTGGTCAATAAAAGTCATTTGTGAGTCGAATCGAACTCACAAGTCGAGAATCTGATGCACCCGCTAGAGAGGGAGACCATTAATATGGTAATCATGGACCAGAACGACTTGATGTTAAGATTTATTGAATCCTGGACGTCGAGTAAATACTTCTCGTAGAGTTCGCTGGCTTAAGCCTTACACTGACTCCTCAACTCTGAAAAAATGGCATAGTCCATGGCAAATTTATTTATAATTATTTTTCGTAGAACATTTTTTGAAATTTTAAAAATGTAATGCGCTCAAAATGTGCTGGCCAACGAACCCATCCTTTCAACTGGTAAGCTTGATTTTCCAGAGCAAGAACGGAATTTTTTCTCGATCCTTAGAAGAGTTATCGACTGGAATGATATATACCAGTCCAGAAAATATATTAGATTATATATTATCTATTTTTTTAGGGTCCGTTGGTTTTTATGGTTTAGAGTTGTTTTTATCTCTTAACTGCCAATGAGATTCAATTCTTCGGTTTTCACTAAGTAACTTTTTGCTATAGTACTACTGTTTTTAACTGTTTTATAAATCTGCTCAATGTCGTAGATACAATATTCCCATGAACAGCCTGAGTAAGATTACTGATCTCTAACAAGGGATGGGTTTGGTACGATTCGACTGGATTCGAATAACTATGGTTGTTTGCTATACTTATGATTATCACAAAACATTAGTTCAAAACAAATAAGGAAACTTCGGATGAACTCTCAAATACGCCTTTGGCTACGTGTTTTACGAACTGCAAATCTCAAGTGTTATGCGTACCGCTTTCGTGGAGGTTTAGGGCGCACTAACGTCATCTAGAGCTTCGGATGACCCTTCAGCGGAAAGTTCGAACATGATATTTGTCGATTCCGTCCAATTTTGTTTAATTCATTCATTTCAATCATTTTCAATACAACTCAATAGCGTATGAACTGGTGAATCCCTTCAATCCTTTCGCCAAAATCCTCATCACAATCAGTTGAGCCGTGAGACACTGAATTCGTGACATAAGTGACTCATTTAACCATTACATTATACTTGAATGATGATAATAATCACAAATTACCCTTAATTTCATTATTCAAATCTTTCAGAAAAATTTCATCCCATGAGACTAACATTCACTTTGAAATAGAAACATACTTGTAATTCGTTTACATTAAAAATAAATAAAATAATCGGATATAATGATCACCACAACAAATGAGAATGATCAAATGCCTGGAAGACACATACATATATTATATATATATATATATATATATATATATATATATATATATATATATATATATCTCGAAATACCTCAAAACGAATTTCAATGGAGAAAATTTTCGAAATTTTAAATTTAAAAATGATAGGAGGTAATGAAACAGTTTCATTTTTCACAACTATTGTCTAAAATATCGAATTGATACTCGTACATGTCAAATGGAATATAGCGATAATTACCAGTGCTATAATATGTTTATCATTGTCTAAATCATAGTGTACGTAAGTCTGTAAAGAGACTCATTTATTCATTTGGCATTATTGTTCAGAAGTATTATTTTATAGAGTAAAGTTAATAGTTATTGAGCATAATAACGTGCAAGAGTAAGTAAGAATAAGATTTCAATACGAGCTCAACAAAGAAGTGACGAGGTTTGAAATGAAACACGAAAAATGGATGTAGCACTGAGTTGAAAAAAACAGGTAGGTAGGCGTTTGAGAGAGGTACATTTAAAATAGTAGGTAGTGCTGAGCCGTCAGGTTGAGGGAGGACGTGCAAATTAGTGTAAGAGCCAGGCAAAAGAACCGCGACTGAAGAGTTGAGCTGGGGCCTTTTGATCGTTTCCACCTTCAACATGAAGCGATGCCTCTCAGTTTTCTTCTTTCGCGTTTTTCCTTCATCCTGCTCTCTAAGATGTCCAGATTCTGTTGCCATTCCAGCTCGGGTATATACATTATACACACTTTAGGTTACTACTAAGTATTAAAAAAATAGTGCGTGAATAATCTATAATATATTTATTAATATTATTATATTTCTATAACATAATATAATGTATCTATTATACAGCCACCAGGAAATCAGGTGATTTTCCAAGAAGGCTGTATTTCTTCATCTGATTTATCACTCATTCCCAACATTTTGATCTAGGAGAAACAAGCAAGTAATAAAATTCATGTATTTTCACCGGGACGCCAGAGAAACAAATTCCTAACTTGGGGACTCGCCGATTTTTGGAAAAATTAATCAATTCATGTGAAACAGCCTCGGAGGTGATTGTAAGCATGCCATTGCAGTCATCGAATGGTAATGGGGCTCTCCTAATTTTAAAGCAAACCATCATTACATCATCTATACATATATATTTATATATATATATATATATATATATATATATATATATACATATATATATATATATATATACATATATATTTATATTCTTAGTTTTTCTATAAATTGTATGACTTTCACCTTACATTTTATATAATAGCAACTAAAAACATTTCTTAAGTTATCAAATAACATCAGGAGATTTAACAACAAAACAACACTAACAATAATTAGCATTTTTAAATAACGTTTTTGTCAAGAATTTCACAATTGAACATATATTTTTCAAGATTTTAATCGGGTGATGACAACAGAATCACATGGTAGCTGAGTAGGGAATAGCCTGCATGAACCTATGTTGCCTCAACTTTCCAGTCCTCACAGAGTTGCCACAAACCCCTCATACAAAATTATTGGCCAGAATGGTACATGGACGTGGTTGTGTTTTTTACGAGGGGTCCAATCAAAATTTCCGTCACGTTTTTTGACATTTCCATGTTTTTACTATGGCCCTCACTCTATGGGAAATTATTACAATTTGCATCACACAAAGCGTACCGGAAAAGCTGAAAATTATGTTTACTTTAAACCCCTAGGTTAGGTATATCAGAAAAAATTCAACACGTGTACAATTATGACGGAATACTTCGATAATTACAAAACTAATCTAGGTTTTTGACTTTGTTTTTTTTTTTTTTTCCCTGTTTTAATCTTTTTAGGTAACTAAGGGAAGCGAGCAACCATAATGACAACGTTCACAAAGTAGATTATTTATGACGCTTTATAAAAATAAAATAATCATTAATATAAATCCTACGTCAGCTCGCCGATAAATCCGCAACTCCAAAGAAGATGATGATGAATGTTGCGCGTAACATGGACGTAGTTTCCTGGAAAATCGAGTGAAAACTATCTTTCCTAGAAGTGTTTGCCTCAAGATCTTTCCACACAAACAGTACAAACAAACAAAACACCCAAGATTTTCACGTGCAAGAGTTGCTAGGGAAGTGTAACTCCGTTACACCTTCTAAAAAAACGTTCACCAGTCGTTGGAAAGCTCAACATTTACCTCAAAACATCGCTCGGTCCTCCTCTCCTTACTCCCTATTCCGCTTTCATTGAGTCTCTAATTGAAAACGGGATTTTTCTGGGTGGGAATATCTTGAATTTTGGGATATCTATAAGGTTTATGTCATAGACAAACTCTTTGGCACAGCCGATTCCCGGAAATAAATCTTGGTTTTCAAATATGGTTCGAATTCTTTTTACAAACGCTAATTTTTTACAGGATCGCTTTCTCAGAATACATCTGTGGCCAGATGGTACAGCAACGAAATTAAGGGTATTCAGGCACCCTGACTTAATTTGATGTGGGTGGAATCCTTGCTACTGGAAATTAGCGACTTAATTTTGGATTTTACCAATTTCAACTTCCAACGGCTTACTTCATCCATTTTCAGGATGTCACAGTGGGCACCTGTATCGAGTTGAAACAGAAATTATTGTTTTCCAGGGAAGGGAATGGTTTCATTCCAGTCTTCCTCTTCGGAAATGACATTTTTGACTGTGCAAATGTAAAGGTCCAGAGTTTTGTTCGATTTGGATTGAGGTTCCAGCGATACACCATGGACAGATTGGGAAAAGCAAAATTTCTGGTAGTGCACTTTTTCTCGGCACTTTCCTCGAATCATATTATACTGGGCATAACTTTCCATGGCCAATTCCGCACCTTTTACAAGAATGACTTTTCTTTGGCTGTTGTTTATCTCGGACCAATTTTGTCCCGCCGTGCTTGAGTCCGCTTTTTTATGTCTTATTGAGTTTATTTCTGGTTCATCTCTCTTTAGTTCTAATAAATGTTTACTTGCTAATGCAGTGGCTTTAGAAATATTTACGGATTTGTGGTAGTTGAGGTTTTCCTCCGCAAGAAGGGTTCTACGTATGTCATCGTCGGCGATACCTACAATTTTGTCCATTAGGAGTTCATCTCGCTGATTACCGAATTTGCACTTCTTTGCTTGGGTTATAGCTTCCGTTAGGAATCTTCAAAAGATTAATATTTTTTATGATTCAATCGATCGAGCGTTTTGTTTTGTTTAGGAGTGAAATAAGCTTCGCACTGTCTTTGTATCTGCTCCAGGTCTTTTTTTTTTTTTTTTTTTTTTTTTTTTTTTTTTTTTTTTTTTTGGCCGTGAGATTGAGCGAATTGTAAATTGTGATTGCTTCTCGCTCTATTACCGTCATGAACGTTGCAACTCGTACGTTTGGTGGCCGTTTTGATAAATTTATTGCTTCAGCGTACCACAAGAATGATTGTAACCACGATTTCCAGTTTCTAGCTGGGACATCCAGTGGGGCTTCCGCGATTTTCAGTGGTGGCAGTGGGCGAAGATTTACCGATTCTAATTCCAACATTTCTGTTTGATCAAATAAAAGTAGCAGCATTTATTCACAGGCTAGGTGAATTAATTTTCCGAGAGAGATGGGTTTCGGCGCCATGTAAATTTCGGGAGAATTTAAAATTTACCAAGCCAGTAATATTGAATAGTTTGACTTCGTAAAGCAGGTATACACACACAATAGTGCAGCAGGTTAAAATATAAAGCATAAAAATAAATGTAACCTGTCACAGGGTTATAGTAGGTATAAACAATTGAAACGTTTCTTCTTGGTGCTATCTGTCTTCACTATCCTAGTCACTATTCAAAACTTATTGAAAATAATAAACCAAAAATTATAATTCAGTCCAAGTATTAGGAAAATAGACAGAACCTCATTTCGCCCCGCGCCCTCGCGAGAAATTGTGTTCTTCAGTGCTGTGTGAATCTCCTCCATCGTGAAATCATTGAACGAATTCACTTCCCTCTCGTTCGAAAACACGATTGGAGGGAACGCGTATTAGGTTTCCCATTTCAACCATTCCCATAACATGCCTTAACCGCATTCCTGCCCAAATCAGCCCTCTATGACGTTTCACACCAAACCATATTCATATTCAAGCCCAAATTCAAGTCTATATTCACCTCGTCTAGTTTATAACCACCATGTACCTAAAAAACTTCTGGCCCACCTCCTTCCCATCACTCTTCGTCAAAATACCTTAACTTTTCAAGCCTGCGATGAGAATAGTTTTAATGGGAGGGATCATTCCCATTACCCATCGCAAAATGAAAAAATGATGTAAAATATTACACAAAGACATCAAAAATAGGTTCAGCATCAGGTAGGGCATCATTTTAGGTTTCATCAGCACCATAAATCGATTATGAAACAATTTTAGGTACCCCAAAAGAGTTCCATTTAAAATTTCAGCTCCGTAGGTTGATTAAGAAAGAAATTAGCTTCGCGGGCCCCTTAACTTAATGCATTTTCGTAAGCAATTTGAGTAATTTAACTTCGTGGTGGTCGGGCAAAGGCTGACTTTGACATCAATATGCCTTCGTTGATAGGTATAGGACCTACAAATGGAAAATCGTTGCAATTAATTAATACTTCCACACTAAGTACAATGACATGTAAGTAGGTACCTACCAACTGAACATTTTTATGAGATAAAATAAAGCACCTACCTGCCCTTCCTAGTCCACACAGTAGTTATATTAAACTATATTTCACGAAGTCAGAATTTCATTGGAATTATATCAGCTGATAGATCTTCTGGTTTATAAGGGTGGATTTATGTATTCCGATATTACAAACACTTAAACTTTCTAGAGGTCAGTGGAATTTAGCGATTGACTCAGAAATTCGAAAATGCCACTACTCGCGCATTATTTCACTCTCAAAGTTCTGACTAGTAGGGAAAGCGAACGGATTTGAGTACACCGTTCCAAATGGGTTCATTGGATTGCTTGGTGACAGCCAAATAATAATTACCGTCACCTTGAAAGTTTTGGAGATCTCAATTTAGAATATTTCAGCCTTTAAACCTACCCATAAGGTTTGATAAAATTTTATGCCGAGCTTCTAAGATCAATTAGGCCCCAGAAGTGATTGTTTCATTAACTTTGTTACATTAGCTCCGGACGGTTAATGGCGCGGCGTAGTGTGGTCGGACGGTTTAAAAAAATTATTTTATTAATTTCGATGGGTTCTACGTAAACTAACAAATTTTCAACTTGTAGGGGTAATATTTATTTTATTTTAGTAGGTAATTTATTTTATTATGGCTATTTAAGTATTTATCATTATTTTATTTTATTTTATTTTTTCTGTTACAAAGGTTCATTAGTGAAAGTAATGAACCAATACCATAATTTGTAATCGAAACAAGATTATTGTCATTGATGGCATTAAAATGGTAATTGCAATCACAATTTCAAAGAAGGAATTTGGATTTATAATTGTAATTGGAACGTTTCTTAAAACAACGTTTCATTTATTATATCCTGCAAATTCTCAACTTGATTGGCATAGTTTGCACGGCGAGTGACGCGCTTGCAATTGGATCTACGCGTTCGATTGGTTCTAGGCGCCTCCAATAGGCATAGCTACGCTCTTTAGATGGAACTTGGAGACGAGATGGGGCTCGAGGTCTTCCTCAATATGCCCCCAACTTTCCTTAAGATATTGTCACATTCCAGCCTGAATGCGGATAGAGGTCGAGAAGGGCCGATTGCAGAGAAGGCTCCAACTAGAGTAGACCCCACCTGTGCCCCCTAATGAGGAAATGCCTGAACAATAGTTCCATCAGTGCCACCTACCGGTCGTCCCTCCCATTCCACCAACTTTCCTTTCCGATTAATCAATTTATGGTCGTGAAATTCCTGTTGTTTCATAGGCAGACACTTTTAAGAGAGTTCATTGAATAGGAAGTATTATTTTGTATGATTCATAATCAACAAGGCTAATAACAGATGAAGCTTGATTATAGAAATCATAAAAATGTTCAAGTACAGCTCTTTATTTGAAAATCGGAGATAAATTGTATATGAATATTTTGTCAACAATATTTGTCATAAATGCTTAGTTACGGATATATTTTAAGATTTCGTTTTTGTATAGTGAATTACACTAAGCGCGATTAATTAAACGCACTAATTAAGCGCATTACTCAACGTAATTATTAGACGTAGCCAACTGAAGAGGAGAAGTCAATGCTCCCTCAGTACATAAAAATATATGATATTAAGGTACTTTTAAAGGGACCAGTAAATTGTAGGTTTTTAATTTGATTCCATGAATTTCCTCTCTTTAGGTGGCCAATGTATATGCTGTTATATTAAGGTAATGTAACATAGACCCCGTTTAATATTTTAGATCAGCGATCTGTGTAAAACAGCTATTTTTATAGAGATAATCATCGTTTGTGTAATAATTTGCAGTGTTTCAAATTCTCCACCTGTTTTTGCACTTTTCAAGGTATACGGTGAAATTCCTTTAGATCTGATTTGGCTCTTCGGTTATTGGCTATTACATTGTCCAGTTTCCTCCGGTTCCAACCATAGATCTCGTTTAAGTCCTCGCATAAAGTTCAAACAACATAGGATTTACGTTGGGCAGTAAAATCTTTTTCATGCCAGTTATATTACACTCGCCCCTCGCCAATCAACCCATTCTCCCTGGCACAGTGTCGACAAATTTATTGCCGTTATTTATGTTATTCGGTTGTACGGGTTGAGGTAGCCACCAACTTTCAATAATGGTGGAGTATGTATTGAATTACTACTTACTGGCGAACCGGAAGATAAAGGGGGGGGGGGGGGGGGGAGAGAGAAAATGGAAAACAAATTTCATCGTAAAAAAAGAAAAGTTAGGTAGAAAAAAATTCAAATCAAATGGCACGTTAGTTTGAAATCCATTGTTTTGCGGATTTCTTATGCACTTTTGTTTCTTTGTACTTAGAATCGTACTTAATGCGAACGTTGACAAGTTATGTTAACTCATGATCTCATTTTCAGTTACATGAGCTCCTGCAACGTATGTTGCTCTCAGACGTTGAAGCATTTCCATCAATATCCATCTTAACATTGATATCCAGAGGCGCACGTTAGGATTCCATTTTGAATTTCCTCAATACTTCTTTAATATATTTGCTCTGCAAAATATGTACTGTGTCCTTCTCTGGTTCATATTTGAACTGAAGACCATGTCCTTCCTGTTGAATTCTTCTTTGAGTTTTCTTTTTAATGTACCTATTCAATTCTAATGTGTAAACACAGGGAGCGTTGGTCGACTTGAACCCGGATTTCGTAATTTTTTCATCCATGTTCAAATACCACTATCGACCTGACTACCCATACAATGACTTCTTCAGCCTGCAGTGGTATTCAAATTCCAGCGCTGAATTGGATTTAACTAAAAATAAAATCCTTTCAGTGAATAAATATTATATATAAAGGTCAATAAGTTAAAGGGGGTTACTTTTGTATACAATTTCCAGCACATGAATTGGATTTAACTAAAAATCCTTGCAATAAATAAATTAATGTATATATATATATATAAAGTTTTTTTTTTTTTTTTTTTTTTTTTTTTTTTTTTTTTTTTTTAAGCAGCACCTCAACCAGAAGGGTCATTATCGGCAGATTGAATTCATTATTATTATTATTTATTTTATTTTATTTATTTATTTATTTATTTTATTTTTTTATCATTTGGGCATTAGAAGCTTGTTGGGGCTTGTGAGCGTTGTTTCACAAATTATTCTATGAAGCCCAAAATCCTTAACTAGACAGCAGTGTTAACATTTGAATCTCTAGTTTCAACTACGAATATAAAATAAATACGTGGGTAACACTCATTGAGGGAGAGTAAGGTTGGTGTCAGACTTCTTAGAATAAAATTTACTTCCTCATGAAAATAAGGAAAGTATATTTTTACACCCGTGGGTGATACACGTTTGGAAATAATTAATTTGTGTGTCATCATTTTCAGATTTCAATTTAAGAGGTTGTGCAGCTTCTTTGCCCTTCATTTCAATTTCTTACAAATACCATTATCAACATAGATGGTTCACGATTACCCGGAATATTCATTCAGAATCTGTTTCACTTAAAGAGAAAAAGGTCTGCTCTGACATCTTCCTTTTCGTTACCCAAGCATTTGACAAATTTTGGCATGATGGCCTATAGTAAAAACTGAGAAAATCTCTACCATCGCAATATGCCAAGCTGTCTGAATCGTCCTTACAGACCGCGACTTTTGCATTAAACTGGAGTATGCCTACTCTTAACCTGAACCAACGGGTGGTACTGCAGGGTAGCGTACTTGGCCAACTCTAATAGCTACTCTATACTAGTGGCTTAGCTGAATTCAGTGGAAATACAACCGCTACTTTCTCAGATGATATTGCTGTGCTGGCTGTACCTTAGAGAAAATTGTTGAAACTTCTATTCATAAGCTCAATCGATATATTTCTGCCAAATGGAGAATGAAAATTAATTGATTTTACGAACCTTCAAATCAGCTGCATGCCCGATTATCCTAATGGCAAAGTCATTTCTTAAGTCAATGAAGCGAAATATCTAGGGTTGACGGTAGATACAAAGTTACGATGGAAATGGAAGACGAAATCAACAGATCTCACTCTCAACCTCAGAAAAATATTCTGGTTAATGGGCAGGCGATCGAAATTGTCTGTTTTAAACTAAGTTCTAAAGAAAATATGGACTTACGAAACGCTGTTGAGCTCTACAGCTCAGAAAAATCGGAAGCTTATCCAGACTTTTCAAAATGGAACGCAGTTATTGCCCCATGAGACATTCAGAATGATGAATTTCACCTTGATCTGCAGGTGAAAACTGTTTATGGAACTCTCAAGAAAATGGCCGTCGCCTATCCAGAGCGACAAAGAGATCACGTCAACTTCGAGCTGTCCATTTGCTTGTTCTAAGCGACTTGTTGGTAAGACTGAAAAAAAGGAAACCACACAAAATAACATAGTGAATGTGAAATATTGAAATAAATAGTCATCAGTTTTCATACTTCGTCAAAACCCCTGTATCTTTGTTTTGGATTGCATTTGTAGTTAATAAGATCAAAATCAATTTGCTAATTGGTTGAAAAACTTGATTTAATAAAACAATTCACAAACAAAAAATCCTTACGAATTCTTATTAGTAACATATCTGCATGGGAAGTTCACGGGTATTTACAATATGGATTCAGAATCTGCTTGTCAGAGACGGAAGCTAGCGGCCAATTACTACCTCCCTTCCACCTTCGTAATCAACGGTCAAAGAGAAGCCCCTCGGTTAAAAGTGGCGGGGTAGGGGGGAAGTGACAAATCGCCGCTCATTCATAGTTGAAAGCGTCGAGCTATGGAAATGTCCACTGCCCTATTTAGGAGAGAGCTGCATACATAAATCATCAGAAAAGCTCGGTGAGAGAGACGCGCCTTCCCCGCAAACTTGTAGTCAGGTACGTTACTCATCAATAATCCATAAACCGCGGCATCAACAGATTGTTTTCACTATTTTCCCTACGCTCGGCCGCCTTTTTATCCGGAGGGAGAAGGAGAAAATTAAAGGGTGCTGCCTTCAATCCTATTATTGAGGATTACAACATAGTCCTAGAAGTTCGAGCAGTTTAATATTAACATTGCTTCCGAGTCAATCAAAGTTGTGGAAGCCTGGTGATCACTTTTAAAAGAAAAAAATAAGTTTGTTTTCTGAATCAAAAGTTTTACTAAAATTTGGCTTTTCAAATCTTTATAAAAATATTCGGTTTTTGGTCCTGGGAAAGACCTGTATTCTTTTTTCCGGTTCTAATGAGGGTTACACGTTGCTCTGGACATTTTACGTTAACTAATCTTAAGTGAAAGTAGATTTCATTCTGAGAATTTTAACACCATTCTTACTTTTCTACGATACGTGGTTTGATTTTTGTGATTTTTCGAAATTCTGGGGAATGGGGAATTATCATGGTGACAGTACTGTCAGTGATGATGATCAGCACTGATGATGAAGTATTTACATCGAAAGCGCTCGCCCCCGGTACTCGACTTGCAAGTGACGATGGACTCCTCCGAAAGGAATGTAAATAATTATCGTGTAACATCGTATCTGGTAACACCCACAGAACATGCTGTAGATGTAGACACGGTTACATACTTATGGAATCCTGTAAATTGGTGGGTCATGAAGTCATGGGTTGGTGGATTTCAACCAACCTTTTTCTGTGTGTTCTACTACCCCAACAGACGACTAAAACGGTTGAAGTTCTTTGGTTGCGGAAATCAAGTATTTGATCAAAATTAGGTTTACTCCATGTTGTAACCTAAGATTTTATCTCTTAACTGTCTATTATTAATCAAAGGAGTTGTTTGAGTGGGTTGAGAGTATTTTATTCGTAACCTTCACGAAATACAATGAAATTCAATGAAATCCAAAACGATGTAATTGAAAAAAGTAGTTCCAGTCATGTAGCATGATCTTACGAGCGAATTTTCGTAAATTATCGTATTGCATAATGTTAAATTATTCCCAAATCTGAACTTTTCGAGTACAAGGAAATAGTTAACTATTAGTTTTATGGCAAAACACGTATTCAAAATAATTATTTCCTATTCAAATAGAGGTTTTGAATTGTTAGTTTCTTTTGTAGTTTTTATCAATTTTTTAGCAAATTTTAATTAATTTTAAGCACATTTTTCTGCCTAATTTTTTACATTCATTTTTGAATGTTCTATTTTATATTTAATTAACTTTATTTGAACAATATTCTGCCAAAAAATATAAATTTAACTCTTTATAGCTATTTTTAGCCATTTTTAGTGATTTTTTAGTTCATTTTTTGAAATGTGACCAATTTAATGTGCTCAAACAGTGCTGGCCGAAGAATCTATATTTTGTTTAGAAATCTTGATTTTTTGACGATAGAACGGAATTTTTATCTCATTCCTAAGAAGAGTTATCGTCTGGAATGATATATATATTCGAATTAAGGTTCTTGAGGGTTGTCTATAAATTGAAAAACTATACTACCCCGACGTTTCGATTTATTCAAAAGCAGCAGTACGAAACGCTGCCACTACCGGACAAACACACAAGAAGTAGTAGAGGTCCTTACAATCGTGACGGTAGCACATCGAGCACTCATCCGACTGCTCCGTGTTGTAGGGTTTGGCGTACAGGTTTATCAGCCCGCATCGAAGTCTGAAAAACCACTTTTTTGTGAATAAATCGATCATGTCTGCGAGGATACTGCAACATTTTACATTTGGGTTAAGCTCTCTGTACAGGGTAAATCTTTCGGAGCTCTCTGCTCGCATTCCAAACTGAATGTCTCTTTCAAGTCGTTAAATACTAAAGAAAAGTATGGCAGTTCCGTTTCAGCAACAAAACGTCAACGGAGGGCAGATTATTTGGAACATTGCACTGAATTGCCATTTGGTCTTAGGATGCTGCCCAGAACACACCTCTTTGTATCACCTCCTTGGCCAGAATTCTGGGGTATGTAACGCTGATGGAGTGCTAGCGTAAATGTCGAGAGGAGATCCATCTATGTCTCCAAATGCATCAGGTACACAGGAGATTGCCGTGACAGACCAATGAGTCTCCTGATGAAAGTGTGCTGGACACCTTCCACCACTGTAAATTCCTCAAACCCCCAACACTGAGCGGCATAGCAAAGGTTGGCCCTCACCACAGCATTGAAAACCTGCATCTTAGCAGAGGTGGAGATAGCTGGGTTTGAGAATACCTCTCTCCAGACCCAACTCATCGTAAACCTCTCGGCAACCGCCTTCTGATGGAGATGCTTTCTGAAAGGAATTCTTGGCGTCAAAATCACTCCTAGATCGCCATATTCGTTCACAATTTCAACGTTTTCACCATGGAAAGACCACTCCTCCGCACCTGCACGCCGTCCTCCATTTTGAAATACCTATTATGATCTTAGACTTCCTCAAGTTCACCACTAATCCCCACTTTCCATAAAACCGCTCCACTCCAACATTTCGATGTTCTCCTGCATGTCAGCCGTGGTCTCAGCAAACACCACCAAGTCGTCAGCCTACATGAGCAACTTCACAACCACCTCCCCGAGGCTGATGCCACCAGTCAATTCATCATGCAAGTCATTCAGACAATTTAAAAACGGAGTAGGGCTGAGTAAAAAAAAAAAAGAAAAAAGTATTCGGGTGATCAATATTCCATGTCACTTCAAAGAAAACGACTCCGCGAAAAAGCAGCTAAGTTATTACCGCCGTTAGATATTTTGGGTCACGTAGAATTAAACAGTAATCCGTTGTTCCAATCAAACAATTAACTATGAAGAGGTAGGTCTGAATTGAAAGAAAATTTATTATTAACAAGTTTAATGTTTTAGGGCTGGGGGTCGTTCTGTGAAATCCGACACGCAAATCTGCAACGTTTTTCATTGGTTACTACACAGTTACTACCTTCTGTTGTAGCAACCATAAAGAATAATTATCGCACTCGAAAGAAACAAGAGTCAATAGCTACGTTTTTCATTGGTTACTACACAGTTACTACCTTCCGTTGTAGCAACCATATGTTGATGGCGAGTTCTATAATAAGTACAGTAAATGCTACTTGGAAAATGTCTCTACTGTAAATTATATTTGTTATTTTTCATATCATAAGCCATTATTGAGTATTTCCTGTAAATAGATGTATATAAATATAATAAATTGTTTTAATTAGAAAATTAGAAATTAATAGAAAATTTAAAAAATTAGAATCTTTTCTTTTTTCTTGACCTTAAAAAACTATATCTAATTTCTCCCTTGCGAGGGAAAAACATTAAACATGATTTAATGTTTTTCCCTCTCAAGGGAGAAATTATGAAATCGTCAGTCTTAAGGATTTTCGATTTCTTTTTGCTCCTTAGAGATGTTTTAATTTAATTTAGCATTATTAAATCAGATAAAGATAACTCCTACGTGAAACAGAATAGTAATATTCTGTCAATAGGTTACCCAAGTAATTTTGAAATTGACGTAATAACGTGGGAGTTAAATTGTCACTATATTTGCTGCTCTCATTAACATAATTGAAAAGTTGATGTTTAATATTTTACACGTTCTAATTCGAAATTCTCCAGATAACATCGAGCTGAATTATTACCAGAAGTTCAGCCTACGGAACCTTACCAAAATCGCATAGCGATTCAAAGTCGTGTTGCCAATTTTTCTTCCCCCTTCTTCCGAATCTCACTTTTGGAACACAATACTTTTGCAATTCTGATACACAATGATGCAGAAAGTTAGGGAAGACCACTCCAATTAGTCCTAAAGAAGTATGAAAATTTCCTCAACAGTACCGGAAGCATTATTCACATCGAAGAAGTTAAATCTGTTTTTGCAAAAGAGAACGCCCCTTTAAGGCGGAGCAATATGACATTCATTCTACCTACGTGATTTCACAGGTTGTAGCGTGGTATTTTCAAGGGTCCATTAAAAGTCCTTGGTATTTTGTGATCCTTCGAAAATTTCTCACATCTGGTTGGTATTGTATCCCGCGCTCAGCATCCCGAATGCCCCTATTTTTCTTTCCTTAATAGCGCATCTGATTTCGGAAAAATATGTTTTCTTGACATTCATTTCGTCAGTGAAAAGAGAAAAAAGGGAATATCTCCGATATTGCATGTTAATATCAATAAATCGATAGAAGCTTTTCAATGCCAGCGGGATATGGGCAATTTCCAAGACAATGTTCTTACGACAGTGATACGTGAGCCAGTCGCTGAGTAGATTGTTTCAGTTCCCACCTCACCAATTTATCGTAAAACCGGGCGAGGAAAATGGAAACTCTCCGCCTCATCCTTGGCCGCTTAAAGCATACCTACGTAATAACCCGGCACAAAAAGGAACCAACTCCGTGCTTCGACCTTTGCCCTTATCAGATAAGGCAAAATATTTCAATAACCGTATGGCAATAACCCTTTTTATCCGGCGTGAATCGATAAAAAGCGAACAAGGGTCGTAAAGGAAGACCGATCTTATGCCGAAGTACATAAAACGTTATGTCCTTCATTATCTTGAATAAAGCCAAATACGTCAAAAAGTATCGCTGGCGCCCAAGCTCAGTTAATATGCCATATTCTACTGGCATTAGATCAGAGGTTAGGAAATACCGAGATAAATAGGAGTATGAGTACTGTTACGTACGAGAATAGTTCAATAGTTATAGTCGCGCAGCATGATCACATGAGTGAATTTTCGTGTTTCTAGAAACGAATGGAACGGTACAGTAACATTATGTTCGTTCATTGGTCTTATTGACAATTTTGAATACATATCGGACACAGGCTGAAGAAAAAGGACACAGGCCTGAAGGATCGGTTGTTATGAAGAAAAAAAGGAGTCTACCAAGTGGGGTGGGCAATATAGAGTCCTCTTAGTTGTAACATGGACGTATAGAATTAGATGAAGAACAACGTACAAGTCGAATCGAATTGATGCGGTATAAAACAGTAGTATACTTTATACATTTTAGTATGCAAAATAGGGCGGTAATTCATGTTTGCGCATGAACACAGCTCACCATTAGTCAAACAGCATTGGCCATCTAAGGTCCTAGACTTAAAGCTAGCCGGCATAATCCCTGATCATTCAATCAAAATCTATCAATCGGAAAGTCGTTTGTTACAACCATTAGCAACGAAACTCATGGGATACCATTCCGCCTCAAGTCCCCTGAGCTTGGACTTAATCGGACCAATAAATTATAAGAAATGGGGGTTATAGGAAATTCAATTTGCATGCATTTTCGCATGCAATTATTCATCTGAATGAAATGAGATCGATAGAGGAGTATCTACAAGCTAGCCCGCACTATCCGTGAAAATTTCAACAAAATCGGTCGGAAAAGTAGTACAGTTTTGAGCATGTGTTCACTCTAAAGAAAAATGAAAAAGTCCAGTCATGCAGCATGACCCCATGACCGAATTTTTGAAGAAATCTTCGACATTTCAGTAGCTATTGATCGTGTAGAGAAATTTTAGTTTATGATTTTGATAGACAAACATGGAATCAAATTATTAAAAATAATTAGGAGGATTTCATGCAAATATTACCGATTTTTACAACTAGCGAACGGCATTATTTCGATTTTTGACTGATTTTTCAACTTTGAAATTTTTGAAAACTTGATACATATTCTTGAAATTTTACGCTGATTCCGAATATGCCACATGTTAGTATGCTGAAAAAATTATTTCGCACAACAAATCGCAAAAAACAGGCTATTTTGAAATTTTTGACTACATTTTTGAAAATTTCAACCCGAAGATGTAATCCGATCATGCTGGCCAACGAACCTGAACTTTGGTTTTGTGTCCTCAACATTTTAAAATTTGTTTGAAGTTTCTAGCACAATTCTACGGGCAGTTATCGTCTGGAATGACACATACATACATACATACATTCATATATACATACATACATAAAAAAATGCGTTAAACTTCAAAATATGATTCAGAATAGCCTGAAACGGATTTCTGCATAAAATGTTTTCAAAAATTCACATTCTACAAATTTTTTTTTCTAAAATAGCATTCTACAAATTCTACAAATAGCTTAATTTTCTTCAACAATTCGCTAAAAAGGTAAATTCAATAAATCATTCCAGAATTTCCCAAAAGGGTTTTATTATTATTATAAATAATAATAATTATTTTTTTTAAGCCATTTCAAACTTCAATTTCCTGCCGACACTCGCTGATATATATAATTAAGTTGCAATGAATATGTATTTTTGTCATCTTTGTTTATGAAAGCAGGAAGAAAACTGTAGCTGAACTTTTTTAGCGAATTTTCGTAGAAAATAAAGCTATAGCAATGGCTCCAAAAATGTTAAAATCAAAATTTTCGAAAAATTTCTTCATTGAAATCCGTTTTGAGACATTCTGAAACGAATCCTAGAGTTTATCATATGTATACACATATGTATATATATATTAATTGCTATGCAATTCTTATTCCGTCCCCCAATAATTTTTTATGTAACGTCCGGAACGAAATTAAAGATGATTTTCACGTACGACCGAGTAGTTGAGTAGTTCCTATAGAGTGTGTCACAATTTCAGTGTTTTTCACGTACAACCCAGCCGTTGTTAGGGGAATGAAACTTCCGCAGTTTTCATCGCACAAAAATCGTTCGCCACTCGTTGGAAAGCGCTTGATTTTTTTGTGATAAATGTTCACATTTCAAGCTACCAATTTCCCTCTCCTTACGTAACTGGCTACATTCCAAAACTAAGTTGATGCAGGCTAAGAATTGCATATCAAATTATCCTCGTTTTCTACGCAGTAGAAAAGAGAAAAGATCCGGCGAGGCGCGAAGCGCCGAGTATAGATTAGGGGGGTCCAGGGAGGCGAAGCCCTCCGGCGACATATACATATATATATATGTAAACATTTGAACAAGTGTTAAACTCTAGGATTCGTTTCAGAATGTCTCAAAACGGATTTCAATGGAGAAATTTTTCGAAAATTTGGATATATATAAGGATGTCGTCGGATCAAATCAACGGAAGAATGCTGTAAAAAGTTGTTGATTGAGCGCCTTTGATCCAACATTCCTTTTGAAAATGTTGAACAAGTTTTGGATGCCCTATGTAATCTGACTTTTGGGCTATCCTATAGTCACGATCACGATATACGAGATAAATTTACACGCAGTTTAATCATATCCATAGGTCTGCTAACATGGATGAATAAGCTTTAGACGTGTCTAAGAATTATCACAGATATTAACAGACTGGTTGACAATCAAAACAAGAATCAAAATTGTAGTTGGTAAACACACCAGACCTGTGGAGCTTATCATGTAAACCTTGCCCGGCTGGGGGCTACCCCCCCCCCCCCCCCTCACTCAGGGCAGAACTGTATAAATACCTGGCAAGGGGGCCCATCATCCATAATTCATCAACCGAGAGTGCTCTATCCTCCTGCATCCTACTGCCACAAAAATTATAGAAAATCTTGTACAACGAAACACCTAAGTTGAAACTCCACTTGATTGATCCTTGAAAATAGAGTATTCATGATATGGAGTATAACAAATCTATTGTGCCTGGAAAATGGTGTAATCAGGATGTGGAATGTAAGAATAATTTTACAAGTAAATGAACATTATTCGTTTATTTTCATTTATCACAAAACATTATTTACAATAAAATTTACAATGAGCAAATAATATTATATTGGCATGCTTTACATCAACATCGTAAAACATAAATGGCTGTCTACAGATCGTATGCTTTAACTTGGCTCAGCGTTTGCATATAAACTATTAAGTGACTATAATAGGGATCCCGAATAACGAACGAAAATGCTAAGCGAGCACGAACGGTTTCCCTCCGATAGGTCGCAGGACTTTAATCCTCTCAGCTCGGCCCTCACCGAGCCGGATGTCTGGAAATTCCGATAAGAAGATTCATGGGGAACTACCGAAGGAAATATACCCGCCAAGTTATGCGCCCATCCGATGAGTACAAATCGCATTCGAACATGCGGAGTCCCCGGGTGTCAGATTACCAACCATTCAATGAGGATTTCGACTGAACTGGTGACAAATCATCACAAGTAGGTTATGTTTAAAGTGAACTTAAATCCTTACCTTCGTCCTTCAACGTTCTATATTACCACTACTATTGATCGGATTTGGTTTTCAGACATTTAAGGTGATTCTTGTTCATGACATAATAAATGTGACTGGGTGGAAACTAAATGTTTGCAGGAGCTTACTACAAACATAATATTATTCGTATGCACGTAAGCAGCCAATATTAGACGTAATAAGTTGAAAATGATTCCCGTGAATGAGTATATCAATCTCTTGGAACTTCTTAATCAGTCACTCTATCATATACAGGATTGCAACCTTACAATTGGTATCTGACAAACGTCAAGAAAAACTCGGCCTTGCGCGCCTTGATTCCGCTAGGGAGACCCCAGACCCCTTTTCTTTTCTCCTCGAGCCTCGGCTAAACTTCCGAGGAACGTGAAATACGCTCCATTTCAAATTTCAGCTTCTTAGGTTGAACAACAACGTACCTACTTAGCTCTGGATTTCACTCAGCTGATCTGGGGGGCTCTAGGCTTCATGATTTGTTTCTAGACGTCCCAAGCGTTCTCCATTTCAAATTTCAGCTTCATAGATTGAATAGCAACGAAATTAGATCCGCCGCTACTTTAGTCTCGTTTATCGTGACACTTTTAAATTAATATGTTCCGGTAAAAGCGAGTTCCACGCTAATTATAATAGTCACCTATGGCAATTCACTGAAGATCACTAGCTCTCTGGTATCGTCCCTGAAACAGTGCGGTACAAAATTAATAAATATAACCCTTTATAAATACATCCTCTTTTGAATTATAGTGAGGCCCAAATCAAGGCTACACCTCTGAACAGAAAGCTGCTCTGAGTTCCTTATGGCATATTGGTGATTTTCACCAAGGCGTGAGAACTCTTCAAGGTTGCAACAAAATCTAGTGAGAATTGGCAAATGTACAGCTCTGGAAGTGGCTGAAGTTCAAAGCTCCTAACAGTTAGTGTCTGATCTAACTGGATTAGATGGGCTGTGTGGATTAAATGGACCAATCGCAACTTCTGAGCAAACGAAATGGGCAAATATTTCACAGACATGTATGATTCAATAATAATTTAATTTTGATGAAATTTTTCTATGGTCGTATACTCGTATAGTATGTAGAAAATGGAAGATAAGCCCGAAATTCTTGCGTATTACATCACTCGCTCAATCTTCACCGGTTTTTTATTGTATTGTCAGATATGGTAGCCATTTCATGCAACGTAATCAGAGTATCCCATTGATCTGCGGAATGAGAATATAGAATAGAACATAGAAATGGTGAACCTTTGGGTTACATTTTGCAACGTTTTACAGCTAAAGATGCAGTACGCTGTCCTAAAATTATCATAATGTATGGTTTTTAATTTGATCTTTTTTTTTTTTTTTTTTCTAGATGTTTGTCAAATTAGTAGTATTAACCATCGTATTCATGCGATTTTCCGATGCCGAAGTCAAAGAAGTGTGTCCCATCAACGCCTGTGAACTGTCGGAGAAACTGATTGGTACGGATGCTACTGATCTCGAACCGGAATATCTATTGAGACAGTTGGATTATCTGTCGAGAAGGATCAGATCTCTTGAACAGACTAGTATGTTGTAATCTAGTGGTTTGTTTGTGATTGGTCAAATAAGTAATTTTCCAAATTAAAACTATCCCTAAGGTATTAACACTTCATGCTGAAACTTTGTGACATGGTTATGTGTTATGGTACTGGAAATGTTCATACCCTTTGTAATTTATTGGATGTGGTTTGTAGGAATACATTCATAGGTGGAAGTACATTCCCTCCTGATATTATGTCAAATTGCAGTACAGATTTGACGGCTTATTGCATTTCTTGGGAGAGTGTGTCTAACGTTGTAAAAAAATGTGCACAGGCAGGTAGGTACAATAAAGCGTCGATCTTTTTGAAAGTATACTCAATATTTATATAGATTCCAATTCAGTCCCATAGACTAGCCCAAGATATCTCTACCTTTACATGGATTCTCGCTCTTTAATAACACAGGAACAGCTGATATTCTGTTTACATGACACTTGTATTTTTTCGTCAACACACGATTTGGTACCCCCATTTACAAATCTTCCTTTTGAGTTTTGAATTTTCATAGTTTTCGTGGGTTGAATAATTTTTTTAACGCTTCAGTTGCTTGGTTCCAATGATTAATAAATTCTCTGAATTCACACCAAATCGCACAAATCCTTACTGTCGGGTACTCCCAGACCCTCATCGCCAGTTTTGCAAACAATATCACTACCGGGAATACTGTCCTTTATTATTCAATAAAATTTGGTGTAGCAGCTTGAAAAACCGCAATGTTTTTATTGATGAATATTATATATCAACTCCAAGGACGGACAGAGCTATTACAGCCTCAGTAGGAGTGGAGAAAAAGAAGGGAGTTGGTTAAGGGGCGTGTCCGACGGAACCCAAGTCCATGATAAAGACATTCAACGAACGGGGATTCAATGTTATTCCAGTGGCCCAAAATAAACGAGTCCTTTCCCCAAAGTCTTGACACTACGGAGCTTGTTAATCAAATGCAATGCCAACATGGGCCGACCAGATTACGATCAATCCGATCAGATTAGAATCGACGACCTTTCTTTCGTAATGCGGGAAGGCGTGGGTCCGAAGAATCAAGCAAGTTTCGTCCGTCGCTATTAGACTTTTGTTGCGGTCGGAAAGCTATTATAAAGCTGAACCAATATTATTTGTAAGTCGTTCGCCCAGGCCTTCAGTGCGGACGATTTCGTTCTATGTGGTGTCCGGTTCCCAGGACGGGGCTTTCCTATCTCCTGTTCTCAAGAAATACCAAAGTTCGTTCGTGAAAGACAACTTAACACCAAGGCAAGCAAATTTGTTAAATAAAATGTACATAATATGGGCCTTGAGCTTTCACAATACTTTAGCATCTGATAAAGCAATCACACAGAGAATGCAGCAATGCGAATAACTCATCTCTCAGAAACTAACCATCGATGCAGGGCATCACTCCTTTCAACCGGGTACAAAAGATAGAATATTCAAATGAACTACCTTAGATCCAATATGGCTTACCTACATCATTAAACAACCAAAAACACCTTCCGACTCACTAAAATAACAAAAACTTTCAGTGAATCATGCTGACAGTATCTAGAGTCCTAGAAGATGCTATTTTGGCCACCAATGTGAGTTCCTTGCTCACTGAAATCCCTCACAGTGAAGGATTCCCTCTCCAGCTTTCTAGACGAGCCTCTCGGACCAAAAGTTCCGTCTTAATCTTCGTTATGAAGCAAAGCACAGTGTTTTCTCTCGATGAATGGTTTTAAACTAGCTGATTGGTACTACCGTCAGAAAAAAGGGACGGCAATGGGGACTAGGATGGCGCCCTCGTATGCAAATTCGTTTATGGCAGATTTAGAGGACAAATTCCTCGCATCTAGAGAAAAGACCACCTTATTGTGGAAGAGGTTCCATATTAAGAAATTGCCCTCGTATGGCCAAATGATAAAGAGAAACTCGACCTATTCTCAAAGATCTTAATTCCCGTTTCTCAATCACATTCACTTGGTCATATTCAAGGTCAATGGCAACATTCCTAGATGTAGACATTTCATTGGTTAACGGAAACCTCTCAATGATTGTACATATAAAGCTCACAAATAAGCAACAATACGACAGTGTTGTCATCCTACACGGTCTATTCCCAGGTCTTTGTCTGTTAGAGGCCACGAACTATGCAGATATCACGAAACGCTGGTAGAATACTTGTGAGTGATTGGAAATAATTAGAGAGTGGTTACACCAGACAACTTGCAGTGGAAGAGTGGTTCCGGCTCATGTCAATTATCAACGAGAACACGACCATCATCTGACAGAGTTCCTTTGGTCACTAAGTTGTTCTTTGGCTTTCAGAAGATGAATGGGATTCTTTGGTAACTGCAACCAATCCGGACCTCCCCTGACCCGTGAATTGTTCAAAGAAATGCCTCAAATGACATACCGACTGGGATGAAATCTAGTATTGAATACTGTCACACAGGCATGGACGAGTTCAACCGTCCGAGGAGCGGCAACCAGGATTGCATCGATGTGAGCGTACAAGGTACAAAGTATGTGAAATTGTTATTGAACACTGTCTCTTCACTTCTCCAAATACTTCTCACTCCCACAATTGTCAAGGACCGGTAGAGTGTCAGTCACGAATTGTGTCTATACCAGCTGATCTATATACGGTGTGCTGAGGATCAGCGCAAAGACTTCTTTGTTGGAAAAACAACTCAATTAAATTTACGAATCCACAACCATAGAGCTTCTTTGAACCAAGATCAGTCCCTGCTCTTAAAGTTGCAAAGCTGCCAAACAGGAAAGTTGCAGTATAAATTATTGAGCCTAACAGGATTAGCAGTAGCGAAGCCATGCTTACAGTTACATGATTCCCTGATACCACAGCTAGTCTCAGTATTCAGAAATAACACTAATCTTCTAATTGCGACGAAGATTTTGATAAGAACCCCCCAAAGAGTTTTTAGAGATTTTTGACCCTTAATATCCAAAATTTGACCCCTTAGAGTACTCCTAAAATTCTGGCCAACGAACTTAGCCTTACTTTCGACATTATGAAACAACGAAATCTGAGAGAGCAGATTTATCATCCTTTGGAAACATTAGTTGCCCAAGCGATTTCGAGATGAAGAGAGAGACTAATGAAGTTGGTGTTTGCCAATAAAAGTACTTTGCTTGGCTGCACTGGATTTGAATAAGATGCATTTACAAAAGTTCTTTCCCCGTTTTCGCTCAAATAATCTTCAGAAATTTTCAACTTAATCAAGAGGAACTGAGCGCTAGATTTATGGTTAACATATATATGTTTTTACGGCTATAATAGAAAAACCTTTGACTCTTCAATTATTAGATAAGATATCGAGGATGAATGACCTTGATATTTTCGTCGAAAAAGTTATTCTTGAATTTACTGCTCATTGTGAGTTTTATACAAAGTTCTCATTTTAGGCATGCGAGCAGTTGATTGTATGGGGACCGTTTGGCGCATAATTGTTCTTACTGTTATCGATTTCATTGATTCGGGCAAATAAGCTGAACCGACTTTGTTCAGCTTGTGTCAATAAATTGATTATAATTGTGTTTTTATGTTGACAGGATGGAGGCTGACTGAAAACGAAGATCGATGGAATTTGTGCTCCACTGGGCCTTGTCGTTGTATGCCTGAAACAAAAACGTTGAATTGTTGGAAACAAGGGATTGGGAGTATTCCATGGAGACAACATGTACCAATTGATGTCAGGCAAATGTATGTTTTGGAACACCTATCGATCAATTTGTTTATATAGTTACGTATTACTCATCAATTTATAAAAACATGGCATACAATAAAATTTGGTATCAAGCGTAACGCAACATTGCTTACTCTTCATATTTTATGGATGCTGATATTTTAGGTCACGTCAAAAGAGATTGACATTATTGAGACAATTTTATTCTGCTGGGTAAGAGAAATTTGGAAAAAAATCAACAACTACGTAATCTCAATAACCCTTCTTCTCAAAAACCCCATTTTTATGTATTTCCTCGAGTTCAAGAGATATTAGATTACGTCAGTACCTTCAAAAAGAGTAACACTTGTGAAGTTCAACCACATTTCTCGGTCGTTTGTGAGGAAATCTAAAAGTAAACCCAAAAGCATACCAATAATTTTCTTATTTGCCATGAATTGGAACACAAACCTAAAAAACTTCAGGGTCAAAATTATGTTTGACAACGAAGTCTACTGAACTGCATAATAAATTTTATAAATATAAACAGTCGAGTGAATTTTCGGTGATTATCTCACCTACTATATTATGGTAAATTGTTTTGAAAATTCAGGATTTTGAGTGAAAATAAATTGTTAGATGCATAGTTATGCATTTTATTGCAAAAAACCTCATTCTGTGATTTCGGATGTTTATATTCTTTGCAGTTTTTATCTATTTTTGCAAATATTGATGAATTCCAAGTACATTTTTCAGCACAAATTCATGCATAAATTGTTAGCTGTTCTAGTTCATCGATGATAATCTTCTTTTGACTAACAGCCTGCTAAAAAAAGTAATGTAACGATTTTAAGCTTTTTAACCATTATTAGTGATGTTTTTTTTCAGCACCTTTTTGAAATTTAACAAATTTAAAGTGCTCAAAAAATTATGACCAACCCTTTCGTTTTGAAAGCTTGATTTTTTGCGCATATGAATGTTAAACTCTAGGATTTGTTTCAGAATGTCTCCAAACGGATATCAATTATGAAAATTTTCGAAATTTTTTATTTTAAATTTTTTGGAGTCATTGCAATTGTTTAATTTTCTACAAAAATGTGCTAAAAACCACACCTAACATAAACAACTACGAAGTGCAACTAACCATGGAAATAATACGGATACACCCAAGGAATAGAATATAAGGGATGGAGTGGAGAGGACCATTCATGAAGTAATCAGGGGTGGTACGCTCCAAGAAATAATTTTTAAAAATGCAGACGAGCTATTAAGCCGCTTATGCGAAAGCGCTTGAGCCAATAAATTAGGATAAAAAACCTTAATAGAATGATGATTGGGATAAGAAAAAATAGATTGTGTTAAACCCCGTTTTCTCTTGAGCATTTTCTGAGAGCCAAGCACTCAAAAGCGATAAAACCGAATACCCGCGTGGTTTAGATTAGAGGTTAGAAGCACTCGCAAGCAACTATAATATTTGTCCACGCATGCTCATGTAAGCGTTCTTGCATACCCGGTTCGGCTCGCGGATCTTCCCACCAGGAATTGGTATTTCCTCGAACGTCAAAGGATGTTTGCCGTTCATGTTCGTACAGTGTGGACGCACTCATGAACACGGTCCTAGCATTAGCTCATTTTCTCTTCCCCAGAAAAGGGGTTATTTAGAGAAATTGAATTATTGAACAATAAATACAAGGTACCGCAATAGAACATCCACGAATGATCGTTAGCCTCTTTTTCGCGAATATGCGAATAGTCTAGACAGAGCGCGGGCAGGAGTTTAAAGCTGCTCACTAACATGCCTGAATCCAAACTCGACATGAATGATCAAGCGTGGACGGGGCTTTAATACAGGAAGGTTGGGAATTTGGGGCGAGACGACCGAATTGGAGAATTTTGACTTCTTCCGTGCTCGTGATTCTACCTAGTCTGGAGTTTGTGAGGAGGTTCTAATTGTGGCGTTTGTGGCTTATTATAACTCTCCAATGAAGCAATATCCAACCAAGAAGGAAGAATTCATCATTGTCTTCTCCTTCCCAAACCAAAGATTATGATGACGAAACAAAACTACCATCACACTTATCCATTCGATTAAATCACTCTACATTCAGAATAATATTCAACAGGCCTTTTTTAATCTTGAATATTGGTAATCTAGCAATAACTGAAAATCCTAGAGAGGGTGAGCACACTAGCACACTCAAAGGAGGGAACACATCGGAGTTCTTGTCATTTGGGAAATGGAAGGGATGGACACTACAGTTAAGCCCACTTCAAGTCAAGATCTTTTTCTGTTTTCTCACTCACGTAACCAACCTCATCTTATTTCTCTCCCAGCTTTTCCGATAATTAAAAGGGTGTCAGCACTACCTGACTACTGTCTCGAGGCAGAAATATTAATTAGGCTGTTGTTCCTACTGAACAACAGCCTAATTAATATTTCTGCCTCGAGTAGTAGGGTTAAGAAATCCGTAGATGCAATAATTAATAATGTTTTCAAGGAGTTTTACGATATTTTCCCGCATTTTGAATAACAAGTTTTTAACTCGTAATAATATTTAGAAGTTTTTCTGAAAGCAATAACCTAGGTCCCTATTTATTTGAGATAAATGGCTTAATACCGTCACCACATGATAGGTAATTTAGTTGCCAAAGCCATGGTATTTGAGGGGAAAGGTCAAATTTCGAGGGAAATTATGAAAAAATATCTCCAGCTGTGAATCCCAAAGTCGTTAGTTTTCTTCTTTTTTTTCTTTCTTTTTTCGATTTAAATTGGTAGAGGAACTTTGGGGGAACTTTGAGGATTGTGTGCAATACTTCGCTGCAACCCTAGGGATCTGTTGTGGATTTCCCTCAGGTTGCATTAGCCTAATGAAAATGGTTTTTTCAAAAACCTCCCCCCTCTCCCTTGTATTAGGAAACCAGAGGAGATTGACGTACGCCACCTTGAAAATAACATCAACAGATATGACATGATTTCCAAGGCGATTATATCTGATTCGACCAAGTGCATCACAGTAGCTCAATGTGTTCAGCATCCTCTGTTTTTGTTTGACTGAAGCGGCAAGTATCTGATGTAGGTTTCCCAATTTTCTTCGAATGATATCGTACTGGGCTACGACGAGTTAATAGGTCCAATGGTATTCTGATGTCTTTCTTAGGCATGGTAACTAATTTAGTTGCTTAATCTTATTAGTTGAAAACGTCACAAATAGTTCGGTCTGCCTCAGGCTTGAAAAAATTAAGAAAACATTTTTTTCTGTTGGGCAGAAATTCTGGAAATTTATATAACACAGACACATCTAAATATGAAACATATCCTTGTTAATTATGCATATAATCAATCAGACCGGTAGAGAACCTGAGATCCAGAGGTGCGAAGTCTTGTTGGAAGCCTCGACATTCCCCTTCTTCTTCTTCACGCTTATATCGTGAGGAGGTGAGAACGGGAGGGGGGATTACCTATTATTACTCGAGATCACCACGACAAGCATGAGTGTTAAACAATCCTTTTAGATAAAATCTACCTAATTCAATGTTTCGTTCTATCGAATCAAACCACCTCGTACTCACCGCTTGACCCTTGACCCTTCCGAGTTCACTTTTTACCTCCCCACAAAATCTATACAGCTGAGTCACCTACATTACACCTTGTTCTACCATCAATCACTCTTTATTTCAATCACAGTTGACTAAAATTTATTGTTTCATATCGTTTTCTTTAAACCTTTCAGCACTTTATTTTAAAAGGTTGCGATATAAAACCAAATAAATGTGGTATCACTGAGTCTTACCCACGTATCCATTTCAAATTAATTTTTAAATGAAAATGGATTAAATGAATTCCATTGTTAGATTATTGAACCATACTCACTCTCCCATGATGAATAATTTTATTACTATGATTTGTAAATTATCCCGAACTGGTGACGTCCCCTGACCGAGGGGGGGGGGGGGGGGGTCCCACAAGGCGGGAGGGATGTTTGACGTCACCAGAGTGCGAAAATTTCAAAAATCATAGTAAGAAAAATACTCATGGTACATTGAGAGATATTAATGTCAAACATTGGAGTCTTCTCCCATTTAAAAATAGTTGAAGTACCCTTATTGCACCCATAGATAACTCTCATTTTTGCCGGTCATTTGAAAAACCCGACATTTCAAAATATCTAGTCAGAAAACCATTATTAGATTAGCGAAATCCAAAAGAGCGCGGACGTGAAGAACTTGCCACCCTGAACGCCACGACTCCATGGCCTTTGACACTATGTACAAGCCATTTCGCCCTGTCCGATTGTCTTCGTGGTGCCAGGACACCTGATCGTTTGAGTAGGTATATATCGCCTGTCCATAACTCGAAGGAGGGACGGTCTTGAGGTACGGGGTGGGATATCAGGGGATGTTTTCGTTGGGTACCTACGTCATGGGTAATCTCTAACGCTAATCCTCTTTAAACTGGTCATAGTCGCAGCCTTGGGTAATTTGCCAACAGAAATAGGGTTTGATCTCGCCCCTGGGGTGCAAGTAGGTGCATTAGCGTTTACCGATGATGCCATCCCACTCTTGGACTAAAACTTGCTATAGTTTACGCAGACAGATACGGTACCATAGATGAACAGGACGCTTTGAAACTAAAACACAAGTGGAAATTTTGACTTTGGAGGAGGAAGATTTTGTCAACTTTTTGACCTTCAATAGTGAGGAAACGAACAATAAATAATTAATATAAAATTTAATTAAATTAATATAAAGCCAATTGTGAGGAAATGGACAATAAATAATTATTATGAAACTTCATTAAATTACTATAAAGTCAAACTCAAGTACTACAGTTCAAGATATGGGGTATGTGATACATTTAATTTTTTATGCACACAAAAATGGCTAATTATTGGAAAATTTCTATCGCACCTAGCTGAAACAAGTTTGGATAATTTTGGAAAATATTCTTCATTTTATACATTGGAATCTTACTTCGAAATGATCATAGGTAAACGACTCTTGAGTAATTCTGGTACTGTATTTAGACCCGAAAAAAGGAGATAACGTTACCGCTAACGATATCAGAGTCTAAAGTGACCCTTCTACAAAACCAACGATCAACAAAGAGGAAGGCTGAATCTAATTAGGGAGATAAGTGGTAGTATTAGGAAACCACAAGGCCTGCCACAAGAATGGAGCGAAATTAAAATTTTAGCTGGAACCCCCATTCATTTTAATATTCTATCGTTTTCTTAGCGAATTTCCATGCGAACAAAAGGAGTGAAATGATTCCTGTATAATGAAAAGCTTTCAGAAGAAGCGAGTCTCCACTTAATTTGAGATCCAAAAGCGATACGAGGCCCTTCCGGAAAACAGGCTTTCTGTAATGAAAAACCCTCGGAACCATTGTTTTCCCTCCGCTCACACACAGGATGAGGGAAAAGGAAGAGTTTCCCCCGTGAAAAGAATAGCTCGGGGGTTTTATTGCCCTCCCAAGTTTTTCCGCCAGTCGGGGGAACAGGTGTCGGGAAATATCGCGGTGCGACAAATCGATTAGGCGACGTCGGAGGGCCAGGGGGCGTAGTCGGGTTGAGACCCAGAGGGGGCCCTTCGGGGTCATGAGCGAAAAACCGGGCGTTTTTTTTTTTTTTTTTTTTTCTTTTTTTTTAGTTTTTTTTTACGGAGGCGGAGAGTTCAGGGCTGGAGGAAAACAGGTAGGTCGTAGGCGGGAAGGGGTGCAAATACCGGAGGATCAAATCCGGTGACGTAACTTTCGAAACGAAATCGTTATGACTTCCCACTGTGATTACTTTCGTCGATGTGGAAGGGAACGTTACCCTCTGTCTGATATAGTCATACTATTATTGAGATTCATTAAACTAAATGCCTAGAATACAGAACCCTAAAGAATCATAAAGCGTAATGATGATTCACAATAATTAGTATGTATGACTGTTTTTCCCACAAACATAATGGGTCACCTTCGTGTGTTGAAATTTTGTATGCAACAGTCAATGTATTCTGCTACCTTGGTTTTCTCCGACTACGAGTTTTCAGGTAAGAAGGCCGAAAAGAAAGGAAATTGATTGTCGCCATAGGTGGACGGAGCGACCCCCCCTCCCATCACACACTCACAATGTTTCCCTATGTCGTCATTCAGCTTTCTTTATGCCGCAATGTTGATCACTTCTAATCATTGAATACCCCAACAACCGGCAGCAGAGATTGGAAGTAGTGGAGATGAATGATAAAGGGGCGAATCTCCTCATCGAAACAGCCAGGGTGTGGGTGGATCAAATGCCGAGTAAGGCCACGAGTGAAAGTGCTCTGCTGCTACAAATGCCTGGGATATGGGCATAGAGCTAGGGAGTGCTCTGACATCACCCGAGCAAACATCTGTTTTAGATGTGGATCTGAAGGTCACAAGGCTGCAGTCTATAAAGAGGCCGAGAAATGTGTGCTGTGTAGTGAACTGGGAGAACAAGCCTCCCACATACCTGGTTGGAAAGGTTGCACCACCTACTAGCAGGCCCTACAGCAGGCAAAAAGACAACCACAATGACCAGAGTGCTTCAGATCAACCTGAACAGGGGCAGCTGGTGCTTAGGCACCATGTCGCCAACGAAAAAAGATCCGATGTCTTATTAATTAGTGAACAGTACGACAATAATACTGGACCCGAGTGGCTTGCTGACCTCTTAAGCACTGCTTCAATATGGGTTGTCAATCCCTCAAAGTTACCTGTCAGTGGAACTGGATGTGGGTACACCTGGATAAGGAGCAGTGGCGTCACCTACTTTAGCTGCTACTTAACGCCAAATGAACCTATCACAGTCTTTGAAGAGAAACTAAATGGAATAGAGGATGAGATTCGAAATGTTAGGGGTGAGGTATTAGTGGCCATAGATTTTAACGCCAAAGCGATTGAATGGGGAATGCCTCACCCAGATGGTCGCAGAATTATGGAGATTGTAGCCAGGCTCGGACTAGTTGTCGTTAATCAGGGAAATGTCCCAATTTTCGGAAGAGCTGGATGCATGGGTACAATCCCAGACATCACCATGGCTTCCGAGAGGTTGGCATCACGTTTGGTGGGCTGGCGAGTATTGGAAGACTACTCAGCTAGCGACCACCAATATATTTTGTATGAGATTGGGGGTAATCCACCCAGCCAATGCCAAGAAGCAAACTCCTCGTTATGCTGCAATGTGGAGACATTGGACAGGGACCTTTTCAACACTATGATTCACATGAAGAGTCATAGGGAAAAAGGATCAAACTCCATTTTTTGACCAAATTGAGATAGGCACGCCATATTGTAGCTTTGGAGGAGTAGAACCGAAAGGCTGTTTCACTTTGGGGAAGAAAGATCGCATTCGTTCGTTTTAAAGCGAAAACAAATATGAGGCTCCGGGGAAAAAGGATCAGATTCCGTGCGCTCACCAGGAAGAAAGATCAGAGTCCGATTTAAAGACCCCTTTCATCTCTCTCCCTCCCCTGTGCATGAGTTCTACGTTTCTCTCTTGTCAGTTTGTTTCGCAGTCCACTCTCGCATTGGTTAATTTGTTTTCAAACCTTGCATTTTACTATAGAGCTTTAGACATGCCCCGTGTTGAGTGTGGTTTTAGTGATAGTTCATCCTCAGGCGAACCCAGTGGTGATCAGACAGCCAGAAAAAAGAAAAAAACCGGTCGGATTAGAGACGTTTTTGAGGTGACAGTAAGATACCAACAAACTCTAGTAAATATGCTAAAGTGAATTACGAGATTTGAATAAAGAATAGGTAACATGGTGATATAATATTAGGTAGTATGGTAACCGAGAACGCGAATATTTGTGGGGAAAAAAGATCAAAGTCCATACCTTGTTTGACATTTTTAATTATTTCTAGTAATTATCTTCGATCTACCTAATTTTCTTTCTTGTCACTTAAACATAATGAAATTCCCAGTCAGGTGGCCAATACAGTTCAATTTTGTTATGCATAGCGTCTGTCTGGGACGACTTCAAACTTTGTTTTTCGATTTTCTCAGAATAAGGAAAAGAGGAGTTTGATCCTTTTTCCCCATGACCCTTCACATGGGAAAAAGGGCTCTTCAAAAAATCCAACAGAGAGAAACAGGAGGAGCTATTGCTGTGATTTTGGTAGCAGCGACAATAGGATGACTAACCAGAGCATGCGAGGCATCTATGCCTAAGAAAATGGGCATGAGGGACCGTCGCCTTGCTTATTTGTGGAACCAGGAAATATCCGATCTGAGAAAGAGCTGTTTCCGGTAAGGAAGGCTAGCTCAGCGTTCCAGGCAAGGCTCTGCAGAGTTCTAGATAAAGACAGAACAGAACAGGCAGGAAAGATGGACCCTAAAAACCGCCATCCTGAAGAGCAAAGCCGAGAAATGGAGAGACCTCCATTGGGGACATTGAGAGCGACCCCTGGGGTTCAGCCTACAAGATCGTGCTTAAAAAAACTCAAGGGGATGGTTACCACGGGTATGCCCACAGAGGTGAAGGAAAGGATAGTGGACGAACTCTTCCCTACCCACCCCATAGAAGATTATGACGCTATCGAGGTTCCTGAGGATGAGATACCTTTGTTTACTGGGGACGAGCTGCTACGGGCTGTGAGATCCATGCGGAACAAAAAGGCTCCCGGTCCAGACGGGATCCCAGTGGAAATTCTGAAGATAGTGGCACAATTACAACCGGAGGTGATGTGAGACAAACTTTAAATGGAGTGGACAAAATGCCGTAAGGAAGAAAATGCATACACGTCATAGGTGGACGCTGAGGTCGTTCCCCTAAGACGTCATTCAAATGTATTCACACCCCAATTTCGGTCACCTCTAATCATCCAATTCCATATTCATATTGTACTTTTTTGGAAAGCTCTCAGGAGGATCTTTCAGTTGACAGAATAAAATAAAATAGGTGAAACTGTCCGTTTAGTTAATAACGTCAAGATTGATTGGATCCCTTATAATAACCCGAGCCTTGCGATTTTATTTATTTTCATAAATCTAAATTATCCTTTTATTATTTGTTGGGTAATTTATACTAAGCCAAACAATTCCTCTCCAATTCAGTCCTCTTGCATCAGTTATAACAATTGTGCTCCCCCACTACTGAAGGTAGGTGAACTTCGTGTTCATGCGGAAAGTCGAAAAAAATTTGTGACTTCAAAAATCAAAATTTCCACTTGCTTTTTGCGTTTATGACCTTGCTGATCAATTTAGGTTTTGTGTCTGTCTGTCTGTGTAAAGCCTTGTCACACCAGAAACTATATCAAGTCTTAGTCCAATTTTGATGAAATTTTCAGGAATTTTGCTGACACCCCCTGTAACTTTCATTTCCATCGGACCAATAGCAGCGTGTGCCCATGTGCCAACGTGAATTTCTTTATTCGTCTGGGTATATGTAGATACTATATTGATCTGAGTTTGATCAAATTCGGGGTGGGGGCTTAGTTGGGTATATGTTCCAGGACGACACCCTACGAGTTACAAGTAAGAGTACTGCACTTGGTTTAGTAATAACTAACTAGTATTAATTGACATTTCAAGGCTAATGGATCGGTTGTGATGAAATTTTAAAGAATTGTGCGAGTAAATCTCCAAACAATCTCTTACCTACCTTATCGTCATTCTTTAGATGGCGAATGCTGTTGCAAACAACATTATCAAGTACATCAAAAATTTCTCTTTCATACAAAAGCACGTAAAATCAGTAAACAGTTATTTATAAGCCCGTTTTTAGTGCAGGAGAAATTTTTGATATTGTACTGATGTAAGTAGCAACTGCCTCTTTATACCACCACACATTATTTAATGCATCTTTCGTTCATGTGAAACTGTAATCATGATATGGGACATTGATCTGTCTCCAATGGACATTTTATGGAGGGGGCTTACACCATTTTTACTTCATTACTAGTTGAGATTGCTCACTATGTAAAGAGAATTAGGTATTTTCAAGTCGAAATTTTGTTTTACGTATTGTAATTCAAGGCCTCCTGATCAGATTTGGTTTCGTTTGTCTGTTTGTATGCAAATCCTTGCCACTGGCTTTACTCTTTCATTTACATATAATTTCAATGGAATATTGAAGGAACGTGATGGCAGAAACCTTGAAAGTCTCCTATGAATTTCTCACTGTGTAGATCAATCCAATTGCGCGACACATGTAGGGTGAATCCATGCAACCTTCATGACTCCCATCACATGCTAAGTACAAATTACGATTGAGGGTGAAGGTTATTAGGGTTAGACCCTACACAGTCGATTGTTGTTATTCAGCAATTAGAACAGATGTTATGCGAGTCCACTTGTATTTTTAAAGATCGTAGGGAATAATGTAAAATTAGGCGACACTATATAGGGAGATCCACCCGCAGTTTTCAAAAAAAAATATTAATTCAAAAATTTAAAAAATGTCTGCCAAGTTAGATGCGCAGTATAGTTTTATCACATAATTATGTTACATGGGCGTATAGAATAAATTGGAGAACAAAATATCTATGAGTCGAAACGATCGAATGCATACTAGAGCAGTGATATATTATGTCTAGGCATGCTAATACACAAAGTAGGGCTGTAATTCATTTGCGCATGGGCTTAATGAACCATCGATCCAACGGCGCTCACCTATTAATGTATGTTTAAAAAATGATGGAAGTGGTTGGATATGGCCTAGAGGTTAACCCGAAAATCTTGGAAATTTTAATCAAAGTCAGTACGTTAGTCCTATAGGGTCAATAATCTTTAGTGTCGCGTATGCGCAATAGGTATTACACAAACAATGGCAATAAAAAACGTAGAGCAAGTAATTAATAAACAGAAGTAATAAATAGAAACTAGAGATTTTGTTTTGGTTTTTTGGGAATGTTCACATTCAGATTTTAGTCTATTCAGATTGTGCAACAGCGAAACTTATTAACATTTTTGTTGAACTGCAATGAGAAACTGAGTAGGGTTCATGGTAGGCACTTATTAGTCAGTATACAAGTACTAACCTAGTTGCAAGGCTCGAAGCTGCCTTAGTCCTTATGTAGCAGAGCCGATTGGTATTAGCAAGAGCTCGCTGGGTTTATTAACGTGCATTAAGTCCGCTCGGTGGGCCACCTCGAACGCGAATTAGCTTCAAGTAGTACTTCAAGTTAGAGTCGGCATCTCCCTGTCTTTAATCTTATGGGTCGGCTCCACGATAGTGGGAACATCCGAAGAACCTAATTACATTCAAGAAATTGACTAATATCGGATCTTTTCCGTTATGTGTCAACCATTTTTTAAAATCAACATTGTGTCAACATTTTGCAGGGCCCAAAATGCGACAATAATTGTTTGAACTCGTTTGAAACAATGACAATGGCAATTTCAATGACATAACCGCATTGACGGTCAGAAAAAAGTCGAAGAGTTACATCGTAACGATACGTCGCCATAGTCTCTCATTTCTATTAGAAGGAGTCCATTTGTATTGATTGACAGACTGAAAAAATCACTGATATCAACAAAACTATAAATCGGAACATAATTGTTGGCACCTGAAACCACCTATACCAGTTTCGGGATAATAAATTGAAATTATTTTAGAAATGATCAACTGCACTGTTACACTTCTTGATGGAATGATGGATGGTAAAATACCTATCAAAAACTTGGTTGAATAACAAATTATATATATATATATATATATACACTTTTTTTCGGTTATCCGGATATTGAAACAATAACTGAAAGGTGCAAATAAGTTAACGACATTAGGAAAATGTAAATAACACTTTGATGTGGATAACACTCATTTTCCCATATTTATTTCAAACTTTCATCTCATATATACCATTTTAATACAAGTCTACCCATCACCTACAGATGAATCGTAGAAATCAGTCAATCACTTCGGACCCCAATAGGAAGCAGAAGGGGAAAAGCTACAACTTCAGTTTTAGCATCGAAGGTACGTTCTGGACAGGTGTGAGTGGTTCGGGTATTCGGGGTTGTTTTCCTTGGTCGAGGTCTATATTTCATGGGGATTCTACATGTAGGTATATTTATTTCGTTTGCAGAAAAATTAATTCAGTAGATTCCTATTTAATATATTCTTAATCGTGTATTTTCTTCTGATTAATTATTTTCAGAGACCTCTCCAACAACAATATTGACGCTGTTCACAAAGATACGTTTGGGGGATTGACCAAAATGATCACTTTGTGAGTATCGGTACAATCACTGCATACAGTCTCCATCATTATTACTAGGACTATCCTTTCACCACTAATGATTAACTTTATAAAAAAGATTAACTAAAAAGTTTTCACAGTATTATTGATATTTTCTAAACATTTATTATAGTTATTTTTGGTTTTATTCGGTGATTTTTGTTTACGATACCTTAATAAGCTATTGCATTGATATTCAAAGCTTCTGAAACTGGATTTTCATGAAGTTCCCTTGTGAAATCCTTTTTTTTTTTTTTTTTTTTTTTTTTTTTTTTTTTTTTGAACTTCAAAATCGGCATTCACAAAAGTGCCATTGATTTGAGTAATCCCCCCCCCCCCCCAATCCTTCAACCACCTTTCCCCTCCCCTCCCACCATCCCCCAGCCCTAGCCCTTGACAATTTCCTAACAGTACTCTCAACACAACAACCCTAATTCCGTGTTCAGAAAAATAATTGTAGGTCAGGGTTTAATAAAATCTCAGTAAATGTGGGAAAAAATAACAATAATTTTTCAAAGAAACTGTCCAGAAAAAGTATCATTTCGATTGAATAACTTCTTTAATGTTAGTCGTTCCAAGGTTTTTGCAGCCGTAGTTGTTTTGATATGTCAGATCATTATATTCACTTTACTTCTTCACATTCCTAACAAAACAAGACTTCCTGTTATGATAATTTTATGACAAGACTTTACATAGCAAGGCCGTCCGGTCCAGATTAATTTAAAAAAAAAAAAACATTTTTACGATAGAAAGGCCTTTTTTGTTAATTCTTGTTGTAATTTGAACTGTCCAAATATAGAAACATTGCGAAGATAATTTTATGTTCACTTCTTATAATTGTAACACTTTGTTTCAGAGACATATCTGACAACAAAGTCGACTTTTTGCCATCTTTAGTATTTGAGTCATTGGAAAGCCTACGACATCTGTAAGTTTCGTATCGAGTAGTCCACGTGTTTCAGGTGTTCTTGCCAGAGGGTATAACAATTATTCATGTCTTCAGAAATCAAAATTTCCACATGCTTTTTGCATTTCAAAACTTGCTGATCAATTATGGTTCTGTGTCTGGTGATCTGATGTCTGTCTAGCTGATTGTCTGTGTAAACTCTTGTCACTCCCAAATCTATACCAAGTTTTAGTCCAATTTTGATGATTTTTTTCAGTTATTGATCCCAAATTATTCTATAAGTGGTTAGTTCCCAAATAATATATACCACACATAACAATCTAATGGTACCTATATGTCTGTGTGTTGGGGGGGGGGGGGGGGGGTTAGCGCGTTCGTGCTCTCATGTACATTCTTAGGGTCTCTGGTTAACACATAGGCTATACTATTATCCTCTATTCTGTTTACTCCTACATCGAGTCGCCCAGGTTTAACTTTGTAATTAAGGAAAAACCTGACATGCATCGAACCTTTCACGTCAATGTGAATTGGATGAGTTCACGCGTGGTAAACTTACTTTTATGATGCCCCTCGTAGTTACATATCTTGTGAATCCAAGAGTTTCCCTGAAAGAACTGAGGTGTGTATTTCACAGAATACCAAAAATTCCGACACACCTCTTCTTAACTTCTGTGTATCAGAGAACGAAGAAGTAGGTTCCTATTAGATCATCACTCGAAAGCTATATTAACTAGATTAGCGAACGGCCTTGATTTGTAGGCCCCCGTCACGTGTTTAGCCCTCCTCCGAGGAAACTCTTCTATATCGCTTTCCACGAGATGTGCTAAAAGTCTTTAAGGCTTCCTCAACGTTTTCAACGCCAAGAAAGATTGATGCGCTCTTCCCGCGAGGCACCTCACGGCTTCCCGTTCCCCCTCAAAAACCCCTTAAACAGAGCTCCGACGTGATTTTTCCGAGGAGATAAGGGAGCAGTGTGATAAGGTCGGCTGATATCGCTTCCGCGGTTCCGCCCTTCCCGGCTGACGGGTCGTTTGTGCAGTTTCATGGGGAAGCAATCATGTATTTTTACGAGGTCTTCAGCATTGATTTAAAGAATGCTCGTTATCCGCCTTCACAGCGCTGATCTTAGGCGGGGCTCCAGAAATGGCCGCTTCGAAATGTATTAAACATCAAAAAGTTGTAAAGCGAATACTTCCAGACCTCTTTACACCTTTCGTCACATTATCACGGCAGAAACGATCCTAATGTTCATTACTGTTAAATTACAAAATTCGATTTTTTCCCAATCTCGAAACAAAGGTTCCTACGCAGAACAAAAAATAGCATAAATGTATAGAGCGTTTTAATGTTTCAAATAATCTGTAAAAATTTCACGGAGATTCATATGGGTTTTTTAGCAAAATCATCTATCAAGGAATAAGAAAATGATGCTAGATAGATGTTGCCCATGCTCAAAAACTACCAGTGATTCGAAAGCGATTGAGATCATTAGAAAATCGAATGAAAAAATTCCAGTCTTGCAGCACGATTTTCGTATAATATTGTTTTACCTAAATTATGTTACATTGTATGAAATATGAGCACTTTGAGTTTTCGTTGAGCTTTTGTTCTTTTTTATCATTTTTATCGTTTTTTTTTTTTTTTTTTCTTTTTTTTTTTTCTTTTTAAGTAAATATTAATTAAATGATATTTTCGAATATATACGAAAATATCTACGAAATTCGCTAATAGCAAATTTTGCCTGTCGCAAGGCCTTCACATTCACGCGAGCGCAGCAGCTAGTAATGATGCTGTCGTGAAGAAATCGGTAAGGGGAAATGACATAAATTGTTTTTTTCTAACCACTCTCTAAGTTTGAACGAGATTAACCACTCAAACACAAGAAACTAATGGAATTCACGTTTGCACATGCGTAGAGTGGATTGTTGATTTGGTGATTTGGGAATGCTGAAACTTATAGGGAACCGTCTACACCCTAATCCACCACACATTCTCTAAAAATGCATCAAAATCGGTTGAAAATTGTAGGAAATAGCTTCTTAAAAGAATTTGGGGAACACTACAGACTCACAGATACAGAAAAAGTTGTTCAGAATGGTCTAAAACGTAAAATACGAGTGGAAATTTTGATTTTGGAGACAACATATTTTGCATCTTCCGAAAGTGAAAACAATGCTTCCGCTTCCATAGGTAGATTCGAAGCAATAAGTACCTAATCAAAAAGTACAATTCGTGTAAACCTTATGAGGGAACTTACGAGTATATACCTTGTTGTCATCCCCCATTTAATACTCAAGACATTAAACCCAGATAGCAGAGTATTTAACGTGCACAATAACGGATATCAATCAAAGCGCTCTTATTTATAGTTGATGAGAGTTTCTGTTTTTCTCTGGATTAATTACCTAGGGTTAGTATGATGTCTTAAATATTTTACAAAACTAAACACTGTAACCTGGCCAATGATCAGTGCAGCTTTTATTTGTAGATCTCGTTGGTTATGGTTCCTTCCATCTCATAATTTATTAAACATGTTCGTTCATTATAAGAAAATATTGATCTAATATAAATATCATACTTAACTCAAACGACACCTTATTCCGTTTGATATTTCTCTTAAATATAGGAAGAACCATACTGGTTTCATTCACACAATGAAATGTATTTGGAGCGGTATTCAGTTTTCTAGTATTGTTGCGGTGGTGTGGGAGGTGGGTATGGCGGAAAAGAACTAGTCCGTAAATTACATCATGTAACATATTGTACTATTTTTATGTTCTTTATAACGAATACATAAAGGTAACTAATCTGAAGTTTGTGTTCATTATTTTCAAACATATAATTTGTTTTAGTGGTTGCACTGAAGCAAAAGGAAGGTAGGTGGTACCTACCGACCTACCTAGATTGTGAATATTTTTTTATTTTTAGTTATTTTCAGCTGACGCTTAATTGAGCCATTACAGGTTTTCTACGTGATTATAATATCAATGTAAAAGATATTAAAATGCTTGAAAAAAGGATTAAAAAAAGGTTTATTCTCAGGAAACTGAGAGGCAACCGTTTGGAAAGACTCAGTCCGAGATTGTTAAGCAGAGTCGCTTTCTTGGAGACGTTGTAAGTATATTGCCATCATTATTTTAAATGTAAAGCTTCGGAGATTAATTAAGTTGTCCCTGTCAGCTTGCCAAATAATTAATGATGTTGCTTACCCTATTTTCCTTCCTTCACTTGACAGCCCTTTCTACTATCAATAGCCCTAGGGCTTCACGGCCATTTAATTCCTGCAAAACGTCTTTCTACATCCCTGGTGAAAATAACAAATTGTTCAGCAAACCTGATGAGCGTTTGGATTTATACAATTGCAGTTATTGAATTGGGGCCTTGGTTCATTACGATGATAGTCAGCAAACATAATTGTTCGATTTGCATCGTCAAAATATCATCATTTCCAACTATTTAGGAGCGTAGACTAAACTTCTCAACGATTGTTTCAATAATCACATTTTCGGGACAACCCCAATGATGTTAACTGGAAGCTTAGTGGCATTCAACTTGGCATCTACAACGTCAAATTGTTCATCATCATTAGGCTCAAATGCATAATGTTTGACCAATAACATGAAGGTGAATCACAATATGCAGTTTATGATTAATTAATTACTCGAAACATAAATTCGAAATTCTGGCGACGCAGCTGGTGATTAGATCTAGATTTCCCAGTTCAATATATGAACAAACTCTGCTTGCATTTCTGCTTAACAAAACCAGTCAAAAAACTTTTTTTTTTTTTTTTTTTTTTTTTTTTTTTTTTTGAGGCCTCGCAGGCCACGAAAACTACGTTTGTTCAGTACACATTATTCGAACCAATTTTATTCATTCTGGTCTCATTTTATTCAGCTAATCGTCCTCTAAAAACGCGTGTGAGCAAATTAAAAAATTATATATCAACCCCCATTGTGATTTTTTGTTTTGTAAACCTATCTTTTGAAAATCGCATTCAATTTTCAAGAACGCTTAGTAATCAGTTTATCTTTAAATTATCAGAGTTTATTTTCCAACTTATTCCCAACAAAATAGTCCATCACTCTCTGTACAATAGTCTAGCGTGTCACTACAGCATGGGCTGCTTGAGGACTATTTGAGGCTGTTTTTGCTATGTGAAGATATCCTCAATCTATTGATTGACCTTCGAATCGACAGAGCTTGTTTTGACGAGCCGATTACCCCTCCCAATCATCGGTGAGACTGTGTAATGGTTAATCCAAGGTCTCTGAAAACCCTATTCGCCTCCTGGCTTGAAAAATCAAAACACTGGCTGGTTCAGGGTAGTAGCCCCATTGTGGACCATTTTCTCGAAGATAATCAAACCAGTTTCGAACTGAAAGCAGCCACCCTATAAATACAGAATAATCTGCATACCCACCAAATTTTTCTGATGAGTGGCGATTTCCACCTGTGTCTTCATCCACTCTACATGCACACTAGTGCACTACAAACCTGTTTTGAAGTTTCGACAATTTTTACAGTTTTAACAATTTTGAAGTTTCGTCTTCCCGAAGAAGCCCCAGTTCCTGGGAACAAACGTTGGAGTCTACTTTCTGGAGAACAGCAGCATTTTTTTTAAGTCTGGTTATAATTTGAACTTTCCAAATTAAGAAACGTTACAAAGCATTTATTGTGAACATAAAAAAAACTATTTTATCAATAAAATTGGTAGGTAGTTAACTGTTCTCTTAGACCTCAACATGCTCAACTTTCAAAACAATGCAATATAATATGACAATTTACGAAAATTCAATCTTACGATCATTCTGCATTACTGGAACTCGAATCAAAAACAGTAGGCTGTTCTAGTGAGGGACGTCCGAAAAATTCAAAAAAGATTGTGAGCCGTTTTCAGAATAGGAATTAGGTAATTCAGTAGACTGAAAGCAGAGAAAGGGTATTCAAGTGTGTATCAACAGAAATACCCTGGACTGGGTACATTAGCCTGTGTCCCTATCTCTTTCGCATTTTGAGCACCAACCGGGGTAAAAGGGGGCGACAAAAGCCTCCGCCAAGCTGGGTCATTTCGGATTTGCCTTTGAGGACGTGAGAAACAACGGTCGCCGGCCACCCCGATCCTGTCAGACCAGTAAGTTAGTTTGAGGCGGAGGGGCCCGGAAAAGCGCTCGGAAAAGCCCTTTCGAACAAAGGGGCCGAAGCATTGCCCTTCGACACGCTAACCGACGTTGACACTTCCATTTGGCCATTACACCGGCCCTTCCGACCTCAATGGATTTTCGCTGGGGAGCTCGTCGAGATCTGGGGTATCACAGCGTCCGAACCTTAGGCGGGACCGAGGACCCCAGAAGTGCTCATTGTAACCTCATCGAAGTGAGATTGGGACTCCCACGATTTCCAAAATGATAACATTTTCAAACATATTGGAAAGTATTGGATACATTACAGGGACGTTCCTATGGATGGATTTTATATAAATTTGGTGAGAATTAAAATCAGAGAAAAAACTACAATATCATCATCTCTCTGCTCTCCCCCCCCCCCCCCCCCCTTCCACTATCAACTTCTCCAGCAACAGTTCATTTCCATCATAGAATATCCAGCATGAAATTCGAAACTCCTGACAAATTTTCCAAAACTAAACCAAATTCATAATAATTAAGAAAAAAAAAGTGATCAAGAAAATCAGTCGAGAATATTTGAAACAGCATGACTTATTACTATTACCCCCTCCATTCACCCCCTTCCATGATGAAATTTAAAACTCCTGATATTCCTTCCGAAACTAGACCAAATTCATAGTTGAACACTGGTATAGCACAAGACAAGGATTGGCCACTGATCAACACACGAAACCAAAGTTGTTCCGAAAGCTATGCTACACAAAAACCAAGTGGAAATTATTATTGCGGAGTAGGGAGAGGTACATAAACAAATGTTCGAACTCATGCATTGACTTGATTATTTGGATAGTGAGTACCTTACAAACAATTCACAGATCGTTTTTGCAAATGTTGTTTATTGTTTATTTATACGGGCTGAAGCCCAATTATATGATTACAGATAATTTAACGGAAAGAATTAATGTAAGTAAATACAAAATAACATAGATTAACAGTTGAGCCTACATTGAGAATACATACGAAACATACGAAATTCAAAACATTGCGAAATAACGAAATATACAAGTAACAAAACAGCTAGAGTAGACTTTTACATGAAACTCAAAAGATCCGCGCTCACTTACAGCTCTCGCTTCACTATTCACCGCCTAACACTTCTCTTTAAAGCCACCACAGAGTCTGTAAACGTGTCCAATTCCGTGTTGCTCGAACCCACCAGACGATTACATAGTTCCTGCATATAAAACGTTGGGCTATTTCTGAGGTAGTTTGTGGATCCTCGCCACAAATAAAATGGCTGCTCTAGCCTCGTGCAGTAAGGTGGAGCATATATGATAACTTATGAGAAGAGAAAGGGACAATCTGTTGTCCCAGACAAAATAGCGCATGCAGAAATAGGGTATCGAGCATTCCTCGGCGGCATTCCGGAGTATCGAAATTAGCACCTCGCAGTGAGTCTTCATATTGACATGGATATGTCTTTGCTCTGGGAGGTCAACCAAAAATTTCCGTGACGCAAAATTTGTGTCACAATTTCAGTGTTTTTCACGTACAACCCAGCCGTTGCTAGGGGAATGGAACTTCCACAGTTTTCATCGCACAAAAATCGTTCGCCATTCGTTGGAAAGCGCTTGATTTATGTGATAAATGTTCACATCTCAAGCTACCAATTTCCCCCTCCTTACGTATCTGGCTACATTCCAAAACTTAGTTGATTGGACTATAAACAATTATTTTAATAAGCCGGTTACAATATTCTTAACGTAAAGCAATAGCATCATTTACTCCACTCCATAGGAAACATTTTCATCCTCTTGACAATAGTCGAGGACAACCGTTATGAAATCCCCAATCAAAGGCATATCCATGTAACATGGTATCTGCTTGCAAAGCGGATAGTGGAACTCGTTTACGAGTTTCTGAATTTCTCAAATTTAAACCCGTCCCATCTGATGTATCGCAATGCCCTCATCTGAACATTTTCCAAGGACTCCTTACCATTAGAGTATATGGGTGACCGAATCTGGGAGGAAAATAGCCTGCGGCCGGACGAGTTTCGAATAATACCAAAACAACTATGCTGATGAATCCATCCAGAAGCATTTGAACGCAGGTCCGAAATCCGGCTCCAGAGGTGGAGACAGGTCTGTATTGGCCTTCCTCCGAGTCAGTGTATGGAGGATATAGCCTTCCCTGGCTATCCCATCAGTTGTCGATTTTCCTCCCCATAGTACAAGAAAATTCATAGATTTACTACCTCATGAATAGTAAAGAGAAATAACTCAGTTGAAATTTCAACGCTTTATAACACAAAGTTCTTCATTTGGTCGAATTATTCAGCTCTTACTAAACGGTGTGGGTCCTGCGTGTAGCTTCTCCTCATTATCCTTCATTTAGCCACTCCTCATTAGTCCTCTACCGATCACGGAAAATACAACTCGCCACTGATCAAGAGTTTCACGAGATTACTCTCTATAAGAGTCGGCAACTCTATTTGCCTTAATTGCTCAATCAACGTCGCATCTCATACACGGAGCTGTTTAGGCATATTTGTTCAGTTTCAATTCCGATCAATTCTAGGTTATTGAAATTATGATAATTTTCGTACTGTTTGTCAATTGATTGTCAGGTACAAAGACTTTATTCTGGTCAACCTCTAATTGAGTAGGGAAAAGTGCAAACTATCGTAGTGCCAGCGAAATTGTACCACCTCAATTTTCCATGGATTGAATGGTCCAAGTCACCTATAATATGCATATATCGAAAAATACTTTGACTAATGCTTAAGACCATACTCGATCTAACACGAAGAAATTTTTTATCATCATGATTAACAGGACGTTTTCATTTGTTTTTGTCACGTCACGAGCGTCACGTCACGGTAGGGGTTTCTATTGATTATCACGTACAACCAATGCGTTACTAGGGAAGTGTAACTCCCTTAGTTTTCATAGCAGGAAAATCGTTAGCCACTTTTGGTTTATTATTTCCAATAATAAGCCTATGTGATCGTATAGCAAAAGATTTTTATAGCTCCCCTCAAACTTTGTCACTTTACGTTTCAAGGTGCGTAGAATCCAAATTTGAAATGACCGTCCGCCGTCCACCGTCCGCCGTCCGCCGTTCGCCGTTCTCCGTCCGCCCTTCCGGGCCATAAAAGGCCTAAGAATTGACTTTAAAACCCCGTTCTTTCGTACATAGACTCCATTTGGGGTCTAGTTGGTCCTAACGTTTAACCATCCCGATCGCTTTACTCGCATAGATGCTATGGGCCCAAAACGGGCGAAAAAGTGTCTTTTTCGAGGCTTAGAGTGTTAGACACGCACGCCTGGCACGCTTGGCAGGGGGTCACGGTGGGTGGTGAGGGGGGTGAGCGGGGGGTGGAGTGAGAGGTGGATACTAGAAAAGAGACTGGCGAAAGCCCCAGAGCATGCTGGTTACTATAGCTGGCTATCTGATTCAGAAATAATAAACCATTATGTAATAATTTGCAGCGTTTTTGAAATGCTCTCATTTTATCACAGCATCTCATAATCCCTAAGCCGACTAGCGATATCGCTAGTGTCAAGGAAAGCTGATTTATTACGCTCAGTTATAAACTAATATTGCTACGTAACCATAATGAACTCGGACTGTCGTGTAAAATTAATCATTATTAAATGATCTGACTGTAGAACCGTAGGTCTACCGTCCGTTTTTTTTAAATCCCAGTATACAACATATCCGATTTTTGTTTGATAACGACGACCACTTGTTAAGTTATTACACCAAGTTCTCGGTCCCGAGATGGGAGTGATATCGCTAGCCGCCCTCCCTCGCCACCACCTTCAATTCCCCTCGGCTTCTCTACAAACGCCGGAATGCCGGGAGGACGACGGCGGGAGAGGTAGTTGCATGATTCAAGAATTTCTTGGCTCAAGTTGCGTACCACCAAGTTATGTGAGAAATGTCGAGCGCTCGGCTTCCCGCCCTTCGAGCTCTTCACTCGACATCGTTTAACCCTTCAACGCCCGTCATATTCCTTTCACTCTTTCCCGCCTTCTTGTCGCCCTGCCTCTTTTCTGTCAACATTTCCTCTGCCTCATAATTGTATTTTCATTCGCACTGCTTCAACTTTTAACTGATTTATGAAGCTAATTGCCATTTGCTGATTATATCCTCATTACTCCTTTTTGTTATTGCTTGAAATCTCTAGGAACTACGAGTATGAACCAATTATGAGACTCTGTTTAATGCGAGTAGTTTATAATAACACAACAAACAAAAGATAATGAATATACAATCAAGACAGTAGTAGACCCTAATGACTAAAATGTTAAAACATAAAATCTTCCGTACAAATTCATCTTAGCTTCAAAGGACACTCACCTGATAAGGGATACTTCCATACTTCCCCGAATAGCCACTCTTTGAAATTTAGGATCTCGGGTTAAGAAGGTAAATGTTAAGAACTACTTTAGAATTTCCATAAGCTATACCGCCTAAGACCGTATAGATATACGGTATATAATTAAATGGTAAAAACCCTCCCTAAGTTTTTCCCTCCGACGCTGCCAATGCAACGTGGCGTAGGAACGCCTGCTGGAGTGGTATACAAAGGTCGCTTGAGATGGGTCGGTATCCACTATAGTCATAACATTTGTGTTGCTCATATATCTGGCAGATGCACGAAGAGCCCTGGAGAGGCATTTTTATACGTGAAGAGACCAGCGCCCCTCATTTCTGTGGTTAACTACAGGTAGACTCATGTCTGAAATGAAAATGATTAGAGGTGTGCAGCTAGAGTCCCGTTCGATGAAACCGATTGTAGTGAAAGAGTCCCACTGGGATGGATTGAGCCTGTACAAAGAGTTTTGGGTTCAGGGTCCATATATCTCATTGCCTTTTCCCAAAATAATTAAACCTTTTTCCAATACAACTAAACTTCTTGCCTAATCAACTACAGAAACGGGTGTGCCTTTGAAAACCATGATCTGCGAGCAAAAATCGAAGTACCCCATATATATAACATAATTTTTCTTTGATTCGATGCTTTACTCAATGTTCATTGACCATAACTGGCGTATACGTAAAAATCAACACGGAGTATGTCTACTAGTAACGTTTCTTCATTTATGCCTTTGACAGTGCGAGCCGAAGTACCCCAACAAATTGTCACAATCAACACGGAGTATTTAACGTTTCTTCGACAAAAGTCACAATAATTTACTAAAAAGGACTTTCTGTCCTTAAATTGGTTTATGAAAATCAAATTTAAAATTTTATTAAACGTTGGAGTTTACTTTTTTTTTTAAATTAAGGACGGAAAGGCATTTTTTGCAAAGTCTTGTTATGGCTTCTAGAGGCGTGGTAGAACTTGAAATTATTCATCGTGCGTATTGTGTTGGCATCACTTCACCCTAGCCAAAAAGATTAAAACCTGATGGTAAATGGTGTTTTGGCAACAAAATTCGTCCATCAATGAAACTCTGGATATAACTTCTTTTTAGCAGTAGACTTTGATTTCCGACGACTCTCCAAAAATTAAAGTTTTGGAAAATTGTTTTAGAGAAGGGGGAGTGGAGTTTATAATTCTAAATCGTAAAATCCTGGTTCCAATCTGATTTGAGCACTTTGGTATGATATGGCGCATCGTGCCTCTAAGAAGGGTTCACACTTTTACAGTTCCCAGACCCGGCAATTTTACTCTTCACAGTTAAAATGTTTAAAAAAAGGTCGATAGGTAAGGAAAGAATATAGGTTCAGAGGCCCCTCAGCTAATCAGTGCGCCACCGTACAACCTAACGTTTTCCGAGAAGTACAGAGAGGAGCTCCATCTAAATAACAACACCGATGGTCGAATAGGAACGTTAGCCTCGGAGGTTCACACACACACACACAAAGACATTCACCTATGGTTTTTTTTTTTCATGGATTTGATTTAGGATGGTCTTGAAACGGATTTTGTATGCGATTATTTTTCTTCTCATGCTTGGGTTGTCCCCTACCCCCCTGGATCAATTCAAATAGGCATCTCTCTCATTAACGAAGCCTTAACTATAAGACATAGCTTCAGAGGAACGTCCTAAAAAGGAGCTACATTTCAGGTTTCTGTATCATAAGCCGGATAAAACACAAATGAGGCTCAGTGGCCGCGTGGCCCCACAGCTGATTAGTGTGCACTGATATTGAATTCTTGATATTACAAAGAACGTTCATTTCAAATTGCAGATCCGAAGGTTGACATCAAAATGCCTGCGTAGATATAGGCTCCTGCAGAGGAAAAATTAATGCAATTAAATAAAACATGTACATTTTGCTAGTCTCCCTGATCTCAGTATAACGATATTAAAATAAGTAGGTGCCTACCGATTGAAAATAAAATAAATGTATAGATCATTGAAATGGTTTTAATAATCATTAAAACTCTATAGCGGAATATAGTCAATCAAGATGTAGGTAACGTACTTACAACTTCGAAATCGGTCATTTAGGAAACGGGAAAATAAAACTTGAAGTAATTCACGTTAGCGCATGCACAGAATGGAGTAGGTAATGATTTGAGAAAAATGAATTTGGTAGGGAACAATCTGCAGCCTAACTCACAAAGTCTCAGAAAATGTAATCAAAATCTGATGAAAACTAGAAATTAACCTCGTTACTGGGAGTACACTTTCGCTCATGCGGAGGAGCTAATAATGATGCAGTCATGTTGATATTAACATAAAATAATCATCGTCCCCCAACTATGTACCAAATTTGGGCGGGATTGGACGACTAGGGAGTAAAAACAGTTTGCTAAAAGGAATTTACGTTTGCGCATACGCAAACTGAAGTTTTGATTTGAGAAGTATGGAATTGATAGTGGACCAATCACAATTTAACCCGCACGACCCTAGAACATGTCATCAAAATCGGATGAAAACGGTTGACATCCGCCTCGTTTGAAAGGAACACATATTCGCGCATGTGCATTAGCTACTAATGATGGGATTATGTTGAAATTGCTAGGGAATGCTCAAATTAACCTTTTCCACCTATCCTCCGAATTTGTGCGAGATAGGACTACGGTGGCGTGAGAAAATTATGCTTGACAGAATTACAAAGTACCTATTGATTTGCTAACAACGAAACTCATTAGGGACCATTTTCACCATAACCCACACATTCTGTGAACATTCCATATAAATCGGTTAAATATTGTGCTAATTAGGCTTGTTACAAGTATGTGGACATACAAACACAGACAAACACAAACACACACACAGATACACACACATACTCACAAAAAAAGGAACGAAAATTTTTCTGAATAAGTAGTCTAAAAAGTAAAATGCGAGTGGCAGTTTTACCACTGCAAAAAAAAAAAAAAAAGTTTGATTTTAGTGGAAACTACAACTTTCCCATCTCTTAGAAGTGAAAACAATGCTTCTGCTACCTATAATTTAAGAGAATTTAAGAGATAAAATTTAGCATTTAGGTACCAATGATTCACTAGTGGGTACATCCGCAAGGACAATAGTTAGTAAACTCGATAAATTCCATAGGAACTACATCATCTGAAAATTCCAAAATTGGCATATCTCAGCTGATATTTACATGACAATTTTTTATGTATTCCAGTTCCACTATCTAGCGATCTTTGATGGAATTTAGAGCTCGATCGGCTATTCAATAGATTCGCTAGCAGCGCGTTAGAAACTGCGCTTAGAAATTTGAAGTTGAAGGTGTTTTTCGATGTTCGAGGCCTTAGAGAAAGCGAACTGTTCTACGTAAAGCGTTGCGGATGGTTTCAACTGATTCATTGAGATCATATTTATCATTGACAGGCAAGAAATCATTACTGTTAAAGTTTTTGAGATCTCGATTTTCGAATGTTTACCCCTTCAATGCTACCCCTAAGGGTTGACACAAATCGATGCCGAGCTTCTAGGACCTTGTAGACCCCAAATGCTTTTTTTGCTTTATTACTTTCATCCACTCACTCCCCATCAGGAAAGAATTTAACTAGTTCGAGCCAAGGAGAGTGGAAAAACATGCAATGCAAATATTTCTTTATACACGCAACACTTCGATAGGACAGGAGGTATCATACTCGCCTATGCATGGAAGACGGAGAGCTAGATGCCCAGCAGGACGAGAGAAGATTCTCATAATACCACAAAATCAATCATAATAGATTTAGTTAATTGGTAGTTAGTTGTCTTTTCTTGTATTTTCTTTAGTTTTTGGTTGTTGTCATTAAATTTATTATTTTTCACTAAGTGCCCATGTGGTTTCATTTAGATAATGTACCATAAACCTGATTTAGCAATGGTCTATAAACCATAGATCTGCGCAGAAAGGCTATCTAATACAGAAATAATAAATCAATGAGGAGCAATACGCAACATATTTTTTAATAGGTGGATTTTTCCTCTTGATATAGAATGCAACTTCCGAGGTCGATGTGAGTCCAATGCTCCCAATAAAACCATTGAAATGATACAAATATCATTCACTTAATTTTGTTTATGGGAGAAAAATATCAAAAAGTTATCTCAAGATGGTGAATGTTTGAATACATGAGCAAAGGCCATTACGGTTGACCTTTTCAACCAATATGATATGCGGCTCACTCCCCTGTGTATCTTGTATACATGTCTAATGTGTATTGTCAAAGTTGGGCGAGATATGAGCCCTCCACAGTTTCACCAGCTTCCCCGGGATATGAAAACTTCGTCGTTCGGAGGTCTGTAGCGAAGAGGATTGCGAAGTTTTCATGAACGGACCCCAACAGAATGTCCGCTCAAATAAGCGCTGAGTGCTAGCGATACCGGAACTCTAGCTATTGCGAGTAATTACGGATGGAATAAGTAGAACTAAGTACTTTGGGCACATCTTTATAGAAGAATTGATCTTGTAATGGACGATAATTGATAAATGTGGCTAACAAATGCTACCATATCCTATAAATATGGTATGTTGATTAGAACTTTTTAGATCCTTCGACTGAAAGAAGGTTGGGGTAAATTTTGTAAATCCATACTTACAAATAGTTAGTTGGAAAGAACAAATTCGGATTAATCGGTTAAATGATCTCATTGTTTGGGAGCGTTTTCACGTTGACACGTTTAGGTCTAACATGAATAACCATTCAAAATGTGCAATGTGCTGGGTGGTTTATATTACGCCAGCGCAAATAAGCGCAATAAGTGCAAGTAAAAAGGCAATGAAAGTAGATATATCTCACAAAAAATTGTATCTTTTTTCCAACCGTGTCATTAGATTATTGGTGCAGTCCTTCTGAAGGACGTTATGAATACTGAAAATACCCTTGTTCTCCTATTCGGGGCTCTTCTAGAAGTAGAGAGAGCCTTTTTCCACGTACGAATGTTCCTCTATATACGACAAAATGGCCGCTGCGAAGGGTCAAAACCCGAGGTGGAAGCCTCTTTAAGAAAATAGAAGAAACGAGGATAGGCCTTCAAAAAGATGGAATCAAATTACACCTTGAAGTGTGTATATTTTTCAATCTTCGGTCGAAATTCTAACAAAATGATCGAAATATCTCGGCTTTTGCACGTTCGGATATTTCCTGTACCTACAGCTTGCGACACCATTTTCACCTCCCCTCTCCATGTAACCTTAATGGCTCTAAATTTTGAGCGAACTCTATTTTGATCGACCTCTGTACACCTCACCACTAACCTTCCTTCAACTCCCCTCCTTCTCTATCAAAACTTGCCGTTATGTGATAACTCAGTTTTCAAAACCCTTTTCTACGCCTCCTCTAATTTTTGGACCGACCCAATTTTTCGTTTACAGTCGAAGAAGGACATCTTCCAATCAACCCCAAAATTTCAGCCCTTTCGAAGGGCCCACAGAGCCTCAAGTCGCAGTACCAGAGTTTTTCCCCTGCCGCCATGGCCATTTTACTGGATTTTTAAAGCATATCGCTGAAAAAAGTTGAATTTCGATAACTCGAATAATAAGCCGTTGTCCGAATAAACACACCAAGAGAAATTGCCCCTAGAAACTATAAAGTTGGTTTGGACAACAACAACACCCTGTATAAATACCCAAATGGTTTTTTTTTTTTTTTTTTTTTTTTTTTTTTACGTAAACGTAACTTTATAATAACAGAAACAAAGTTACTAAGTGTCTCGTATCTTTTGTTCATCCTTAATATTTTGAACTTTTATTTCCGAATATGCAAATTAAGGATTACCCCCAGCCCAAGACATAAACCTATGTTAAAAATAATTCTAAAAAAGACCGCGACGTCTTCAATAGGATTTTTTGATGATCTAGAGATGCAAAAATTGTATTGAGTTGAATATGCCCTGGATGTCAGTTTAAAATAACTCTTTTCCATCCAAATCAAGTATAATAATGAAAAACCGGGCGTACCTTCCCAATATTAATCAAAACAATGTGTCTCTAGCTCTGGAGGAATGGTTATCTCTTTTGCCTGATAGAAATCGTCTAAGCTACTGAAGGGTCGATGAAAAGTATATCAATGCTTCGAGTAGTATATTGCGTTCTTGTATTGACAAATCACAACTCTGTTTTATATAATGGAAAGGGATTTGTCGCACAACCTTCTCAACGGCACGCCCGACGAAATGTTGAAGAGCACTAGAAAGTTGGTCTCCATAAACTTGGCATCCAACCGGCTGACTCTCCTGCCCAAGGGCCTCCTTGAAGGGTTAATCAGCTTGGAGGAGATTAATCTTTCGGCCAACGTCCTCAATTCTCTCGACGTGGACGTGTTCAAGGGCTTGGTCAACGTCCGGAAATTGAAACTGAATCACAACGAATTGACGGCTCTCCCGACGGGTAAGCTTCCTGCTCTCCCCTCTGCCCTTGCATGGTTGTTGACAAGAGTGAAAAAGAGCTTGTCTACTAAGAGGACATCCGTTACAATATCACATAAGAGTTGCCATAGCTTGAAAAACCCTCTCCAGTTCGCTCCAATGAATAGAGAAGTGAGGGACATTCTTCAAGCAAAATGGAACATTGGGTAGTTTGTGTGACACTATTAAATTAATTAAAAATGATTTATTCTATTCTATGTTTTTTATATATACTTTTTTAATTTCTTTTTAATGAAAATATAACTTTACATTCGGTAGAATTTTACAGTTGGGTACGTAATTCATATGTAAAACTAGCCTTATTTAAGGAACGTTTGATAAGATACAACCCATTGGTAACCCACAACCAGTGAAGGTTTATTGTATGTACATTATCAAAAGAAAAAATTAATTATGTAGTTGAGAACATAATATTTACTTAGATTAGGAGTGAAAGTGTTAATAAATGTGTAGGGCCACTGGATTTACGATAGAAGAAACTTCTGGTTTCTGGCGTGGATGGTCTTGAGAAAGATTCTTCTTAGTCTGCGGTTTTTAGGTGGTGGTGATGGGTTAGCTGGTATGTTGGCTATTAGAGGATTGATTGTCATGGTTTATTGTCTTTGCGTATGGTTCTTTTATCACTACATCTACCATCGGAATTTTGATTCATTATGGAGTGTGTTGTCCTGCACGTACCAATCAGCTCCCGGAATAAAGCGTAAAATTCTGCCAAATGTCACCTGTATCTTTTTGATGTGATTTCGAGCAGCTGACCCCCAGATTTCACAAGAGTAGAGCCATATCGTACAGATTAATGTTAACTATAATAGCCTTTTTGTAGTCAAGATTAGTGTTGATCTTTTGTCAATTAGATGTTTCAACTGTCTAATCTGGTTCCTTATTTAGTTCAGAAGGTATTTGACTTGAGGCTTTCAGGTAAGTTTGGAGTCCTAATTATCACCCAAGAATGTAGAGGACGCAGTTTCGGTAATTTGGTCTCCGTGAAGAGTGAAGGTGTCCGTGACGCCTTCATGGCGTAGGGTAAAGAGGATAGCTGTAGAGTTTTTGGCATTGATAGATATTGAATAGCAGAAGCCTGCAATCTGGGATATATTTGCATTTCTTGGCTGACAGGACTCATTTTATCAGCCTGCTCATTATAATACTGCCTTGTCATCAGCAAATCCTGTAGTGACGAATCCAGTTGAAGCATCATGATCTGCATGAAAAACAGGAATCGTTCTCATACGTGTGGGATCCGTACTGTTGTTTCAAGGTGCTGATAAAGCTGGGTCACATTTGATATTATACGAAGTTTATGTAAGTACAACTGGAGTATGCGATAGTAGGTGACTGGTAAATGTACATCATACAGTACAAAGCAACTATCTTGTAGAACTTTATCGAACGCCACATTCAAATCCAGAAAAACGCCCAGGGAAAACTAATTTTTCTCGTGTGTGTCTAATATTGTGTTCACCACTATATGCAGTGTTGGAGCTGGCATGAATGCCCAAAACGTTAACCGAATTGCAAATTAAGGATCTAAAAGATCATAAGAACGGCCTCTCAAAGATTTTAGATAAGATGGTGATGAGACTGATTGGGCGGTAGGAGTGCGGATTTGATGCTTGCTTTTCAGGCTTTTTAATCATGATGATTAGGGCATGGTTTTACTAGGTAAATCTGTGGGCCACATAATTGTAATGTAGATTAGAGGCAACATTCAATGCCCTTCCGAGGAAGCGTCTTCCGGTGATTTTATATTGTAGGGCAATCACCAATTCCTTGCACCCAATGTGCTCAAATTTCAAAACATACATAATATATTACGATAATATACGAAAATTCGCTCATACGATCAAGCTGCATGACTGGAACTTTTCAAGTGTTGTTCATCACTCAGTCGACCAAAAGCTCTCAGCGATTCCTCAAAATTGTTCGTTCCACTCTCTCCGCATGATATCCCACTCCGTATTTGAAACATAGGTAAATTCACTTTGTGTAGGTTTTTTCATGAATTTATCAGTTATGTACCATGAAAAGTTTGGTTTTATTTTTCCGTTGGGGTTCATTCAACTTTTGTGAACTTTACTAAAAATATTCCAATTCTATATCTAGGTCGTTCACACAAAACATAATTTCATTATTGATTGATTTTTTATTGTATTACCTAATCGTGGGAACACATTCTATTCAAAATTAATTTTTACTTTTAGTGATGTTGAAAAAAAAAAGAAGAAAAGAAAAAAGGCGATGACTAATGTCTTCCGTTTCTTCCATGGAGCATTATGGGGACATTGGCACGATACCGAATATAATACCTTGTAATAAAAATTTAGCACCCATTTTGTGTGTCCATTCATTTGAGAGGTCCAATAAAGAAGGAAAAAACTCCATGTGGATCAGTTCTTGCAAAGCGAAGGATTAATAACCGTGTTGTTTATCCGGTTGATTCCGTTGCGAAACAAGTGTTCCTCGAAAGAGAACGCTTAGGCAGTAAATAAGTGTAATTCACTCCTCTTCGAAGTCATTTCAAGTTGCACGTTCTAACTTCGGTTGATTCATTGACCCATTATAGGTTTCGCACAGTCGGACAGGCAAAATGATATATCTATACATTGAAAGATTATCGAATAAACCTGAGCTTCTAAGAACTCATAAATTAATCGTAAACTAAATTAAAATAATATAAAATCTTAACTGATACAGTTCACTTTAGATCAATTGCATGAAAACACACTCATCAACAACAAACTATTCCTTCGTATGTTTTGTGCTTTAATAACATGACACCCAATGATGTTCAGTTGCCGTGAAAAATCATTTTCTTGCATTGCCTTGAATCATATATTGAAAGTATTCAATAAAAGTGACATATGCCCTTTTGTAGTTTAGGAGCTGTGAAGCGAATAATATTTATGGAAGAAGACATGGATTTATTGCATATTATATTTTGTTGTTTGTCCTAGCTGATGTGATTTTCAAATATGTCAATGCGAATGCAAAATCAATCTCAGTTTTTATCAGTGTAAAACCATAGATGAATAAACTATTCAATACAACTATTTTAATGCAGAACTTTGTTAAAAAAATTGTTTGCTAGATGGTGTATGAACATCTGGGTGGTATCATCATTTTCTACTTACCCAACAGATTAGGTAAATAATGAGATTGAGCTCTGCTGGTCAATGATTTGTATTTGCTAGACATAGGATTTCACCTAGCTGAAATTCGAAGATAGTTATAGTGGGTATCAAACCATCAATGACACCTAGAAACACGGAACGGCATTGACATTTTAAGTAGAATGAGCTATTGATCAAGATCAATGATGATGATTTTGATGTCTAGTTTATTGACTAATTCAAGGAAGGTAACATACTGAAGCGTCCTAAAAAGACTAAATTAATTTCACTGGCGATTAATCACTATAATTTTGGACTGACGATCAATTTTTGAATAGGTGAAGTCACTTAGAGGGTACCTACATGAGCTTTCAATTATAATAATAACTTTGCGTAATTGTTAAAATGATAATTTTCCGAAGAAAGAAATGAACAGCATCAAAAAAATTATTGATTTTTCTCTCCGTTTTATAGGAATATTCAATGATCAAAGTGAATTGGTGACGCTGGTACTCAGAAAAAACAAGCTGTCGTTCGTTCAAGCTGGACTATTTGAAACTCTACCCAACCTAACGTTTCTCGATTTGACAGCTAATCATATTTCAAAGGTAAAAACGATATTTTCTCAATTAAAGTCGAACCTAACAAGACGATTAAAACATAATGAAGTAAAAACTGTCCCCTCTTTTGTATTTTAACCATTTCTGAATCAGATCACATTCCATAGGTACATACATATGATCTAGCTGGTTCTAGCTTATATATTCTTCTCAAAAACACTTGATAAGAAAATGAAAACGTGTGGCGATCGGTCTCTTTGATTAAAACTTTTACTACAGTATTGTTGTAAGAGAACTCTGTACGCCGAATCGTATTATTCCGGTATTGTTGTAAACTAAGCTATTTGTCCGTTTAATGTGTGCATAAACTGGGCATTAGGTACCTTTTAGTCCTGGAATCTAGTCTGAAAATAGGTTGGAACAGGTTTGAGATTATACAATAGAAATTCCACAGAACAATGTGGCAGCCTCCCTAAGATTAAAATTGCTCATTTCTCCATCTTCTATTTCATAAATCGTGTGTACATTATCACACTCTCTTATCATCCGCACCAAATTCGTAAAGCATATAAAATGTATAGGAACATTATCTTCTAAAATAATAAAAAGGATTCAAACAATTAGAAATAGGGTTAACTTCGGACGAGTCCTTTCCTCCCCCCAGTCAAGACATTTATCATCAAACATCAAAGTCCCTTAGAAACCTAATATTGATTCGATCGGAGCCTGCCAATGACAAGGCACGTTCGACACAGGAAATACATTTCAAAGTTTATTTCAATTGTGTTGCTACTAAGACCATTGTCTTTCCATGGATTCATTTTTCTGCGTTTGCCCAACAAAATAAAATACATTATAAGATATTTCTGAACCGGGATTGGTAATGACGACGCCTATTCACTCTTGTGGCAGATTGTGGAACCAAACTGTTTAGTGGTTTGACTAGATAGCGGTTTCTGAATACACATGCAGGAAGGAACTACTTTACCCACAAAACTGTTTTATTCCTAAAACTACTACAAGAGTGAGTTAGCATCGTCATTACTCATTTTCCTGCCAGAAATTTTATATGTAATGGGTATGTTCAGTGGCAAACTAGAGGATGAGGAACAAGCTGAAACTTTACCCACTTTAGTTTTTCGTTTCCCAAGCTACTAAGTAACAGTTAAGTGAAGTAGTTCATTCTTGCTCAGTGGTCTGACTTGCTCAACCTTGGAAAGTGTTGTAAAATTCATTATATGGTGTAGTTTTCATATACACCCGATCTCTACTGGGCTCAGCCTTACTACTTACACCGACTGACCCAAGGTCGGTGCTTGTGCACAAAGCGATTATCTGAGTACAAAAGGACTAGCACAACCCGGGTAGGCATCCATTCGTTTAAATCAACTCTTGCTTTCCATTTCTCACACCATTTCTATCACCTTCATTCCATCTCCTATATAACTTGGAGCGCACGGTGATATAGCTTCACCAATCTCCAAGTCCTATCTCACACAAAGTGTGCAGTAATTTGGCTTCACCAAAGTTTGTGTTACCTCTTCTGCAAGGCGTACTGTGATATTGTTTCATCGAATCTCGTTTTCTTGTCCTGAGTGCTTACAGAGACATCGCACCGCCGATCTTGAAGTAGGAACTCGTCCATCTCAGTCTAGGTGATATTGCTTCGCCCGGCTGATCCTTCATAGGTTCCTTCAACATGCCTACCTCACCTCTCATAATCTCTAAGTTAGGACAGGTATTACCATAGCAGTCAGTGCGAACACATGAATTAACAACAAATAGTATTTTAATCCTGAGTCAAATGAGCTTTGGACGACTTTAATCAAACCAGTGCTGGGTGGCTTCTCAGGGCAAAACTCTCATAGAAGGCGTAGGTAGATAAATATTTAGATAGATACCCAAAACCAGCCCAGATTTTTAACTTTTTTGCAACTTTATTTTTTACGAAAAGAATTTATATTGCTCCGAATCGCTTTGCTTTTTTAGCTTCACGAATTTTTTGCCAATGAAAAAGTGCATGTTCGTTATATTAATGAGACCACTATTTTGTGTTGCAAAATTTTTGAGATTTTTTCACAATTTCACTACATTTTAAAAATGAGACCTACGCTCAGTTTGATTTATCTGTAATTACCAGAATGTAGCTTCAAGCTAGCTCGCGAACCACGAAAAAGTCATTGTGGACCTTAGATTCACGCCCCTCATCTGCTTCTGAAATGGCTCCCTCTACAGAGGATTCCAGGAGTTCCGCAAACAGCCTCAATACTTGCTGAAAAGTGGACCAAACTCCATTTACTGATGGTAGCGTAGTTGAGGGTCAAAATCCATTTCGCAATCATACGAGCTGTCGGATTATTACTCAAATAGACTCGCCAACATCTGGGAATCCTGGTCACAGAAAATGGCGCAGGTAGCCTCAGTTTGGAACGACTAAATAGTAGGAAACGACGAAAACGAAACTTGCTAAATCAACTTTGGAACTTATTCTATTTGTATTATTTTTTCCAAGATTTAATTAGAAAATAATCACATTTATTTGTTATATTTCTTTTTTTTTCTAATCTCAAACCCCTATAAACAATCAACACCCTGCTTCACGACTGTAACAAATCAGGTGCTATCTCATAAACGGATTGGCTGCTGATGTCGTCATTCTGACAGTCCTTTTATCAAACTTCAAGTAACCAAGTTGAATGTCAGAATCAATAAACTTTTAAAAGCAACAGAATCTTGGTCAAATCGAGGTAAATTTGTCAATAATAGACGTTTTAATGCGTCATAAGTACAAAATGTATTTATATTTTGATTTAAATTTCATTAACTCACAATGAGCTCCTAAATTTGAAACATGCAGATCGTGCTGAGGTTGGAACCATAAATTTAATGTGTTTTCTGAATAATCAAAAATTAAAATAAAATTACTACTGACAACCATATGATTAGTATATTACCAGTATCATCTGAATACCTAAATACTGGTAAGCTAAACGTGTAGACATTCTACAAAGAGTTTTCCAAAATAGTAACTAGTTATAAAAATGCATTCACGATCGAACTTTATGACCTCTATTCAACTTTATCCATATAGGTGTATCTTCACCTATATATACTTTACCAGACTGTTGGTGTTTCACTTCCTTATTTGATAGTGGAAATTCATAATTATAGCTTCATCACAAGATAACAAATGGATTCCTTCGATGACAATAAAAAAGCTATCAGTATTTCCCATCTGTTGAATCTGTGTTTATAATGTTATTGAGTCTTCGGATTTCCCATGAGGTTAAACAAAGTAGGTAGGTATCTACCCGCGATGCGGTTAAGGATCAGAATGGTTTCTTTTTCAGCTGTCGGGCTTTGAGTTCCAAAGTTTAGATAAAGTGGTGGAGCTCCATCTTGGGCAGAACTATCTCGAATCTCTTCCTAACTTCACGTTCGCTGGGATGAAATCCCTTGAGCGGCTTTACCTGCTTCACAACAATATCGCTCACCTGTCCGCCGCAGCCCTGGGTCAGCTGAGCTCGCTGAGAAGCCTCATGCTCAACAATAACCTCCTCAAGGAAATTCACCCACTTGCCTTCAAGGACTTGCTGAACCTTAACGAGCTGTGAGTTACCAGTGGTCATAGTTTGAGCTAAACAATTAAACTAATATGGAAAGTTACCCTAGGTATACATTTCAGAAATACTTACAGGAGGTAATTCCTTTACGTTCCATTTCGTTAAATATTTCACATATTTTATGTATTTAAAAATTAATTAATATAATAACAGTTACATATTATTAATAATTATTATTATAATATTATATTATATATATATATTAATAAAATCAATACAGGATATGTAAATTTCACTATATATTTCATTAAAACAGTTTCGTGAACGCGTCACGGAATGATACGTTGGTACCTAGGTTTATTATGAAAAGTTCCAGTCATGCAGCATGACCGTATGAGCGATTTTTCATGAATTACCTCTCGTATTATAATATGTTGAATTGTTCGTTATTTGAGCAGTTCGAGTACAATGAAATTGTTAAGAGCCAATTTTATGGCAAAAACTCATACTAAATGAAATTTGGCGACTAGACGAAGATTTTGGATTTTTAGATTTTTTTCTTCAGTTTTTTTAAATAGATTTTTCAGCAAATATTAATGAAATTTAAAAACGTTTTTTAGCACAATTTGTGTCCCACTATTTTTTTATGTCTAGTTAATTTTTTATAACTTTTTTATGCTAAACTTCTGCTAAAAATTACAAATTTATCGATTTTTAGCCGTTTTTAGCCATTTTAGTGATTTTTTTGGGAACATTTTTTGAAATATGACCAATTTACTGTGCTCAAAAAGTGTTGGCCAATGAGCTTATCCTTTCATTTGGAAAGCTTGATTTTGGGTGAAAGAACGGACTTTTTATCTCAATTTTAAGGAGAGTTATCGTCTGGAATGACACATCATTACATATATATACACATATAAAAAATCGCAAACTTCAGGATTCGTTTCAGAATACCTCAAAATGGATTTTGATGAAGAAATTCTTCAAAAATTTTGATTTTAAAATTTTTTGAGCCATTGCAATAGCTTCATTTTTTACGAACATTCACTAAAAGAAGAGTGAAACCATCATCACTTCTTATAAACCCAACATCTAATAGTTCATAACGCATTTGTTTCTCTCAGTATCAATTTCTGAATTAAATTCGACTACCCTAACGGGAATTGCGAAACCATTCATATTTTTAAAACATTTCGTTCATCTGTTTGTTACTTTCCAAACGTCCTGTGCTGAACGGATGAAGGATAGATAAATTTGGGACTCGCCGGAAATCTTGGCCTTCTGCGATTGCTCAAACACTTGGGCTGGAAATAGGTTTTGAAAATTTTGAAATTCTAAAACAATGGCATTCAAATTTTTGATTACTGGAACCATACCTTTATTGTTTTTTGGATATTTAAACTCACCTTTGATTTTCCGAAAGCATTGTTCCTGCAACCTACCTATAGTAGACTCGGAGGCCTTATTAAAACAAATACCTACATAATAAAAGTTAATGTTTTTCGCAGAAAGTTGCTTTGATTATGAACGGATCTTGAAAGTGTAGATTATAATGGAGTCTGCAAGTTAGTTCTAAAAAAGACAATGAGGATCTAAGAGGCATTTAATTCCTCTTCCATCCTCAAGAAGCTATTTGAAGTCCAATAAGAGTACATCGAAGCAGTCTCGGACAAATCAAGATCGAGTAGTTTCCAATATTTACCGGATCCCTCTTTTATTCTTACAAATGTGGCCCACCGCTCCCACAGAATTCGCAATTAGGTTCCATTCGGCGAACTCCTTTTCTCTGTTTATAGGACTTCCCCATTCCCATCATGGCGTGAAAATCATATGAAAGCCCAACAGAAATTGTATTCTATTACTGAAACGGTACATTACATTTTGGAAAAATATCGAGTTATTGCAAAAGACATTAAATAATACATAAATATAAAAATCTTAGTATGTGAAGAAGGCATATTTTAGTGGCAATTTTTCATCAACTTTCATTATAAATACACTTAAAAGAAAAATTACTGGACAATATTATATACCTATTTCTATACCTAAGAATATAAATTCACGATAATACGATTGGCCAGTGTGAATTATAGAGAAAACGTATGGGCGTGGTTTCACATTAATCGCATTAGGTAACTTGTATTCAGGTTGATCGGATTTTATTGTGTTTTTCTTTGCAGAACCATAACAGTGAATTCATTCACCTGCAAGAAAGGGTTGATGATTGTCGCTAAATGCGCTCGATTAGGTTCTAAACTCGGCTAGAAGACGATTTTTTCGAATTGCAAATAGAAAATCAATTCGTAATTACTTAATTTTTTTTTAATTCAAAGACTTTGCGCTTCTTGCAAACATCATAGTAAGTCGACAGGTTCATTTCAAAACGAAGTACTATTAAATTATATAAAGCAAAAAGAAGCAACATGCAAATATTTTGCACTTTTATTCTTAAAAGGAAGAATATAACGAAAAGAGGACCAAGCTGATGCAAATTTCTTTCCAACCACTTCCACATGTCCCCCCAGAGACTGTGTACCAAATTTCAGGGCTTTAGGGTGTTCAGGAGAGGAGTTAGTTTTACCACTTACGAAGCTGATCTCTCTCCAAGATCTGGTTCCCAAGATTCTGTGTAACTGATTTTAGGGCTCTGGTAGTCTGCTAAACTTTGTTCTGATGAGAAATAACAATTCTGATGAATTCTCGTAACGCTCAATTTGTGAAAGATTTTCGTGACTCAATTTTTTGTGTCACTTTTCATACTTATTGTCTGGCATATGGTAGACTGCCGACTACAAAAGTTTTGAAAATCTTTTTTGGAAATTTTATTGTTTTATATTTTGAATAGTTCCTATCGGTATAAACCATCGTTAAAATGACGAGTGAAATGCGACACTTTAAATTACAGAGGTTCGTACAAATCACGAGCAAATGTTACGGCAAAGTATAAACGGTCGTAAAAAATACGATGTGATTTATCGGAAATCCAGTGTGGACGCACACGAGGGATCCACACAACATTCAACTGATGGGCGTTGAAGTCCAAAAGGGACCCCCGAAGCACTTCCAAGACCTCACCACCCCCCTCCTTTTCCTTTCTACTTTCCTCGCCAAAAATATAAAAGCAGTCGTGAAAATTACGTATGTCTAGACAATTAGGGTTAAACGGAATAATTTTCGGCCGTTGAACTCCCAAGTACAAAAATCTGATTTCCAAAAAGGAATTCATTGTGATGTTGTTCTTGGGGTGACGGAATAATGTTCACCACTGCAGTGTAACCATGAACGACACACTACGCACAGAAATTTCCGATTTCTGGAAATATAGCTATAGTTTACGCACTGGCCCTCATTTTGGGGAAGTTCCAGAAAAATTTGTTAAGGCCCTTCATTATGTTGCAAAATAAGGTCCAGTCATGCAACATGATCATATGAACGAATTTTCTTAAATTACCTATCGTATTATAGTACCTAAGTTAATTGTATCGATATTTGTGCAATTTGAGTCAAAGAAATTGTTAAAAATTATTAAGCAACCAGACTCATACTGAATAAGATTCGGCGATTCAACAAAGGTTTTGGATTTATAGATTTTTTTGCAGTTTTTATAGATTTGTCTGTAAATAATAATGAAAGTACGGTTTTGAGTATAGTTTTGTGAAATTTGTATTAACGCCTTATTTAACCGTTGATAATATTTTGTTTAGACTGAAATTCTGCTAAAAACTATAAATTTAACGATTTTTGGCATATTTTAGGCTTTAGGCTTGTGATTTTTTAAGCACATTTTTTGATATTTGACCAATTTAACGTGCTCAAAAAGTTCTGGCCTATAAACTCATCCTTTCATTCGAAACTTGATTTTTTGGCGCAAGAACGGGATTTTTATCTTAATCCTAAGGAGAGTTATCGTCTGGATTGACACTCACATATACCTACATATGAAAAAGCGCAAACTTCAGAAATCGTTTAAGGATTCCTCAAAACAGATTAAAATGGAAACAAAATTTCAAAAATTTTTATTTTTAAATTGTTGGAGCCATTGAAATAGCTACATTTTCAACGAAAATTCGCAAAAACGGTCAATATATACGATCAATACTAACAATAACTAATACTATCTATGTTCATAATTTTGATTGCCCAAACATCTTAGTTAAGGTACAAATAGTATAGATCGATCCTCATCATGTTTCAAACATGGAACTTTTCAATTTTCAGGCAACTCGACAGCAATAAGCTCATGGCCATTCCAGAGAAAACGTTGAACTATTTGAAGAGCTTATCCGCTATCAAGCTGACCAAAAACCCGTGGCACTGTGATTGCTCTATATTATACTTGTCGCGGTAAGTTTTTGATGTTATTATTGATCTGAGATCGTTTCAAAGTGGGTTAAATTGATAAATAGCTCAACTTTTATCCTGAAAAGTTCTAAAGAAACTAACAGAAGTGAGTTTCGTCGTTCGTCCACCTAAGTAGGTCGGTTTATCTCGCGTATCATCTCGAAAACGGAAGTGGAATGGAAGAGTAATAAATACTCTTAGGAATACTTTCTTATCAGAATTTCAAGGATCTTGAAAACAATTATTCAATTATGCATCATATGAGCAAATTCGTGATTAAACCTAAAGAAATTTGGAAGATTTACTTTCATTATTGTCTCATGATTGGTTTCTAGATTTATGTAGAGCAGAATGGGAAGGCAAAGAGAATTCAACACCGAAGAAAATTCAGCAATAGTAACTTGGCCAATATCGTTTCTAATTGGAAATGTTGCCCTGTTTTGAACACAATGCACACTTCACAAAACACGACCAGGGCACTATGGGAAAATGTTTTCCATGGATGTTTTAAAGTAACAGCATTTGTATGTCGACCTAAGAAGTTAATGTTTAAAAGAAACGGACAAAGATAGGGTTCAATGAGATTCTATGTCGGGAACCCCTCTGTGGAGTTTCAACCGTTTTCAGAAGAAACAAACTCCAAAAAAAAAAATAAAAAATAAAAAATAAAATAAAATCGAGAAATCGTTCAAAAATTTCCCAAAACCGATTTCTATGAAGAACATGTCGGAAAATTTTGTTTTTACAAATATTGCGAGCATTGCGATAACTTTTTCTTTTCGAAACCACGGTTACAAAAAATATAATAATAATAAAATAATTATGAAGTATAATGAGATGAAAACAATGTTGTTTTCTTCTCGTGCGAACATACCTTGTCTCCAAGGTTAGCCTGCAACCATGAGAGAGAATTTTTATGTTTTGACGCTGAATGCTTCCAAATACATATATAAATAAAGTAGGATAATTGAAAAGCGAAAAGGAATGCCACTTTCTATTCGTAAATCATGAGCCACGTTGTTTACCACTTATGATAATCTCTAATGTCTTACTATCTCAATAACCCCTTAACCGTACATCCTACAGATATTATTAAGTATATGTAACAAAGATGTAGGGCATAAAAACCCAAAGCGATTCGACCCAAAAACTATGAATTATCTTCCGAAATAAGAAAATTAAGCACAATAGAAAAGCGGGCAAATTTTTGGAGGTTCCTCCCCTCCCCACCTTTAGATTTTTGCCCTTCGACATCACCTATCGGCGTCAATATAGGTCTGATTTAGGTCTGCCAAACCTTATTCGATTCAGGGGTAAATAGTTTCCAAAGTTCATATCGAGCAAGTTTTGCTCAGACCCTTTCCCATTAAAGTACAAAATAAAATTCCGTTTTTGCGAATTTGATGTGCAAAATGACATAAAATTCAAGAGTTCTGCTGTTAGTCAATGTTGATAGGTCTCAGCTAAAATATGCTCGATATAAACCTTTGAAAGTATTTAATCCTGAGTGGAATAAGCTATGGCTGACCGAAATCAGACCAGTTTAATACTTTTATTGCTTTAATAGCCATTAGATGATTTTGAAGGGCAAAAGTATAGAAGGGGGGGGGGAAAGGACCCTCCTAAAATTAAAACCCCATGTTCAATTGTACGTAATGTGATTTTGATTTGGTTTTAAGAGGTACTTAATTCCAAGTTTTGGGATCAAATCGTTATGTTTTTTATGCTCTACAATTTTGCTACGTATAAAAATTTCTATAGGATATAAGGTTTAGAAATTATTATAGAAAAACTTGAAAATGGGCGTATTAATGCATCTTTATGTGGCCGCCATTTTGTATTCCACCGTTTTTGCGATGGCAAACGAAGATTTTCTCACTAAGAACAGACTACATTTTCAAATTTTAATCTCAAAATTTCTCCTGAAATTACCATCTATTTTCTCCCTCGGCTCCTGGACTAATTAAATTTAAACGGGATGCAGATCCTTTTGTATAGGGTCTATATAGTTTGGAATATCAGCTAGGAGTGTGATTGCCGTGGAACAAGGCCCTGACCCGGATGGATGGGCGGTGTCTACCTACTCCCATTGCCCCCGCTAATATTTATGAAGCATTCACTGTTGACTGACATGTTGGGTTACGATCACATTGATTCATTTCTATGAGGAAATACGTATTTGCCCTCCATAAATTCAAACTTCCTTCCTGCCGATGATTGTAACAAAAACTCCGAGGATTACTACATCAACCTTTTTGAATAGATGCCTGACGGTCTGCCAAACCATTTGATCCCACTTGATATTAATAGCTTTCGCATTGTATCTCTGACATTGGACCGCTTGGATTGTTTTCAATCTGCACTATACAGGGTGTCTCAGTTCACCGTGTATTTTTGTGTCCCTTATTTTGTTTCAATTTTTGAAGATATCAAAAAACTTCAAATATCATCCCTCTTTCAGATTTGGAATACAAGTCAATGGTGAAATTAGAATTTTGTTATCACCAGCCACAGTGGCGCTACTGCTCTTATCTCTGGTTGTTTCAATAGGAAAAAAATAGGACGTTTTCCACGCTGAATCAAGTGAATTGGCCTGAATTTCTCGCAGCGCAAAGCGTAGGTATCTAAATGCCGTTTTCTGGTATTGTTTCAATTTTGTATTGCTGAAACCAATATATGAACATCATTACAGCAACGCTGTACCATCTTCAACAAACTCGACATTTCAAATATTGTGTCCTTTTGTGCGTAGTTGCGCCCGTTTTCGCTCAACTGAAAATTCTAGTATTTGGTCATTTCTTCTATGATACTTAGTGCAAATTCCGAATCTGCAAAAAAATATGGTTAATTGAAAAAAAGAAAAAAAAACTAGAGAGAGAGAGAGAGAGAGAGAGAGAGAGAGAGAGAGAGAGAGAGAGAGAGAGAATTTTTGCAACTAAGAAGAAATACATTTAACACCTGCTACTAATCTTTTAACTATCTCGTGAAATAATAACTTTGACCTTCCAATTTAACAATTCTTAGTAAATCTCACTATCAACGCTGAAAGACCCAGCCCTATTCACACCATTTAAAAGGTTTGCATAGACTCAGTATTGATTAGAAACTATGATCATTTTTTCTATATTATATAATTTATTACAATTAATATTCCTATTTCAGTAAGTCCATATGGAAGAAATTAGCTGCAGTTGCCTGGCTGCTGATCAGGGCGCTTTCGTACTTTTTATTGTACGAGGGTCATCCCAAAAGTATGGTTACCTATTTTCCAATGAGAAAACTAAAAAAGGAAGAAAGCTGAGGTAGGACTCTAGATTTTGTGCGGGTCTAGTAGTAACACTGTAAAAGTTTCAGGACTCCAGATCGTGTTGTTTACTAACTATTCATTTTTTAACATGGCTACCTACCTTGAGAGCGGGTCCGTATTGTGAAGCCAATCGTCAAAGGCGCTATTCACTTCCTCATCTTTACTGTAACGTTTGCCAGCCAAAAAAGTTTCCAAGAGCCCGAAATAGATGGTAGACACTCTCTGTGAGGTCTTGGAAGTATGGAAAGACTTCTTCCACAGAAATTATTGGTAGTGCTCTCATTGTGTATATATTTTACCGTTTTAAAAAAGATAATCTTCTTACCGAAACGACAGGATGGGTCCCCCTATCAGATATGACGATTTTAACTCATAAAAAAAAGCTCTGACGAGGCCCTATGGGCGAAAGCGCTTAGCGATTAAACTATACTAAAAAGAGAAGCTACTTATTCTCTCCCTCCGAAACCCAACGGTGAAAACCTCAAGCCTACCAACACTAAATTTGCTGAACCATGTAGGACATTGTCCATGAAACCGGTTATTTATTTATTTATTTTTTTTAAATCAAAAGTTCACGTCGCTTCCGTTGTATCAGTTTTCTAAGTTTTTCCAATCCCTCGCCATACCTGACGACATTTATTGTTTCACCTTTGGGCAGATATTCGACCAGCAGCATTTCCTTACTGTCCCAAAACACCGTTGCCCAGATCTTCTCAGCTGGTGTCTCAAGTTTGGCTTTTTTGGCGTTCTTTCCATGGGTATTTTTCAGACTATGATCTGCCTTTTGATTTCTGGAGAGTTGCGATGGATCCAAATGTCGTCCTCAGTGGCGATCCGGGTATAAATAACAGAATTTCGGCCGCAGTTAAGCCCTCTCACCTCAGGACATTAATCACAAAGCGCACATTGCAATCGTACCCGCTGAATAGGTAGTAAACATTGCGTTGTAATGTTAAGCGAATTTTCGTAGACAAAGAAGCCACTGCAAGGGCTCTAAAGAGTTAAAATACATTTTTTCCGTTGTTAAAACATTTCGTTTTGAAATCTGTTTTGAGACATTTTTAAACGATGCCTGGATAATAACGCTTTTTCATATGGTATGTGTGTGTGTGTGCGTGCGTGCGTGCGTGTGTGTATGTGTGTGTGCGCGCGTGCGTGTGTGTGTGTGTGTGTGCGCGTGCGTGTGTGTATGTGGTGTGTGTGTGTGTGTCTGTGTGACGCTTACTCGCCTTAGGATTGAGATTAAAAAATGCATTCTTTCACCGAAAAATCAAGTATTCCAAAAAGAAGGATGGGTTCGTTAAACATCCGTTTTGGGCTCATTAAATTTATCTAATCTCAAAAAATATGCTAAACAAAAATCACTAAAATGGCAACAACAACAAAAAAACGGCTAAAAATCGTTAGATTTATATTTTTAGCTGATTATTACTCGAATAAAGTTAATCAACTATAAACGAGAACATTGAAAAAATTTATGCCCAAAATTATGCAGAAAAATGTACGAATAATTTCACTAATTTGTTCCAAGATTACGATAAAACTGAAAAAAAAAAACGAAATATCTTTTTAATAGGAGACCATTATTTGGAGATTTTAGCCAAAAAATGTATGCTTAATTATATCAATGCACTCAAAGTGTTCAAATTTCAAAACATCATGACTGTAATATAACCATAATTTTAATAATATAATACGATAATTAGAAAATTTTGCTTCTATACTCAAATTGGATTTTTTTTAATTTTCAAAGAAACTATATTACAAGGAAAAAAATTTGCTTCTGAGCCCCTAAGACGATCATGCGTCTCCTGATATCCCAACCGATTTCCGTAACACCATTTTGTGGCGGTCGGGCAAAAGGATGACTTCGTCATCAAGAATGAACAATGTTATGAAACTAGTTGATGGTTTGTTATGAAACTAGTTGTCAGTAATACCGATGTTGATGAAGAAGAATGTAGTCGATTACTAAGTACCTACTCAGCATTAACTAAATGCTCTCGGCGAAATCCGAACTAACTAAATAGGTACTACCCACTCATGTGATGAAATCAATAATTGGATTATTCATTCAGAAGCAATGCGTATATTCATGAATGAAATTCTTGTCGGCTTTCGAGCTATTTAGAGTTCGTCAATAATGTTAAAATTTTCCCCAATTCCGGTTATGAAAATACAAACGTTTGTACACAAGTTACATAATGCTGTCATTACATAAATCAGGTTTTCCACGGTTTTCACGGGTGTTTGCTAAATATACCCAACGCTGGTTTTGAACTGGGTACCGGTTTCATTAATTCAAGGATAAGAGAGGTGAACTAATATCGTTATAATTCTGCGTGACGTAATGGAGGTTGATATACGCGTACAACAGGCCCTTGGGAAACAAGAGGGGCCCAGGGTTAAGCCTTAGCCGTGCCCCCGCCCTCCCTAGGAGCGAGGGCTAATTGTTGTGCATTAGCAGACGACGTGGTCCTTTAGAAATGTTTGCTTTGAAAACCACCCCTATTCCCGCTCCCTCCATAACCCGGAGGTCCTTAGTACCGTTGGACCAAAACCATCCCGGATCCCTAACCCACATTTTACTCCGAGGGGCCTGGTGAAGGGGGGCTTAGGAACATGGGAATCAAAGCTCCTCGCTCACCGACATTGTCGAGATAAACACGATGTGCTCAGATGACATGGAACCCTACTACACCTCTAATACGTCCTAGTGAGTCTCGGGTACACCATCCGGAAAGCCCAGTTAATCTTGGACAAATTAGATGCTGTAGACTCATTACTGATTTCCGTGAACTGTACAGGTTTATTCAAGACACAAAACAATGAACTCCAATCAAGTACAAAATACGATCGAACTCATTCATATCCACTCCTTAATGTCTCAACCCATATTACCTAGTAATGCTGTAGGCTTCATTATCAACGATAGGTATTTTATTTATGAAACACCAAAATACCCGTGCATTGCGCGGCCTTAATGTAGATCCGACGATGCATTAAAAAGTAATCCGATAGTCATTCAATTTCGTAAAACTTATTTAAAGTCGAAGCCAGTTACTCGGGGTACTCGTTTCACATGATAAACCATGTTAGGGACCCACCATACGCCACTGGCACCTTCCATATATTTGTAATGACATGTGTTTTGTCCTCCGTAACATTTTGAAGCAATAATATTTCTATGGAATGTAAGTAATGAAGCGTAGAGAGGGGAAGTTCTAAATCGCCACGTAGCAAAGAAGCCAGTCTTTCGCATCCACTATTTTTGGTGGGATTATATTATGTTGAGTCCTGCCCGGCATTATCACCTACATTTATTACTAAGACAGGATAATCCCTGGTCCCTTGACAACTGACTACTCGATTAAACCATGTGATCACTGACAGTGTCTACAAAAATAGTTCCCACCCTATCACCATAGGATCGTAAACAAAAATCGCGCTTTCGTTTGATCGCTGTGTGAATTTTTGTTGAAAAATCCCCTTTCATTTCATTGAAAAAAATAATCCTGTTTCGGGGAAAATTACCTGAAGTTGGTACAACATACTCTTAAACAACATTTAAACGACTGAACTGCGAATGAAATCGTTTTATTCTCATTGGAATCGTCTTACCAATTCACATAGGACAGTGCCGGTTTCGTTCTGATCCAACGAAAAATAACAAAGTAATACATCGCATATGGTAATTTTCGTAAAATTCGAAATTTTCCCTAATCGATTGCGAAGTAAACATAGCAACCGGACAATTCTGGGTGCTGCACGGAGTCGGAAATTGCTAGGAAGGGCCCTGTACACGATGATGGAATATAGTTACGCGATTAAAATATAGCCTATAGTGGTTTGTGAAAAACGCTGATCACTTTGCAAAAAACCGCATCGAAATTCGTTCAGCTGTTGAGCCGTGATGTTGGCGCGCATCCTTTTTTATTAATATACTATATTAATTTAAAGAAAATTGGGTCGTCTTTGAGAGCTTATCAAAGCAAAAGCTATCGGTGAATGTGAAGAGGATATGACGTCAACCATAAACAACGGTGTAAGCGACGAGAAGAATGTACTGCACAAAAATGAAGTCTCTCCTCAGGAGTGGAGGATGTCACTTCATTGTCACTTCAACATTGATATTCTGTGTTTGAAGTTCAAGTTCGATCAAGAGAACACAGGTTATGTTTGAAGTTTTCGTTCAAACACAACATGTGTTCTTTTACTGAATTGTAATTATCATGAAAATAAATTATATATCAGTTCAAGAATTCATAATGAAAAGTACCATTATTAACAAATTTAGCTTGGTAGTAAAAAACGTGTGAGGGATGATTTCCCCTTCTTAGCCAACATTTCGCAGAACGAAAGTCAATTCAATAAAGAGACAATAAGCTAAGCAAACTATTCCCTGATGACCTGATTCCCGGATGACAGGGGCTGTCTTATCCGTGTAGTGAAAAATAGTTTGCTCGCTCAATGGAAACCTCCTACGTTACAAATACCAGGTTCTCAAGCTGTTGTTGGAATCGACAAAAGCAAAGCTGGGGGTTGCTGGTACATGCATCATGGGACACATTTCTCTCACGGTGCGACGCTTCGGGTCAGAGAACGGAAGTTGCCTCCTTGTTGGCCAGAGAAACTTGTAGACTGATCTACTATGTTCTGATGACAGATCAACTACATTCAGAGCGTCCGGAGCGTCAATGATGGTACGTCCGGAGAAGCATATTGTGGAAGGGTAACCACGCCCTACTGTAGGGCTGCAGATTAAGACGACATTCAGCTTGGCTAGGGATGTATCGTTGTAATAACAAAGAACTGGACAAATTTTGATTTAAGAAAAACGTGGTCAGCTGTACTACATCACCAATTATAGAGTGGTTCTATGGGAACTACGCCAGTGATCTGGAAAAGAACTTTGTGGTTGGTCATTCCCCCCCCCCCCCCCCCCCTAAAGTTTTAGGACGATCATAAGGTCTATAATTATGGCCTCAATATTTTTGTTAACTTTTCCATTTGAATGGTCTTTTAATTATTTCTTTCCCATTAAATTTACGTTGCCGGCTGGAAATATCGAGCACAGCTTTACGTTTTACACTAGTGGAAATCACTCGTCTGTTCGATGAGTCCGAGGCTGAATGACTGTGTCCTAAGTCAAATTAACATTAAGGATGAAAAATCCTTCAAGTGAAATTTGGCGGTGCACATCTTTGTGGTGTACCCCCACTTCCACCCTTGTGCAGTTTCCCAAGCTTTACGGAAGTTGTTCATTGTCAAACAAAATTAAACGTATTGAGATATGTTATAAATGAGTAGATGTGTATGATGTATAAGCGGTTAGTAGAAAGTAGGTGTTCATTAATTTCCTGAGCGACTAACGAAACATTAGTTCAAACGAAAATGCATTTAATGGTAGAGTGGAATGAGACACACTTCGGACTGTTGATAAAAAGGCAAGCAGCGACTGAGAGATATGGATCTTTCGATCCGAGCAGAACACCTAGTCTGCTATCCCTAGAGTTTCTCGGGGTCTTCATACAGTAGCCATTCCGTATTCCACTTTAATATAGTTGTTAAGAGCAATTTAGCTTGTATTCACTATTTTGTAGAAAACAACTATCTTCGAAACGCCAATACATATCTCTTCCCGATAAAGCAAATGGAATGCACTGTTGAAACCACTGTAATAATTAAATAAACTGCCTAACCAGAATGATAATTCACTAATCAATCTGGAAACGTAATGATTCCTCACGTTTATCGGCAATTAAATTGTATTGCATTAATGTAGTAATTGAATAGTATGGCGATCCCAACGTCATAGTTGAGTAGATAATCTTTCTTATCAGGTAAAAGATGTTGTATTATTTACTGCCTTGATTTGCTTAACCCTTTTCGAATATCTAGTAAAATTTTAACCTGAAATAAAATCCAAAAGAGCCAAGCTTGAAAAGAAATTCATTTGGGATCCAACCTTCCACGCCTTCATTAAAGTGAAAATACAGCCTGGCGGAAAGAATATCAACGACGGAATTAACCTATGGTCTCTTCTCCTGCTTTTAATTGCTCCCAGGGGATATTGAATTGCAGCCTTGCTACAAGCTCGCAGTTGGAAGTGTTTTTTTGTTGTCCCCAACGTCCTCACTTTTCCCCTTCCCCCAGCCTTAATTTGCGAATAGCCTCTGACCTTTCATATTAAATCGATAAAGGCCCGGCAGGGCCGTATTTATTGAGAGTAATTCTTCGGTGAGTTGGGGAAACCGGAAGTTTATCGGACGAAACTAGGTATGTTGATGAATTTCCCTGTCGCTTGTTACTCCACCGTAACTTTAACCACAACAAGCTCCTAGGTATGGACTAATGCATCCATGCTACGTATTTAATACATACAACATTTGTCTGTGTAACGTAATGAGTTGAAAAACCTTTCATTTTTAGAAATGGTCTTACCATTATTTGAAACTTTTCATGACAACTTCAAAACAATTACTTAATCAGAATATTTGGATATAGTGCTAATTTCAATCATGTATTATTTATTTGAAATACTTGTGGTCTTAGAAATTAAGGTAACACGATAAATTTATTGATGAATAAAATAATGTGGCCTTAAAGATCATAAACGGATAATCCCACTGTCAAACGCTGCTTAATAAAAGAAACTATTCGGTACAAAATATACTTGGCAGTATTATTGCCTCAATGAGCTCACGATTGTAGTTTTTTCTTTTAAAATTATGGAAAAAAAGCTGCAAATTATGACACAAAGGTTTATTATTTCTGTATTAGATAGCCCTTCTACGCAAATCATTGGTCTATAATTATTATTAAGTCCCATATATATCTAGCAAATGATCAAAACTTGGCATCGTACCTCCAAAAAGGGTTCACACTTTTACAGCTCAGGACCCCACAGTTTTACAGTTTATGTTGAGAAATTTTCTAAAAATGTCAAAACAACAATACCAAAAACTTAGTAAAACGGCAGGTTAAAAAGGAGGGCCCCATCAGCTATGACGTGATCCTCCTAACCTCGTAATTGTTTTTGAGGTGTCCCGAACGAGCTCCTTTAAATTTCAGCAACGTGAGTCGATTAGGAAAGAAATTAACCTTGGAGGTTTCGAAACTGATCAGAATAACACGAGAACTGAGAATATTACAGCAATATAAAATAACGAGGTGACTCAGAAAGAGTAAGTCTTAGACCACCGAGAAGTTCCAATGACCCTCTGTTAGCGCGCAAATTGAAAAGAACTAGAACTTGTTGAATGATTTTTAAGCCAAATTACTTAGAGTTTGTCAAATACTTTTTGAGAAAAGCTTCGGACGGCAAACAACGGACGGACGAAAATTTTTTTCCTGGTCGATTACAAAGGTTCATTATTGAAAATAATAAACCAAGACAAGATTCGCTCTTCTTATGTGTTGACAACGATAGAATGCAGCTTCTTCGTGTTGAGTGTTGCAGCTTGTTGGTAATGATTTAGTTACCGAGGTGTAAACTGATGTGTACGGCAGTAGTCACCCATCTGCACAAGCACTAAAACCAATTTTACCGGAGACCATAGTTTATTTTGAGACCTCAATTACACAACGTAAGTGTTATTATAGCCAAGACCGAAGCGAGAACCTGCAGACCTCTGTTTGGAAGAACTAGAATTCTGACTTATTTGATCTCTAGTCGCCGATCTCATGGAAATTTTTCGACAGTTTCTAAGAAGCATCACCCTGTCATGCGTGGGCGCAGAGCCTCCTTCTCCAGAGCGCTGTCATCTTTCGACAACCTAGAGAAGTAATGCCACTCTTCCCATCTCCTTGACTGATTGCCTGAAGTCCCTGAAGGCAATCAGTAGACCTCAGATGTAAATTCCTATAAATAATCCCTTGAATCCTTCCAAAATTTTGCTTCCTCACTGTCGAAGGTAGGAAAGCTCCATGGTCGTGAACGATGTGGATAATCTGTTTGCCCTCAAAAATCAAAAAGACTACTTGATTTTTGCGTTACTGACCTTTTTGTTCAAATCTATTTCAGTGCTTCTGATTGTCATTCAGATGTCTGTGAGCTTGTGTTGATTCCTCGTCACGCCCAAAACTATACTTAGCTATAGTTCAATTTTGATGACATCTTCAGGAATTTGCACCTAGACGGTTCCCTTCCTTGCCGTCGGATCAGCTGAAGCGTGTGCACATGCGCAAATGTGGTTTTCCTATAACTTCGATTTCTCATGACAGTCATGACACATCTGTCCAATTTCATTCAAACCTAGTTTTTTTTTTTTTTTTTTTTTTTTTTTTTTTTTTTTTTTTTTTTTTTTTTTTTTTTTTGCGGTTGGTTGTAGTAACCTTTGCTCTTGCACAAACCTGAAATTGGTTGTTACAGATGAAACTATGAGACTAATCGACCAATTCAGATTTCCTATCAATGATCAGGGATTGTGCCAGTTATCTCTTAGTTGATCCGCTTTACTCCATCACCTCAGATGGTAAATTCCGTAGGGATGATGGGGGGGTGTATGTATATATGTAAAGTACTACCGACTTGCCAAGTAGTATAGTTTATCAGGTGAGACCCTTATTCTATAACAGCTCCAAATGAACTTGATTGTACAGACAAATTTAATATGTGAAACTTGAGTGGAATTAAAATAAAAAAATAGTTGAATATGAGATATATATTACATTTCTGGAAGAAAAATGTTGAATTAAGCCCGATTCAGACCTTGATGTATTTGGTAAGCACAAAATTATTACTTTTCTGAAATTGAAGAAATGCGGAAAAATTGAATTCCATTTTCCAACAAATCGACCACAAATTTATGAAATAGGTGGTTGGACCTAGAAGTTTTTTTTTTTTTGTTTTTTGTATGTAAAAATTTTTTTTTTTTTTTTTTTTTTTTTTTTTTCTTGTAAAAAAACGTAAAAATGTAATTGTTGTTGACAGCTTTTGGTCTTGAAATGCTCAATTAGGTAGGTATGTAGGATTTTTAGCTTATACCCGAGTATCAGTTTTAACTTCAAACAAGCTCCCCCGAACTAGCGAGACCCACTCGGATCGCCGAAAATAGACCAGGCCTCTCTTGATGATTGACAGTCACAGCGTCAAAGGAGCTAATTGTCCCATCATAGGTTGACCCCGATCTCCTAATCTGATCGTGACTCTATGAGTCAATATCCATTCTCTTAATTTCAAACATCTGGGTTTCGCAGGTGGGTGAGGAGGAATAGTGACAAGGTGTGGCCCAGCCTCCCGAGATGCCTGGGGCCAGGAGAGCTCGGAGGGCAGGAGCTTCACATGGCTTCTTACCAGGAGCTCTGCAATGCCACGGAAGCACCGGAAGATTACATTGCAAGACGCGGGGGAGGCGGAGCTTTTGAAGGATTCCGATATTTCCACCTTTGACGCAGCATCATCTATATTAGATATTCAATATTAATTTCCGTCATCCAGAACAATATAATAAACTTTAACCATCCATTATTGTTTTGTACATATGAAGGAACCTAGGAATAAAACACTATGTTATAAACCAATTAGTCAATCTGCGGTTCTTTCACGCAACCCAAATATTCTGTGAGTAGTATAAAGATCGTACCAATTAACAATCTAAAATGCTAGGAATAAGTAGACAAAAGTTTATCATATTTTGTGCAGATATGCCCACCTATTTCGCTCAGTGACCTTCCAAGTTCATTACTTTCATAACAATAAGTAAGTAGTATTCACCAATGATCTTGGGATAACGCTATTCACAACCATACTTTTATTACAGTTAAATTATTCACGACCTTCAATCAGTAGACAGTTTAAAACATATTGGTAAGTAATGCATGCATTACAGGGCCGTGTGTGTGGACAGACAAGTGGTACACACTTCTTTGGTTTGTGTGTGTGTGTGTGGGTGTGTGTGTGTGTGGGTGTGTGATCCTTGTGAAGATTCGTTCAGAATGCCTCATAGCAGATTTCAATTGAGAATATTTTCTAAATTTTGTATATTGAAACTTTTGGAGCCATTCCAATAGCTTCATTTTTTAAGAAAATTTGCCAAAAAGAAAATAAATGAGTTGAGATGTAAACATTCGGAATTTATATACATTTATTCTATTCCTATACATTTATATAAATTAGTAATGTATAGAATGGTTTCAATGGTACTTATTCAAAAAACAACGTTCTAATTCAGATCTACAAAAAAATAATCTATCCCTTTGGCAAATGGGTGGTTTCGCACTCGTGTTCCAGTCATTCTGTAATAATTTCTCATTTATATGTCCTGCATGGAGGATGAGAATGAGAAAATAACCAAGTAGTTATCCTAATATAGTGGTTCATATCCCGTTCTGAAAACTGTAAACCCTGTAGAACTCGTACGATTAGAGGTTTTCAAAGATGCAGTCTTTTGAAATCTCTATCTATACTATTAATAAGAATGAAACTCCGTCTGTCGCTCTGTCTGTCGCTCTGTCTGTCGTGTCTATGCACGGCCAAACGGCTGAGTGGGCCGGATCTACGAGTGGGGGGATCTTTTTGGGATTTTCCGATAGGGTGTATAAGCGAATTTAAAATTTTCTAATCCCACCCGAACCATGGGCCGTAGGGCGGGAGGGGGGTCGAAGTAATAATTAATGTGCGCTTTTTGGACTTCCCCGCTTCCCCTACCCCTCTAAACGGCCGTTGACAATTCCGGAAAAATACGGGTTTCGTAGGTTTTCCTACGAGGAAGACGACGGCGCGATCGGATCGCGAAAAAAGTATCGGGAAATGCGTCAAAAAAATGCGAGAGTACGGACCCGTTTTCTCGAAAAGTCCGAATAAAAACTACGTTTTTTCCCATTAAAATATACCCCGTGAAGGTACGTTTTTCGGAACGGTTTTCGCGGGCGAAATACAGCTTTGATCCCGCCGAATCTGAATCCGAAATCGGATATCGAAAAAAGTGACGGGCAGTCGGTCAAATCACGAGCGGAAGCGAGGGGAACCGTTTAATATGAGAAATTAATCGACCCGGGCCGCCCGTTTCACAACGTTGCTTACCAGAAGGGACCCTCACAGGGGGGTTCCCATTTGCACTTCTACGCAATAACTTGCGAGGCGAGCAGGTATACATAGGTACCTACCTTGCGAGCGAAGCGAGAGCCATTTCAACAGAATAAATACGGTCTTTGTCCTACACATATACAGGTATACCTTGCGAGTGAAGCGAGCAACATCCACTAATAAACTTTTCGTGGTTCCACATAGTTTTATAAGATTTAATTTGTTTGTAAGAATTTCCAACAGAAAAAAACGTCTGCCAAGTTGGGTGGGCAGTATAACTTCCTCAAGCGAGCGAAGCGAGCAGCATCCCCTACAGAAGTTAAACCTACCCTTAGAGACCTACCGTTTGCGAGCGATGCGAGCAACATCCCCTACATGTTGGGTGGGCAGTATAACTTCCTCAAGCGAGCGAAGCGAGCAGCATCCCCTACAGAAGTTTAACCTACCCTTAGGGATCTACCGTTTGCGAGCGAAGCGAGCATCATTCCCTACATGTTGGGTGGGCAGTATAACTTCCTCAAGCGAGCGAAGCGAGCAGCATCCCCTACAGAAGTTAAACCTACCCTTAGAGTACATTTTAAACCTTTTTTGAGTACATTTTTTGATGACCAATTTAATGTGCTCAAAAAGTGTTGTCCAACGAACTCATCCTTTCTTTCTACACACGTTAAACCTACCTTAGGGATCTACCGTCTGCGAGTTTTATAAGATTTATGTTGTTAGTAAGAATTTCCAACAGAAAAAAAACGTCTGCCAAGTTGGGTGGGCAGTATAACTTCCTCAAGCGAGCGAAGCGAGCAGCATCCTTATACAGAAGTTAAACCTACCATTAGGGATCTACCGTTTGCGAGCGAAGCGAGCAACATTCTCTACATGCCACACTTTGCGAGCAAAGCGAGCAGCATTCTCACATGCCACACTTTGCGAGCGATCCGAGCTACATTCCCTACATGATTTATTTGGTTTGTAAGAATTTCCAACAGAAAAAAACGTCTGCCAACCATCCCCTACATGTTTCAATTGTAGTACATGGCATGTATACAGCTACACCTTGCGAGCGAAGCGAGCAACATCCCCAAATAAACTTTATTGTGGTTCCACGTAGTTTTACAAGATTTATTTTGTTTGTAAGAATTTCCAGCAGAAAAAAAGTCTGCCAAGTTGGGTGGGCTGTATAACTTACTCAAAACCTTATCCTCTAAACGGCCGTCGAAAATTCCGGAAAAATACCGGTTTCGTAGGTTTTTGAACGAGGAAGACGACGGCGCGATCGGATCGCGAAAAAAAGTATGGGAAATGCGTCAAAAAAATGCGAGAGTATGGACCCGTTTTCTCGAAAAGTCTGTCTGTCTGTTTGTTTGTCTGTCGTGTCTATGCACGGCCAAACGGCTGAGTGGGGGGATCTTCTTGGAATTTTCCAAAAGTGGGAACGAGCGAATTTAAAATTGTCTAATCCCAGCCGAACCATGGGCCGCAAGGCGGGAGGGGGGTCGAAGTAAGAATTAATGTGCGCTTTTTCCACTTCCCCGCTTCCCCTACCCCTCTAAACGGCCATCGTAAATTCCGGAAAAATACCGGTTTCGTAGGTTTTTGAACGAGGAAGACGACGGCGCGATCGGATCGCGAAAAAAGTATCGGGAAATGCGTTAAAAAAATGCGAGAGTACGGACCCGTTTTCTCGAAAAGTCCGCCGAAAAAACTTGGTTTTTTCCCATTAAAATATACCCCATAAAGGTACGTTTTTCGGAACGGTTTTCGCGGGCGAAATACAGCTTTGGGTCCGCCGAATCTGAATCCGAAATCGGATATCGAAAAAAGTGACGAGAACTCGGTCGAATCGCGAGCGGAAGCGAGACGAATCGTTTAACATCAGAAATTAATCGACCACGGGCCGCCGTTACACAACGTTGCTTACCTGAAAGGGACGCGATGACTCACAGGGCACTCACTACGCACTTGACTCATTTCAACGGAATTTCATACGGGTATTTCCCAACACCTATGCAGCAATACCTTGCGAGCGAAGCGAGCAACATTCCCTAATAAACTTTTCGTGGTTCCAAGTAGTTTTATAAGATTTAATTTGTTTGTAAGAATTTCCAACAGAAAAAAACGTCTGCCAAGTTGGGTGGGCATTATAACTTCCTCAAGCGAGCGAAGCGAGCAGCATCCCCTACAGAAGTTACACCTACCCTTAGGGATCTACCGTTTGCGAGCGAAGCGAGCATCATTCCCTACATGCCATACTTTGCGAGCGAAGCGAGCAACATTTCCTACATGCCACAATTTGCGAGCGAAGCGAGCAACATTCCCTACATGCCAGAGTTTGCGAGCAAAGCGAGCAACATCCCCAAATAAACTTTTTTGTGGTTCCACGTAGTTTTCTAAGATTTATTTTGTTTGTAAGAATTTCCAACAGAAAAAAACGTCTGCCAAGTTGGGTGGAGAAGCGAGACTAAGCTATTAAAATGAGAATTAATTGTGCCGTGGACGCGAGAAGGCTCTTGGAAGACGTGTTTGGGGTTCGATGACTCAGGTACAGGTTTCAGTGTTTGGGTGTTGCGAAGCGAGAGCCATTTCAACAGAATAAATACGGACTTTTTCCTTCACATATACAGCAATACCTTGCGAGCGAAGCGAGCAACATCCCCGAATAAACTTTTCGTGGTTCTACGTAGTTTTATAAGATTTAATTTGTTTGTAAGAATTCCCAACTGAAAAAAAACGTCTGCCAAGTTGGGTGGGCAGTATAACTTCCTCAAGCGAGCGAAGCGAGCAGCATCCCATACAGAAGTTAAACCTACCCTTAGAGATCTAACGTTTGCGAGTGAAGCGAGCAACATCCCCTACACACGTTGAACCTACCCTTAGGGACCTACCGTTTGCGAGCAAAGCGAGCAACATTCCCTACATGCCACACTTTGCGAGCGAAGCGAGCAAAATTCCCTGCATGCCACATTTTGCGAGCGAAGCGAGCAATTTAATGGGGGGTCCGGGGGGCTTGCCCCCCGGCTGGACGTGGAGGCGAGCGTAGCGAGCCGGAGCGGCTAGTATGTAAGAAATATGATGTCAGATACAGCAGAGATTCATTCAACGCAGGTGATACAGGGAAGGCAGGTATTAGCCGTAAAACGCACTTATCTAGTTATAGAAACGTTTTTTAATAGGTTTATAGGTATGCAGTTTTCCGTGTTCAATTAGAAGAGACTCCAGCTCAAAATTTGACTGAACCTCTCCTAATGTATTTGCTCCTTTTCGGGCCAGACATTTGACGAAGAAAAACATAGTCGTCCTGAGTATGAATCTATACAGATGAGTGAGATGTGTGGTGGTGTGTGTGAGTATATGTACAAATGCTTTTAAGATCCAGACATACCAACCATCTGATATAATATCAAACTCGGTGATCTCTTTTATTTTCCCGAGATCATGTTTCATAATCATTTAAATTACACACATCAAAAAAAGTTCTGCACCACCGTTATTCGGTCAAAAATATGCACGGCAATAATTTTGGTTTTGGATTTTTGAAAAGTGTCTCTTATTACAAAATAGAAACAACAGAAAAAACCTCATTTCGATAAATTTCTCCATTTGGAAAAAAAACTAAAACTAAAAAAATCACTTTCCTAAAAATTATGAAAAAAACAAAAAATAAAAACCACTAAAGTAGTTTGTACTACCTCCTCTGGCTATAATTAAAGCTCGCACGCGCACAGACATGCGCGAGGTGATTAAGTTGCGCCATTCTTGAACAGCAGCTTCCCTGGGTTCCTGGACGGTCGTAGGAACATTTGATCGACTTTGAACTGCTCTGTAGAGCATATCTCAAACATGTTCAATGAGATTCATATCCAGGAAACGGTGGCCATTCTGTTGAAGTTCACGGTCTGTAGGTAGTTTGGACATAACACCAGCCCGTAACATGACAGAACCACCATGTTGTGGAGGGCGGCTTATGTGGTATCTCAAGCGACTTGGCCTCCCTGGAATTCTAGAAACTCTCACTCTGTGGATGTCTGGTAGAAGATCGAGGCGAGTTTTGCCAGAAAATAAATAAAAAATCTATATTCTGGGAATAGCAAGTTGCATGAGCTCTGGTCGTTCTGTCATGTTTTGGGCTGGTGTTATGCACAACGCTAGAACCGAGCTAGTGCCCATAGAAGGTACTATTAAAGCAAATTTGTACCTGAAGGATACCCTCCAGCCTATAGTGACACCAATGGCCGAAAATTATGGAGAAAATTTTGTTTTAGTCTACGTCAACTCTCGCCCTCACAGGGCTAGAATCGTCCAAACCACCTATAGATCCTGAATTTCAACAGAATGGACTGGCCACCGTCCACTCTGGATATGAATCTCATTGATCATGTTTGAGATAAGCTCCACAGAGTAGTTCAAAGTCGACCAAATGTTCTTACGGTCGTCCAGGAACTCAGGGAAGCTGCTGTTCAAGAATGACGCAACTTGAACCAAGTCGGAATTAATCACCCCATATTGCGCATGCCTGTTCGCGTGCGGGCTTTATTTACAGCCAGAGGAGGAAGTACAGACTACTAAAGTTATTTTTTTTTATTTTTTAGCGAATATTTGAAGAAAATTAAGTTATTGCTCTCGCCTTAAAATTTGTAGAATGTGAATTTTTGAAAAAATTTTATGCAGAAATCCGTTTCAGGCTATTCTGAATCATATTCTGAAGTTTAACGCATTTTTGTATGTATGTATATATGTATGTTTGTATGTATGTATGTATGTATGTGTCATTCCAGACGATAACTGTCCGTAGAATTGTGCTAGAAACTTCAAACAAATTTTAAAATGTTAAGGACACAAAACGAAAGTTCAAGTTAATTGGCCAGCATGATCGGATTACATCTTCAGGTTGAAATTTTCAAAAATGTAGTCAAAAATTTCAAAATAGCCTTTTTTTTTGGGATTTGTTGTGCGAAATAATTTTTTCAGCATACTAACATGTGGTACCTATATTCGGAATCAGCGTAAAATTTCCTATAAGAATATGTATCAAGCTTTCAAGAATTTCAAAGTTAAAAAATCAGTCAAAAATCGAAATAATGCCGTTCGCTAGTTGTAAAAATCGGTAATATTTGCATGATACATTGTCCAAATTCAGATTGAACTACTCTTATGGAAGTATCCCTGTATAACCAATCCTAGAACCATGCTGTTTAAAACGTAGGTAGTAGGTGCTTGTTTAAAAAAAAAAAAAAAAAAAAAAAAATGTAATCACAACTGATGAGTTTACTCTGTGAAATATTCCGTCCTCCGATTTTTCTACACGATCAATAGCGACTGAAATGTCGAAGATTTCTTCAAAAATTCGCTCATGGGGTCATGCTGCATTTTTTTTACTATGATTAGGAAATTGAATTTTTCAGTTTTTAGCCGTTTTCTAAGATAAAAATTTTCAAATGGAGAAATTTATCGAAATAATTTTTTTTCTGTTTTTTCTATTTTTAAATAAGGAACACTTTTCAAAAATCCAAAACCAAAATTTTTCCCGTGCATATTTTTGACTGAATAAGGGTGATGCAAAACTTTTTTTTATGTGCTCAGTACCTATCTATTTAAATAGTATGTTGACGAGGTAGTTCACGATCCCCCTCCAACCTTTTATATAACATTGTAGACATGCTAACTTGTCTGTTTGTCCTCCCACCACTCAAATCTCATTGAATTTATATTATGGAATTTTCGATTATCGAGCGGATTAGTTCGTGAATACCTCCTAAGTAATCCGAATCAACAGTAAGTTCTGCATTCACATACCTAAAAAAATTTCTTCATACATGTCTCTTATTTCAAGATTTTCCTATATCGATTGGATTGCATTTGAATAATTAATAAAAAAATAATGACTACACTATATACATATATATATAATTTAAATAGCTTTGGAATGGGAAAAGATTGCAAGAAAATTAATCAAGGCATTATATTGATTTGGACATAAGATGTATTCAACGACGATATAATAAACCATTTTGTGTTTACATGTAGCAATTTTTAGACTTGAAAGTCAGTATTCACCTCGAGTTTCACTTTCTTACCTCCCACATTGTGGGAAAAGAGGGATCTTTTTTTTGGTTACCCTACATTTCTGTGATTATTTAGCGATTTCCCATGATAATTGACTGATTAATTATACAGATATTGGAAAAATTATTCATATTAATGGTAAATGGCAATACACAGCAACTCGGTATGGTTGAACGGATTAAATGAAACACTCAAAAGACCATACGCCCTAGCTAAAACTGGTGAGCCTCCGATAAACAGAAACGCAGGACAACCGCAATATTGTTATGAAGCGGTAGCTTGGTGAAACCGCATTTCAACCTAGTGACCTAGACGGCCTGTAAACTCCGATGATGGGAAAATCAATGTACCCTATGCATTAGTGCTTGGCCCACTTATAGGTGTGGAGAATTTGTTGCTGATGTTCAGGAAGAATAACTTCGTCGTATTGATGTGCCCAACGTAATAAGATGTACTTTCTAGATAGCCTAATGTAACTAGGTTGATATCGAAGCAGATATAGAGCGAAAAAATGACCTTCTTTCAATATCGTGCTCTCAATCGATTTTCGTGGTATATTAACCATAGTAGCGAATTAATTTAAGGAAATTACTCATGATGTTTTGATGTTGCAGAATCGTTTCTCCTATAGGTGTAGGAGAAAATTATATAAAACCTGGTACCCTTTGTATTCCTTCCCCTTGCTGTGTTCTGGAGAACCAATTTTATCTTTCACTAGCTGGTTCACCCGTGCGTTGCACAGGATGACTTGAATATACGCAAGCCCCCCTCACCCACCACATTTTTGGACACCCTTATGGATCTGATTCAAAAAAGTGCTTATTTAAAAGTACTTAGTTAAAGTACTTACTCATAAATAACCTATTCAGTGATGTTCAAGATACCCCCATTCCAATCCCCACCCCTTCCTCAAAATACCCGTTATGGTTCAGATTTGAAAATTTCAAGTAGTTTGTGATTCAAGTGAGAGTATTCCAAACATATTTAATCAATCAGGTCCTAAGTTTATTCAGTGATGCCCAAAATACCTCATTTCACACCCTCCCCCCTCCTCTAAGAAAACCCACTTTGGGTCAGATTTGAAAGATTTCTAGCCAGTGGTTTGAGTTAGTGTAATTCAAACATATTTTAGCAATCAGGTCCCCAGTTTGTTCTGAGATGACTAAGATACCCTTCCCTCCCTTCCCCTCAAATACCCCCTTCTATGGGTTAGATTTGAAAATTTGAAGATTTTGAAAATTTTCAAGTAGCCTGTGATTCAAGTTAGAATACTCCAAAAATATTTGACAACTCAGATCCCCAGCACGGTGGTCCTCGATCGGATTTGACCTCAAAGTGCTTGCCATTCAAATTTTCTTTCAAAATATGATTTTGCAATATGTTAGGATTATAATTCAGCAAAAACTGAAATCATACATTGAGCCGTTTTTTAAAATTCAGTTTTTGAATTTTTAATTGATACTTTAATAATGAAAACACGATGTGTCATTATACAATAGAATCTTCATCTAGTTTCATAGTTCTGACCTATTTTGTGATCAAATATAATTAGAAAAACAAAAATAACAACATTTTATTGAACAGAATAATGATTATATTTGCATGAAGCTCTTAATAAATGCCTGTGAGTATGCGTGTAGTATGTGCGTGTGTGCCTATGTGTACGCTTGTGTGTGAGTTTATAATGATTAATTATATAAATTTTAACATAAAATATTATCTAAATTGAATAGAAAATAAAAATAATGGCATTTTAACATTTTACATATGCAGAGAATTATATTTGCATACAGCTTTTAATAAACGTTGTCCATACTCAGAATTGATTCGCGATACTTTATATTTGGCCTACGTCGCAGAAAAATCATGATGCACGGCCTCCATAGCCTGTCACTGTAAAAGCCGAGGCCATTTCCGTGTTTGGTACAAAATTCTTCCACATGAAAGAGAACCGTGTGAACTTTTGGAGTGACTGGAATACCGAAGGATAAATATGATGCTTTGAATTCATCTATGTATTCAATGAATTTTGGATCCAGCCTGACTGAGAAAGATGCTTTGACAACTTCATTGAACTTCTGGAAAGCATCAACGAATTCGTTCAGAGGAAATAGTTGCCGCATTTTGCTACAGAAACTTGATTTGTTGCGTTCAAACTGTAGCATGGGTTGTTTAAAATACGTTGATGCTTTCCAGAAGTTCAATGAAGTTGTCAAAGCATCATTCTAGTCTTTGCTGAATTATAATCCCAACATATTCCCAAATCACATTTCGAAAGAAAATTTGAAGGGCAAGCACTTTGAGGTCAAATCCGATCGAGGACCACCGTGCCAGTTGATTCAGTGACGTTCGAAACGCTTTAATTCCCCCACCCCCACCCCCCTCCATTGTGGGTCAGATTTAAAAATTTTGGAAAGAGTGGCCTTTGACATGAATTAGAGTAATCGAAACATATTCGAAAATCAAATCTCCAGTTTGTTCAGTGATGACAAAGATACCCCATCCCTTCTCTTCCCCTAAAACACCCCCCATGGGGCAGATTTGAAAAATTTCAAGTAGTCTGTGATTTAATTTAGAATAATCCAAACATATTCAACCAATCAGATCCCCAGTTCGTTCAATGGTGTCCCAAGATACCCCATTTCACCCCCTCCCTCTTTATTCATGATGCGCTGATTGATTTCTATGATAGATTTTAGTCTAGAGTGAAGTAACATTCAAAGATCCACCCGATTCAGTAATAACCGAGTCGGTTGCTTGCACAGAGAATTACCAAAATTCAGTGATGATTTATGGAAACAATCTCAATATTGTGCTTTATACCACCGAACCGACATGTGCCTTTCGGTGAAAATTAAAATTATAATACTCATGATTTATAAATAACATGAAGAGATTAATGATTTAAAGTTCTTCATCCACGTAAAAGTTGGGAATTTCCTATAAAATGATGTAAAATTCTTGACTCTTAAACACAAACCACTAATTTTTTTTTCACAAACTATGCTCTTTATTGATGATGCGGCAATGTGATCAATTTCTACACATTATCCAAACTGAATCGTGGTAACATTCAAAGAACTCAGTAATGTCCGAATTGATGGCATGCACATGAAATTTTCCAGGATACAGTGATGATTTATGAAAACAATCATAGAGACCTTCGACAACTTCTCCGCAAAAGGTAATATGGTAACTGCTTAACTTCCTCACATCCCATTCCGTGAATAAATTAAATTGTTTGAAAGGTAAGAAAAGTAGAAAAGTAAGTAAGAAGAAAAATTAGAAAACTAAGTTGTGAATAATGGTTTAAAAAACTTGGTAATTTGTGAAATAAGACCCCATTCTTGAGGGATGAAACATAAGCTACAGGCTTTGGTATTGGTTCCGCAAACAACTGACTTGTGTTTCAATGCCTCAAAAAGCTTCTTGAATGCCTTAGTTTCCTTTCAGGAATTCTTCCAGATTTTTTCTTTTTTTTCTATTCCTAGGGTCGAAAAAAATTAGCTTCCCTAAGGAGATACCCTTTCAATGGCATCTCTCCATTGACGCAAACTCTTCAGGCTTCATAACAAAGGGTTTTGAAGGTTGATAAAAACTTCAATCGGTGTTTTATTCCTCACAAGGAACGCCCGCTCGCATAGCTCCCTCATTTGGCCACAGTTCATGTAAAGCGATAGGCATGATATCTTTCATCAAAAGGAGTTAACCGAATTCAAAAATAATTCCTTTAGATATCAATCCCTCAGCAATCATTCTTAAAAGAATATTCCATCATTCTCAATCCAATTATTCATTTGAATTTTTTTAACACCAAACTTTACCATTCCCTCTTTTAACCAACGGGACTCTACGTACCGGGTTAAAAGATTTTCAAAATCCTCCACAGAATTTCACTTTCCGGAGCACTTTCCTTACCTTCACCCAACGAGACCTAGGTGCCGGGTTGAACTTTTCATGTAATTCACGGGATTTTGTGGGAAACTCTCCTTCCTTCATCCGAAAGGACCAAGATACTGGGATGAAATTCTGATTTTATACTAAAATAATCAAAGGTTTTTATTCGCCAAACAGTCTGACTTGCACTTCAAATTCAAAGTCAAATTCAATTAGTCAAATCTCAACACTCATCATATCTCATCTTTTCGGAAAGCATCGGAGTGATCTTTCAACTGATGGAATAAAATAAAATAGGTGAAATTGTCCATCCACCAAAAACACTTGACAAAACATCTTTCGGTGCCGTTTTCTGGCATAGCCTCTCTGATTTCCCTATTTTCCACTGATTGGGTGGACGAAAAAAGAAGGAAAAAAGGAAAAAACCCAAAAAAAGAAAAACACCTTGAACATTGATAATACCCGCCATTACGGATGGGAGAGACCACCTTCGAAAGATTAGGGGATTTACCTTTTAGCACATGCTCGAAAACGATAAAGACGCTCGTGAGTTTTATCTAAAAGAGGCTAAACCGCCCCAAGACCATAAGAGGGAGCCAAGGCCTTCCTCGATCATACGGACCGATAACTGAATCGATGGGCAGTGATTACTTGGGAGGGCGCGAGGTTTACACGAGCATGTTCAGGTGACGCGGGCCGCCAAACGCCGGGACGTGAAGAGCTTTTTATACCAAAGCTGGCGAGATCCCGTTGTTACGGCTTGCGAAGGTTGTTCTCAATGGAACGATCTTGAGTGGGTGTGGTGGGCATTTTCTGCACCCGTGTAACGCTTCATGGTTCCACCAACAAACTTCTCCACGTTGGTACACTAAGTATACCTGTAATTATAATAACGATAAGAAAATGCTGCAAATTATTGCACAAATTTAATCATTTCAGCATATGTATGTATTAGAAAATCCTTCTGCACACATCATTGGTCCACTGATTTCATGCTCATCCACTGGCGGGAAAAGAGGGGGCTTTGTCAATGAAGTACATTGTCTTTTTTTCTCTAAGAAATTCATTCACACTGTGAACCACCTTCATCCATCCTTCATGAAAAATTGTCTTTTTAGTTTTTCAGACACAAGATATGTGTCGCAAATTCTTAGAAACTGCCAAAACAAATTATGATAACAAAATTGTTTATAGAAGTTGTGACAAGACAGTGAGCAGAACTGTTTTGTTCATATTAACAAACTTTCCCTCCGGTAATTTTCCAAATTTTCTACGGAAAAAAAGAAAACTAAACAGTAAAAAGTTATTTGATGCGCATGTCAAGCACCAAATATTTATATTGTGAAGAAAGGGGTACGGTAGATAGAAAACAAAGGACCGTATTCAGTTCTTTTTTGCGACAGATATAATTCGCCAACGAAAGTCCTGTTACCATGGCACTTGTTGTATTACTTGCACTTATAACAGTACCAGACGCATTACTGGAATACCCATGCAGACATTGGTCATTACTTCCGACGGAGTGTGCCTAGGATGGTACACAATTTACTAGCATTAGTAATGGCAACAGTTTGAATAACCTGAGATTCTGATAGCAAGGTTGTTCAAATATTCGTGAAAAACTGCACTGCATAAAGATCCTTGAGATGAAAAGAGACGGGAATCTATGTACCCACAAATCTACCAATGCGTTGATGGTGTACCTAGCCACCAAAAATTTTAGGCCATAATTTATAATTTATTGTTAGTACCTAGCTATTACAACTTTTGTTGTAAATAATGTTCAAGTTTGTTCAACTTATATTTTCTTTGAACAATTGACTAGGGCAACTAGGGGTGTTTAAGGGAACAGTGCAGCTAAATTATTTTGATTGGGTCTTTGGATCGACCGTTACAACGAACGACAAATACTTAGCACTAATTTTCCTAAGTTTTGTTTAAATGAAGGAGTTTTATGATGAAACTGAAATGCAGTTTGATCTAGGTACGTTCAAACTTTTTTCTAATCTACGAGCCTAAACAAAAAAGTACTTACTTAATTACTTTAAAGATATCATAACAGTATCAGATTATTCCTGAGTACCTACCCATCACTTCTCAACAAACGCAAAGTTCCTTTGCATCTAAATATCTTTCAAGCTATGTTTTCTGAAATGGTTGAAATTATTTTATAGTTTCTGGAAGAAATTTATACAGTGAAACTGGGAAGAGTTAACTTCTCCTTCGCTCCTCTCCGCACCGCTACTAGCCAACGACTGATCCAAAACAAATCTATTATGTTTGTCAAAAACATTTCTTGTAGGACAATAATTGGAAAAAATGTGTAAGTCTCCTTTACACAGTAAAGTGAGTAAAAAATGTAATAAAAAACTGTAAATTATAGACAATAAGAAGGTAGAAAAAAGCTGTTAGATGAAAAATTTTCTCATTCAACCGCCCAAAGGGCGGGTCGGCCGGGGCATCCCGGCCGAGCCCGGACCTGACCCACCATGGCGGCTTCATGAAGGTGGTCACTCATTTCTATATGAGCACACTTTCTATATCGCAAAGTTATTGGGGGACCAAGAAAAAATGTAGCCGGCCCTTCTACTTTACTAGGACTCATAAAAATCGCCTTCCGAACTTCAAATCGATTTAACTAATCGATAATTGGATATGTTTTCTTATCAGAAAGCTCTGTTTCTGACCAGATTCGGTAGAGAGAAGCAGGTATGACTTCAACTGGCTATTTTTGCAGGGTAAATGTTTCCTCGCTTTTTTAAAATGCTCATCGGGACATTTCCTTTCTATTCTAGAAGTTATAGATGCACAGGTAGGATCATCTAGCCATCAGATTCGATGATTAAGCGGCGCTTACCTGCCTATTCTAGTAATATACCTTTATAGAGAGCCTACTGCTAAGATCTAATAACATGGTACATACTTTATCTATAAGCTGGCTTTCAATTTTCAGTTTGCATCGCGTCGACCAGCAAAACTAAACGACACTGTCATCATACAATTCATATTTCTATCACATACATTTATATTAATTCATGTTGCATCAGCAATAGCGTACCTTAATTCCAAATTCAGTACAAGAAGAGGTGAGCGAATGAAATGTAAATGCTGGAGAAAGTGTTAGCCTGATCTTGATAAAAACGTGTGAAGGTAGAACTGATATAGGTCTAGTAACACTGAACGGACAGCAAGGGGTTAGAACGGCAAGTAGGTGAGGATAGCGCAAGATACCCATCTAGCAGGGTTTTGGTGAGAACGGAGAGACATCAACCTTTGAAAGTCCACAGCCAGAAAGGAGTCCCTTTGGCTTCATTTCTAGCCCGTAAAACCTCGGGAAGAGGAGGCTCTCGTGAATCTCAACTAACCCCTTGTAATCGAACTTTTCAGCCTCCCGACCTTCCCTCCATCATCGACCGCTGTTCATTTCAAAGTTGACTTTTCCATCCTTCCACCCTCGCATCTTATAAAGCCTTGACCATGGTCACGGGGGTGAAGAGCTGGAAGGGGAAAAATCCCTAACACCGACCGGAAGGTTGAAGAATTCACGAGGAAAATACCTGAACCCTTGTCGAGCTTTCAATCGTTAATAACCCGTGCGAAATTTCATTATGAAATCATTCCACCGTCTTCATGAATATTGAGAAGGTAATTCCATCTCTCCGGGTATCCTGTAACAACTGGAGCTCATGGCTTAAGATTTAATCATACTCACCGTCCGAAATTTACTCCTCATGCTTAAACACCCCACCCCCCATCATTCTGAAGCTCAGTTAATTGATTATACTCGTACTTACCTACTTATGGCAATAACCGTCAGAGTGGTTGTACTCTCTGGTATAGTAACAAAAAAACACTAACATATCTGGTACGCTGAGGCCTCTTGAATTGAATACATCTTGGTTTATCCAGTGTGCTCTCAAATATTACGTATCTGTATTGCAGTAACAATTGGATCAGTACGGCCATGTGAACGATGTCTACTAATAAATTAGTATTATTGATAATTGATGTGGTTAAGGTGAGTTTCTCACCTTATGGCTGCATAGCTAAATGAAGTAGTGAAGGTGTTTTTCTTGTTAGGAATGACGATAGACAGCCAGTTTTTTTATTGGTTTGATTGGACATTATTAATAATATTTAGGTTTAATAATAATTATATACCAATAGCGTATTATTAATAAGTAGGTTTAATAATAATTATAGAACAATAGTGTATTATTAATAATTAGGTTAAATAATAATTATAGACCAATACCGTAAAAGGACTATCTAAAAAAGAAAGAATGAACCTTGTGAAATGAAGTGCAGTGTTTTTATCATTACTTATTATTATCTTTTTTTTCTCATGATAAGGTGGTCATCCAAGTTGGGTACTGTAAGTTGCTTAGAATTAGATCCCCTTAGGTATAAACTAAGTGATACTTCCAGGTCGAAGATGACGCTTGCGCTCTTTCGAACACTAACAACACCTATGAAGCCGTTTCTCACTAACTGGAACAAGCAGAACATTCTCCTATTTTGCAGCGTTGACCTGATTTCAGGACCTGGTTGCAGCGGGTACGGCCCGTAATGGAAGAGGGAGGTCGTTATTAATGATTCCAACAGTCCCGGAGTTTCCGAAAGGGGATTACTCGGTGAATATCTGAAACTCTCTACTGTTATAGTAGTAGTAAACTCCGAAAGGATTTTCTGAAGAACTTCCAGGCGCTATCGAATTCTACCTATATGGGTTTTTAATGTTTTCCCTCCCTTCTAATTCGATATTTTTGTCAGAGAGATGTGAATTATTCAATGAACATAGCAAACAGTAAACAATCGTTGAAAATACAAAGAAACCTCCCACAACATTTGAATTCAATTTATTATTAATATTTCGTTATTTATTTTTTCAAAAGCAATTAAGCAGTAGGGATAGTAGTTTGAAGTTCAATGTCAAGCAATAATGAACTGAAAAAAGCCACAGTTCCTTTGAGCCTGACGGCTAAAATTAAAAAACATGAATATGCTTTAGCCGTACACGACTCACTCCTCGTCAATTCTCTGAACCCGACCCCCCATCGGCCTCTGAACTCTGTTTATCATTCTGCCATCAATCCTAAAACATGGAATCATGTTTTAGCTCCTCGCTCTCACTTTATTATAGAAATCATCACGACCATTGAGCTCTTGTGAGATGATGATCTCCTAATAGAAACTCGCGAGTAAACATTCACTTTATTATAGAAATGATCACGACGATTGAGCTCTTGTGAGATGATGATCTCCTAATAGAAAATCGCGAGTAAACATTCACTTTATTATAGAAAGAGGCTAAAGAGGCTACATACGAAATTACAGCTTCCTATAGTGTAAAGTATAGAAATTACCTATTAAAATAATTTAACCACCGCTTCACAAATCTAACCGTTCTCGCAATATTCGGATCACCTGCTATGAATCACATAATCGAAACACCAGCTCAATGAAATCATCAGAAATTAACAAGCGGTTGCAATCATGTTCACAATATCAATAATTGAGAATGATCACCTGTGTGTAAACAATTATTCATATAACCATGCTCATAACTCAGCTTGTTGGCCACGCACTTCGCAGTAGTTAATATAGTATGGTTGGATAAATCGAGAGCTTTCGAACGAATGGTCAACGAATTTTTTGGGATGAAAAACGACGAAGTATCATATCCCTGGCAACGACTCGGTTGTAAGCGGAAATCATCACAATTATTGGCGCTACTTTCGTTGCACTCTCGTGGGACATTTTTCGGTAGTTAGGTCACGGCTAAAGCATATTCATGCTAAAATCCGAGTGATGGCTATCTAGCCTGTGTCATAAATAGCGTCATGCAATTAAGTTCTATTATTATTTGACTTGAGGCAATCAAAATTTATCTCTATAGTGAAATGCATCTAAGTTACATAAGGTACTGTATTGAGTAATTAATTGTTCTCCATAAGCTCGCTTTATATACATATATATATATTCCAACAAAATCTAATTTAAAAAAAAATCCGTACGTTCGCCGATCTGGGGTCTTGTTGGTTGTAGAAACTCTTCATAAATTTCGACCATAGAGGATAGAACTTCATCCCCACAACCCCCCCCCCCCCCCCCCCAAACAATTTGTTGGTTGACGTTTCGAGGCACGTGGGATCAAAAAATCGATTTATAAAAATGAAAAAAAAAAAAAAAAAATAATAATAATAATAAATCCGGCCACCGGCCGTCCAGAGCTTTTTTTCCAAGCCTATAGGACCGAACTTAATGAAACTTGGGTTATAAATAACATTTGGGGTCTAGTTGGTCTTGGAAGCTCAGCATCAATTTTGATCAACCCTAAATGGTAAAATTTAGTGGCTGAAATTATCGAAAATCGGGATCTCAAAAACTTTTAATGCAACAGTTATGTTTTTTTTTTTTTTTTTTTTTTTTTCTTTTTTTCGTCATTGATTGATATCATCCCAAAGAACCGAATGAAATGTCCCGGAACGCTGAAGGTTATCCGTTCGCTCCAACTTCGATAGTGAAATGAAGCGCGAGTAGGATATATTTAATGCATTAATGACCGCTAAGAACTGTGAGTGGTTTTAAAATCGGAACATAGTAAAACTCGCCTTATAAATTCCAGCGATAGTTTCAGCTTATATAATTCCAATGGAATTCTGACTTCACGAAATCGACTTTATTGTAACTCGTGTCCCTACGGATAGACTAGGGAACGTTGGTAGGTGTTGTTGTTATCTCACAAGTTTTCAGTAGCTGGGTCCCTCGTAATTTATTCTTGTTACCTATGACTTAAATCAAGGGGACCTGTAAAGTGTTGATGTATTTAATTAATTGAATTATTTTTCGCTCTGTAGGTACCTATATCTAAGTAAGCATATTGAAGACAAAGTTCACGAATTTGCACTATATACAAATGGTATTCGTTGGTGCGATACGTTGAGTGAGGGGCCGAAAATTGGTTTTGTTTTCTCGGTCGAAAATAACAAGCCAAAAATGGAGTATTGTAATTTCGAACGTGCGTTAGTTACCTTTCCAGTGAAAGAATTAGGTTATGGTGGTAAATAATTCCGCATAAAACGTCAAATTGTGGAACAGAGGTATTGGCGTACATTCACCCGTGGAAAACGTCGTTAAAAACATCAATCGACGGTGTTGTTGGCCTGGTTGGCGGTTCGAATCAACCCCTTCCATTAAACTCCGGTACGAAATTCCGGAGAATCAAACGGTGCCCACTTTTCCCCCACCTCGTTTGACACAGACGCCAACTTCAAACGCTATCACGTTCCGCAAAGGAGCCGCAGGAGCCGGTGATAATTGTTGGTTTCTAGGAAGCCTTCCCCTGATACTATCTTGGTCTGATTAACCATTGTTACTGGGAGGTAGTCTGGGCACTCCCTCAGGAAGTCCCTAACAAGCATCCATCCCCGTTCAGGTCTATAATTGGCCGGGCGATTTATGATTTACTCTCAGCAGTGGCATTAGTCTAGTTTCCTCTTCAGACTAACCGCGGTATAATCCGTCAAGGTGTTATCATAAATTTTATATCAAACGAAACTCGCGTTTTTTATTGAACTCAATCCTTATTATAAAGTATATGATAACAAGAGTAGGTCCAAATTAGCATTTCTTGGAATGATTTTTCTTTCAATTTTCCAGCAGCCAACAGCCATAACAGAATTGCATTATCGACTGATTGTAAGGTTAAAAAGAAAGTCTGCCAACCATGGTGTGGCACATAGCTTCCTAATATCCGTAACATGAATGTGTAGATCATTGAAATGTTTTGAATGATTTTTAAAAATTTCATATCGGAAAATTGTAAATCTAGATGTAGGAAACGGAAGTTAGTGAAAAAACGTTGCCTATTTCCACGAAAAATAAAGAGTTACAATGTTAAATCGATTTCGACGGTTAGGCCATCATCAGTATTATCTTATTGTTATTGTTTGTTACTGGTGATGGCTTTAAATTTCAATATAAAATTAGCACATTTTCATTTAAAAACAAAAATAAATAAATAGGTATATAAAATCTACAAAACAATTTTCTGAGATTAGTTTGATACTACTTACAAAACCCAAGAACTAGAACGAAAAGGTAACATAAAATTGGCACCAAGCAAGAGGATCAACATTCTCAACTCTTGAAAGATCTATGATGTTCACAGAAGGAACATCGAACTAGTTTCTCCAAAACTGACACTTTTGACGCTTCTTCATCTGAGGCAACTTCTAGTAACTCGACATTATCTTCCGTGTTTCAATTTTCTCCACCAAAATATACATTTTCTTCCTCCAACTGTTCGAACATGGATCTAGTGTTTTCAGAATCCGAAAACTTACGTTTTTCAGCCATTTCGAACGATGAGCCAATAACAAAACTGTGGGAACGCCCACAAAAATAGCACTTGCTATAGAGAAAATCACTAGCGTTTAACTCCCCGGTGGGGTTTGTCAAACCCCAGGCACAAGAAAGTACTGCACTACACAGAAGTCTTGAACATACTAAACTGGAAAAAGGCTGAAGCCTTTAGCGAAGAAGTGGGGGGTGATATAGAAGGGGGCGAGAAGAGCCAGACGTGCGGGATTGAACATGATAAACTGACTTCAAATCGCGATTGGGGTTTGACAAACCCCAATGGTGGGGGAAATAGACGACGTTTTTCCACTAACTTTCGTTTTGAAATGGGTTTCCACAACTTCGTCGCGAGTGATTTAGTTCGTGTCTAGATGTAGCGTAAAACGTCAAAAACGATCGGTGGGGAAACGAAAAATAATGCTTGAAGTAATATGAGTTTGCGAATCCGAACAAGGATGTAATGATTTGAGAAAAATGAAATTGTTAAAGGACCATCTACAGCTTAACCCGCACATTCATTTCTTATAAATCGGATGAAGACTGTGAAAATTGAGCTTGTAACAAGGATTATACATTCGCGCTCGCGTAGTAGCTGATAATGATACAATCATGGGTTGTTCAAATCGTCTTCTCCCAACTACCCTCCGAATTTGAGCGATATTGAACAACTATGGAGTGAGAAAAATATGCTTGATGGAATTTATATTTGCGCATGACCAGAGTAAAGTGTTGAATTTGGAACAACGATTATTATTATAGCGGACCATCCACCCCAACTGGTACAATCCCTGAAAATTTTATCAAAATCTGTTAAAATTGAGCTTGTTACAAGGATTTTTACACACATTGACAATTTTTTTTAAAATATTTATTCATTTATTTATTTATTTATTTATTTTATTTATTTTTTTTTTTTAAATCAAACTCACCTCAAAGGCAGAGGGAGGACACTATTAAATAAAAATAAAAAAATATATAGAAATAATGCAGAGGACGCTTAGGTTTACTCGACGAAGCTGGAGGAGGAGGAGGAGGAGGAGGCAGAGTGGGTTCTATAAAATGACCACCACTTCAAGTAAGAACTCCTCAGGACTCGAGTGGTGATACCATGGGGTACGTCCGCCAAGATGGCCAACTCGAGTAACTCCATGGCACTTTCCCTCCATGACACCGTCGTGAACGTGACCTAGATGTTGTTATTCGCCGATCCTTTTAGCATGGATCTCCTTGCCGCATATCATTCCTGTCATCCTTTTCTTGGCCCGCCAGGTCCTCTCCATGTCCACTTGCCACTGACAACCTGGATATCCAGGATTATAGCAGACCCATCGGGCTTGACGGTAACTATATCAGGATTTTTGACCCGGTTCCTCGGCATGTGGTATAGTATTTTATTTTCGACATCTCAACCACGGGATGACGAAACGACTGCTCTACTTGCCAACCGCATCATGATGTAGAATAAGTACTAGGACATTGCTGCACCACTTGGAACAGGTTCTCATTTGTACCCTGACAGGCACAGCAAAGGGTGCCCACTGTCCCGCGGCTACCCCTTGAACACCTCACCAAGATCACTAGCATAGCCACCCAGACCGGATGACGAGGAGATGGCCATAGTCAAGGGCCTCAATGCCCTCTGGAGCCCATTTTACCCCCTGGGAAGAAATGAGGGATTCAGCGCACTGTCGGAGTTCATTACCACAGACTCATGCAGAGCTGCTCCGAACTCAGCAGATGAGCTGGGTTTGGGAGCAGTTGGTATTGCTCAGCCGCACCAAACAATTGCTACCTGGCAAAGCCAATGTCAGAAGCAGTGCAGACCTTCCAGCTCACGTCCCTCAGGGCACCATGGTGCTGGTGGCACATAGATGGGATGGTGGCCGAAAGAGAGAAAATACTGAGGCAACCGGCCTTGACTGGTGCATGGATATAGGCTCTAGGGACACCTCGCGGGAAGCTTCTAACTAAAGTAGCCACCACACAGTAAGCCTGCCAAAGACTAACCGATTGGTTAGCTTTGGCAGTAAGTACATGCGAAGGAAGTGCAGCTTCTGATGTTGCTTCAATGGAGCCTTGGTGACATGAGCTAATGCTCTGCCACGGTCCACCGGCTTGCAGCTATTGTGGTCACTCCCATGAAGTCAACTAATAGGTACCCCCAGACTTCCAACACGGATTGGGCGGGGATGGGTGTCTGTCCTGAGACAAAGCACTCCTTATCCATCACATTTACCTTATGCTGGCAGCCCGGCGAGACCAAGGAAACCGATCCTCAGGTAGAAGGGTTGACCACTAAACCATACCTGGCTAGCTACTAAGGAAATGCGTTGAGGGCAATTCGGAAGCCCTCGTGTGTTTCTGCGAGTACGATGGTGCTTACCCAAGGCCTTATACGCGAACAGGTTGAAGAGGAGTGGTGATACATGATCCCCAGGCGTACCTTACCCAATAACAACATCCCCTTACATCCAGCCTCCTTGCTCGAGGAGCGTCACGCTTTCTTAATTCTGACAAAAATAAATATACTCAATTAAACAAGCAGTTGCCCCGACACCACGAAGGCAATCAGTTTGGGCAGAATGATTTACAGTGTCAAAGGTATTTTAATGACGTCCAGAGCGGCAAGATAGAGCTGCTGTTTCTTGATGCGGGCCATCGAAATTACAGTTTGGGGAACTATAATAACATACGCAATGACAAACCAATCATCGTGATAGTAGAGGTCATGAGGCTTCTACTTACTCTTTCATTGAGTGAAAAACTGTACCTAATGTGATCTTGTTTAAGCTCTGTACTTTTTTTTTTTTTTTTTTTTTTCTTAAATTGATTTATAGTTGAGTTTCATGATTGATACACTATTATATATTATATTTTTAATAATCACCAAAATACAATGGCTAAAATTCTTCTAAATCAACTCTTTTAGATCCTAAAGATGGCATCAGGTGTAAAGATGTGTTAAAATGAATTTTGAGCACCTAATAATATTATTTTTTATATTGTGTATGTTTGATTTTGTCCGATAATTTAATATTATACCCATGACTAGTTGCATCCATCGTAGAGTAAATGGCTGCACTTTGGTTATAGACGATCTATTAACTACCTGAAAAATGCCCTACAAACACCACAACCCTTCACTCTTCGATTGAGAAGCAGAAATAATGTATCGCCTTTAGAAACGGCACATTTCCCCATAGTACTCTGGTTGTACGTGTCGCTTAAATATTAATCCCTTTTCCTCTCAATTTTAGCTTTCAACCATTAAGCTCTTGTCATATTGTATTAGGATCAGGATATTCTCTATTGTTTGCGACTGGAATAGAGTTAAAATAAACCGAGTTCTCCCGCTCCCAAGGTCAGGTTACAAGTTAGAGACGAGTTCTCAACTCTTCTCAAAAGCTTCCGAAGCACTCAGCTCTTTCTAGTGCTCCAACAAATTTCATTATCACTCTACCTCCTGCTGAAAAAGGGGAAGTGAGCGGAGTCAGCAAAGTGAAAGTATGAAACAAAGAAGCGCCGTATGAGCGAATTGATACGCCGCTCTGCGTTTTCAGCATCAGGAAATTTACCTCTGCCCTCTTCACTCCTTCGATATTAATTTTGTTTCTTGTTTTTTTTTCACTGTAGTAGGTATAGCAACAGATATCCTTGACAGCAACTGAGCCTGCAACGTAGGTATATCTATAGATCGGTCATGAAAAAACTAATGCACTAAGGAAGGCCGAATTTAGAAACATTGCATATTATTAAGGAATATTCATAAGACCTATAAACGTACATTCGGGTATAGTGAATTTTGCGATACAACTAGCAACTTTAACAGTCTTAGTATACGTACCTAAGTGTGATGGGAAGCTTTCAAGGTTATTTTTAGCGAATTTTTGAAGAAAATTAAGCTATTGCTCTCGCCTCAAAATTTGTACAATGTGAATTTTTGAAAAATGTTTATGAAGAAATCCGTTTCAGGCTATTCTAAATCATATTGTGAAGTTCAACGCATTTTTTTATGTATGTATAAATGTATGTATGTATATATGCATGTGTCATTCCAGACGATAACTGTCCGTAGATGTGTGCTAGAAACTTCAAACAAATTTTAAAATGTTAAGGACACAAAACGAAAGTTCAAGTTCGTTGGCCAGCATGATCGGATTACATCTTCGGGTTGAAATTTTCAAAAATGTAGTCAAAAATTTCTAAATAGCCTGTTTTTTGCGATTTGTTGTGCGAAATAATTTTTTCAGCATACTAACATGTGGTATATTCGGAATCAGCGTAACATTTCCTATAAGAATATATATCAAGTTTTCAAAATTTTCAAAGTTGAAAAATCAGTCAAAAATCGAAATAATGCCGTTCGCTAGTTGTAAAAACCGGTAATATTTGCATGAAACATTGTCCGAATTCAGATTGAACTACTCTTATGGAAGTATCCCTGTATAACCAATTCTAGAACCATGCTGTTTAAAACGTAGGTAGTAGGTGCTTGTTAAAAAAAAAAAAGTAATCACAACTGATGAATTTACTTTGTGAAATATTCCGTCCTCCGATTCTCTCGGTCGCTCTCTTTAATGTTTTACGCTCAACTGTTTTAGGACTTGATGTATCTTTAATACTGACTGTGGCTTAGAAAATATCAGCCATGAAATTATGAAGAAGTTCTATTTATGTACGTACTAGCCGCAGATCCAAGGCCTCGCTCCGCTCGGCCGTCAATAGCGACTAAAATGTCGAAGATTTCTTCAAAAATTCGCTCATGGGGTCATGCTGCATGACTGGCCTTTTTTATTTGCCCAATAGAAAGAGCTAATCGATATTCTTCCGAAAAAGTGCAATATGATGGGTATCTGACCAGTAATACCGCTCTTGAATTTAATTTGCTTGTGTTATCACAGCCCTCGCCAGCGTGGGGAGAACCCTCCCTACCCATTTATTGGCCAAACTAAATTATCTATTAAACCGAAAATTGCAACATGGGGATTTTCAAGTGCCTAGAATTCGACTCTGAGGTAAATTATAGACTGCCGTATGTCTTGGAGGGCGTATGCAAGTAAAAATTACTGTGTTAATTACATGCTGGAGCTAAGATTCCTATTATCCACAAATTTCAAGAGATCCATCTACATTGCTTGGTACAATCTGTATTGCAGAACTATCTATTTGGGGGAAGGGGGGGGGAGCACTTTTGGTAAAGGAATATATTTTAAGTTTTAAAAAAAAACTTATTTGCTACAAAAACGAATTCTGAAAGTTAATTGTTAGTTACCGAAGTATTTTCCAAGTGTGCAATTACTTCATAGATACTTCATGGATGTAGCATACTAAGCCTGTATACATCTGGGTTTTTGGATGGATATCTTTGTTGTCGGTTTGACCCTACCTCAACCAACTTCTCTCACTCTCCAAATTCTATCAGTTTTTCTTCATTAGGGCTTGGTTAGCCAGTTTGAAAATTAACAACCTCTTTTCGGGGATCTCAGAGTGAAATTCACAACAAAATAAATAGAATACACTTGACTCTGTAATAAGTGTAGGGATAAGGAGTTGGCAAGATGAGAGCTCAGTGCCTTCCTTGCACAATATATCCCCCGAATATATACTTATAAATCCCATGGAAAATTAATATGCTAGGATTGTCATCAGGACATGCAAACACACGGTTTTCCGTAACTTTGTTAGTCTTAGCATGCAAGAACAGTACCAAATGTCCCCATACGGTACGTTACATTCCTAAAAGTATGAGGCTTACTTATCGGTTTAAAAAGAAGACTCTTTGTTTAAGATTTTTTCAGGGGGAGGGGGGTGCGAAAAAGAGCGATGCCTTTAGAGCTATACCTAATGCCTAGTTGCATGCATATTCATTATTCCATTAGAGAGGAATTCATTCGCCACAAGGGTCACTCCAACCTTTTACCTTTTCCCACCCAGAAGAGTACCCTGTCAGTTGAGTGAGCGTTGCCTACATCGCGACAAATTCATTCGAGAAATCCTTTATTCATTGCATTTATTATTTAAAAACAAAAGTTTACACGCACCTCAGCCCTCAGCGAAATCTCCGGACAACATGGCTCCAACAATTTTGAAATCGACGATTTTGGCTGGATTTTCCAAGAGATCAAGTTAGTATGAGACATACTAATTGGACCTTGAGTCTTATTGTACTGTCATACTCCCTCCTTTGTTATTGACTATATTACGAATACATGTATTATAGTATAGAGCGTTCCTGAAAATTTCTGAAGAAGCTGACATTTTATTTTTGGCTCATTTCCGATCGAAAGTGCTACTTAGAACATTTCTGTAGAACCGTTTCACTTTTTTTTTTTTTTTAAATCACTTTTTTTCCTTCCTAAAATCAAGTATAAGGCTTATTTAAAAAGTTTGAAAAATAAATGTAAGGTTAACGTTGAATATCTCATGAATTTATTGTTAGAATAAGCTAACTTCAAGATAGTGCCAAAGACAGAGATGAAACATGGAATATGAACAACATTCTGTTTGCAGTTTCTTGTCAGAAGTCAGGAAGCCAATCAATGATGTGATCCAAGCAACACCGTTCGATATCTCGTTTGACCGGCAGGCCACCAGATTGAGCCATCCCATCGGCTAAAAAAACTTGTGACAGTAAATTGATCCATAACTGACCCCCATAACTGACTGTTAATGAATATTTTGCAGGTTATTTTTGCATATTCGAAGTGTTCCCCCTAATTAAATGCTATAACTCTTTTCTAATTGACGTCAAGGAAAAATTTCTAGACAGTTTTGGTTCTGATTTTAAAATAAGTCCTGATTTTCTATTTAATATAATTGTCTTCTTCCAGCATAGGTTACTCCTACACAACATGACACCAAACCAGACTTTCTATTACTGTACCAAAAATATGGAATCTAGCTCATTGCAGAGTTTATGATCAAGATTTTAAAAAAGAAGCAATTTCTATGTGTTGTTAAAAATAAAAGAAGAAGAAGAAGTTTTCATTATGATTCTTGCCATTGGCGGCAAATGTTTAAGATATCGCGAATTTTCTGTTTTATCGAATTTTTAAGGTGTGGATAGTCCAAAACCACCGTATTCCATAGTTCATCACCTCTTCCATCTCTCTCTCTTTCTCTCTCTCTCTCTCTCTGTTTTTTTAGTATTCTCGTAGAATTCTAATTTGGAAGTGGATCATTTTTTAGAATGATTTTTTTGGCACAAAATCGCTTTAAATATGAAAAGCTGCCCTAAAGCTGTTAAGCTGCTCTATTCAAAATTAAATTAAATCATTACTCAAGCAAGTTTAAAGTCAATTTAGGGTTGGAAAGGGGCAGAATATATCAAAATCCAATTTCGGACTCTTATTTTAAAACTTGATAAGAATTGGGAACTATGGATTGGAGTCCGTTAAAAAATGTGATCATAAAAATTATTCAATCCGCAAAAAATCAGAAAAAAAATTTAACTGGAGGGGGTTGGGGGGGATATTTTGGAAAACTCGACGTCGACAACAAAAAACGGATGTTAGTTTATTATTCTCCATCTCATGAAACTCGCCTAGAAATAACTTGATCATGCGGGAACACGCTCAACTAAACATTTCAGGGAACAACCAACAACAGCGTTACGCGCTGATACAGTGTTACATGGATATGTCTAATGTCATCGTAAATGTCATTCTTTCTAAGGTGAACAGAACAGGATTTGGCTCACTCAACTGATTAGGATGAATCGCAGTAACCATATCATAAATAACGTAATTAATTACTAGGTAGTTGTTTCTATCTGCTTCATTTTGCCATCGAATACCGTCCGTCCGAAGAGAGAGAAATATGCCTCCCGTCGACCCTGTTATTTATCATTTTTGCATGATATCACCCAATTCGGATCAAGCCAATAGTTGTATGACCTCACTCTTTTTGACTGCCTTTGGGAGTGAGACGCTTCTTCAACGGCTTGGCCGATTTTCGCCTATCCCACAACCGTACTGGTAAGTGTGGTAGTTGATTCACACATCTCACCGAGACTGAAAAAATATCCTTAACGTTGAATATATTTCATTTATAAATTATACGGCGGGGAGAGGGGGGGGGGGTGAACCCTTTAATGTCACAGAAGATCAGTACAGCGCTCTTTTCAGCCCACTCCAGCTCTGCATTTGTAAGAACTTTTCGTAACGCAAATGTCATTCTATGATATAATTTTAAGAGAACGACATTCACAATCGAATTGAAGATTGTTCACAAAATGGATTATAAAGGTATGAAACTGTGTTACATACTTCGTACTGGTCTCGTGTTGAAAGTTGTAGAGCTCTACAATAGTAGGCAATGCGAAGGTCGAGGTTTCTGGTCCTTATATAAAAATGAAATTAAAAGCTTTTAAGTCCGTTTGAAGGAGATGTTCTCCCACCACATTTGGAGAGCAGCAATAGTGTTTATTGGGTAATTAGCGAAAATCGGCCAAGCCGTTGACGAGAAGCGTCTCACTCCCAAACGCAGCCAAAAAGAGTGAGAGAATCCGACTGTTGGCTTGGCCCGAACTGGGTGTCATCATCCTAACAAGCGAAAAACGTTACTCGGATGTGTCACGAAATTCTATATTTTGATTTTCACATTCAACCAAGCCGTTGCTGGGAAAATGAAACTTTAGTTTTCACTGGACAAAAATAGTTTTCCACTCGTTGGAAAGCTCTCGATTTATCACGCATTTCTTTCGTACTTGTTCTTCTATTCATGTCGTAGTTTTATATTTATTTATGTTATAAATGGATATAGTAAACAATGCCGCTTGTTTTGTTGTCACTTGGTTGAGAAGTTAATCTTGGTTTTAGTAATTGTAGACGCGCACCATAACAGAAAATTACCTACCTAGGTACTCTGTTCTAATTTCGATTAGTAGAACATTTACGAATTAGATTTACATTTACGAATTAGCGGGAAGAAAGCATGTTCAATGTTTTAGCATTTTAGCCGAAGGCTCAAAGTGGAAAGCAACCGGGGTCCAGAGGGCGAAGCCCCCCTGGCGGGGTCAAGGGGGCGGAGCCCCTTGCGAGGCCCGAAGTGCCGGGTTTTAGTTGATTTTCACTCTCACTGTAATGCTATTAACTTCATCATTACAGTGCCACACACTATTTATTTAAAACTAGCAACTAAACGCTGAGATGGATAACATGGACTCAGTTAGCTTATTCTAATTTATTTCTCATCATTTTTCGATAAGCTTTGTATATAAAGCCATACTTAAGCTGTTTGAAATGGATACCAAGCAACTCCTTAATAATCTTGATACACACATTTTTCTGAGTAAATAAAAGTAAACTCCCAGAGGGCGGACCAAAAGGTTCCCCCATTAGACTAAATTTCCCTCAGGCATACATTCAAGGCCTATCCTCTGATCTTAATTGAGTCGTTAAATATAAGCCGTTATTCTATCGGAAAGTGGCTACTGGAGGTTTTTTTCCAATTTTATGTGGGTTTTAATAGCTGCCGAATGCACGCCTTTTGCCTAACCTCTTTCGGGTTGACTTGTTTCAGTTTAGGAGAGTTTTTTTTTTTTTTTCGTTCTGCACCTTGTCTTTGCGTACAAGAAAAAGGTTTAAATTGGGAAAGGTTGAACTTCACACGCGCATATATCCGTGCATACAAGAAGAACTACAGTTTTGTGACAAGTTCCAAGAAAATGAGAAGAATTTTCTTGTAAATGGATGTCATCAAAACTTTCCTCAAGTATAGGAACCCCCGAAAATCTAAAGCCTAACCCGCACATTCCCAGAAAATTTCATCGAATCTACGCAGATAATTGGTCTTTAATTCATAAACCCCGTATGTATTATATGTTCAGAACACGGTGCATCATGCCTCTCAAAAGGAGTTAACCGACACCTTTACAGTTCCAAGACCCGGCAATTTCACGCTTCACAGTAAAAATGTTTAAAAAAAAAAAAAAGGTCTGTAGGTAAGGAAAGAATATAGGTAAAGAGGCCCCTCAGCTAATCAGTGCGCCTCCTTACCTCGTAATTGTTTCCGAGGAGTCCCAGAGGAGCTCCATCGAAATACCAACACCGTGAGTCGAATAGAAAAGTTAGTCTCGGAGGTTCCGAAGCTGATCAGTGACCACTGATATTGAATTCTTTATATTACAAAGAAAGTCCTTTTCAAATTGCAGATCTGTAGGTAGACATCAATCAACAACCGACAATCACTACAAGTGACAATCAACAACCGACAATCAATATAAGTACCTAATGAACACTAGAAATTAACCTTGTTCCAGGGAATACTGTTACCCTGGTTACTGGTTACTGATACCCTTAAATTAACCTTGTTCTAGGAGCTACTAATGATGAAATTAATATTGAATAATTAAACCGTTGTACCCCAACTACGTACCGGACTCGAGGGAGGTCAGACACCTAGCCGTGAAAAAATTATGCTTTAAGTAATTAACGTTAGTGCATGCGCAGAATGAACTAATGATTTGAGAAGTATGCAATCATTAAGGGACCATTCGCAGCCTAATCCACACATTCCATGAAATTTGTATCAAAATCGAATGAGAACTGTTGAAACTAGGTTCGTTAAAAGACTACACATTCGTACATGCGCAGTAGCTAGTGATGATAAGATTATATTTAAATTGCTAGGGAATGCTTAAATTAATCTTTTCCACCTACCCTCCAAATTTGAGCGAGATCGGACGACGGGGACGTGAAAAAATGATGTAAGCGCTGAGTGAAGTACTAATTTGGGAACAACGAAACTGATAGAGCACCATCTACACCCCAACTCGCACATTCAGTTAATATTTCATAAAAATCGTTTGAAAATTGTAGAAATTAAGCTAGTTACACTATACATTTACAGGCACACAAGCATAGACACACACACACAAATAGACACGGAACGAAAGTTGTTCAGGATATTGTAAAACGTAAAATGCGACTGAAAATTTGACCACTCTAAAAAAACAACAACCATTTGATTTTTGGGATTGAAATTTAATAAAATAATAACTCTCAAAGCCCGTAACTTCATTCGTCTCTTGATGTCTTGGAGAGGCTTCCTATCAAATTTTTACTTCCTGGGGTTATCAAATTTTTACTTACTACCGCTACTTTCGTCACTCTTCCGAGTGACACATCTTCGTGACGTTTTGAGCGAGGTACCCACGGCTAAAGCATCAGCATGATTAAAGAAAGTACCATTTATGCGAATACTGAAACCTTCAGACCATTGTGTAATATATAATTTAAAACATCCCAATGACCATTCTACTTAATAAACATTCTTAATTACTGGTAGGCTTAGTTTCGGAAGAAGGCTATTGCATTCATAATAGCTAATTAATAACAATTCCATTCATTAATTCTTTATACCATAGAATCGGTAAAGAATTCCGACAATTTGGTACGTTTAAGATAAGAAAACCGGTCAAGTTATAATTCAATCTTCATTAAGATTAAATCGAACAATATACGATCCATCCCGACTATTTGCACAGCCCGGACTAATCATGGCATTTGTGATTCCTATTGTGCGTAGCTAAAGTGACGCAACGGCAAAACCCCAGCCATTCTCCAAGATACCAGAGGTGTAGCGCAAAAAACGGAGACTTAGAATATCTTTTTACGCTTTTCCTATATTATTTAAAAGAGAGGACGCGACTGATTCACTTACTGGAGGGAGGCAAAAGTCATTCAACTTTACCTCGCTCCTATCACATCAACCAGCCTTCAAGACATAATATCCATCATATCATCAAACCACGCAATATGGACAATTTTTTACGAACTATATCTGAAATTTATTGAAGTATCATACCCAATTATGTAATTCCGCCAACCTCATGGCTAAATGTATTTTATACCTATGCCAAAAAAGTAAGTCAAACCATCTGGCCACGGGTTGGACATGAACTACACAATAATACGCCTTTTTAAACAGAGCCTTGTATAACCCAGACCCACTTGTAGCATTGGGATTCTGCTAATAATCTTTACAGAATATGTATATTATAATAATTAAATATTAGCTAGGTGTAACATGATTTGATATTGGAAACAATTTAAAGATGATGATTGATTTATTTCTAACAGTTTAAATCTGTACTGAATCAACATGACAGTAAGAAACTTGGAAAATTCATCAAAGTAGACGCGCGGTATCACTTTATGTACATATTTAACGGCCTAAACCTCATTTTGTAACCCAAGAACTTGTTTGTTGTTTGGGTAGATTAATCAACGGCCCGTGTTTGGCTCGGCCTGGTCAAGAATCCGGAAAGCCAATCGCTTTGCATATGATATATCGCCCTAGGTAGGTTCACGTTGATTTATAATGATTGCCTTTCGTCAAGAATAATGATAAACCTCTCAATTTGAAACGACCCGAGCCGGCACACGTTAAAAAGCCTTCTATCCAACAAGCCACACTCTAGTAACCGAATTCAAGAAAACCATTGTGAATGAAATTTTTCCCGTATACCTACGCAAAAAGTCGATCACAACTTGTGACTGATTTTTCCAATTCAATAATAATATGAAAATAGGAATCGTTCTTTGTTTCTCATGCTTAGGATCTTCCACTCCTAACACAAAACAAAACACAACATAGAAGAGGGTTCTAGAGTGGAGTTTTTCAGAAACAGCATATCATGCAGCATCTATCTTGTGGTACAATTTCAACAGCACGTTGCATATATTCATGTTGATCGTTATTGGATATTTTAATCAATTTAGGCTTTAGAATTATCATAAATTCCCAAACACGGATTTTAAATTTTCAAAAAAGACAATTTGCAGATATGCATACAGTTCTCGAAAATAATGAATACCATTTAGTTGACACCCAAACCCGTAGCAATAATAACTTTAAATTACAAAAAACGAACTCATATATTGCTTCCTCGTCAACCTAAAGATAGTGGAAGCATAGTTTTCACTTTGAGGAGATTAAATTTGAATAATTTGAAATCACCAACATCAATATTTTTTTGCTTGAATTGTACGCTTTAAGTAAATCATTCTCATTACTTTGGTTTGAATTCGGACCCTAGCCGAGAAAAACTCAAGTTTATAAGAAAGCTACTCCCTGCAATTTCGAGCAAAGATTGCAATTGCAATCATCCGTACCACATTCATGTGCATCAGAGGAACAAGGAAAATGTGGCTGAGCAGTGAAAATCTAATAGGGTTCACAGCGTCTAGGGCTGAATTGAAAAAACGTGAAGTAACTAAGTTATTAAGATCAACCTCATGAACCTTAGGAATGGTCAGATGTTTCCATTCGGAAAGGGGGCGGCCTCTCTTGACCATTTCCCATACGATGCGTGAGACAGCATCTGCAACGGCTGCTTGCCCTTGCCCGTCAAGGAGGGTTGGTCCGGACCGGTCGGGGCATCCTGGCTCGGGCCAGCCAAGCGTTGAGGTACGCTTCTCTATACCATCCGAGCACCATTCTTTCTGTTCGACAAAATCATATGGTTAAAAAAATAAGTGACTAAAAGAACTTTCTAAAGTCATTTTTACATTGTGCAAAATCCGATTTGGCAACTCGCAGCTATGGTTTTGTCTTGACATAATCGCATCCTATTTTTGCTTCCGAGTCTATCCAAAGGTAGCGGAAGTTTTATTTTCACTTTCGGGAGAAAAAAATTTGTGTGTGTGTGTGTGTGTGTGTGTGTGTGTGTGTGTGTGTGTGTGTGTGTGTGTGTGTGTGTGTGTGTGTGTGTGTGTGTGTGTGTGTATGTGTGTGTGTGTGTGTGTGCGTGTGTGTGTGTGTGTGTGTGTCTGTGTCTGTCTGCCTCTCTGTCTGTCTGTCTCTCTGTCTGACTGTCGGACTGTCTGTCTGTCTGTCTGTCTGTCTGTCTGTCTGTCTGTCTGTCTGTCTGTCTGTCTGTCTGTCTGTCTGTCTGTCTGTCTGTCTGTCTGTCTGTCTGTCTGTCTGTCTGTCTGTCTGTCTGTCTGTCTGTCTGTCTGTCTGTCTGTCTGTCTGTCTGTCTGTCTGTCTGTCTGTCTGTCTGTCTGTCTGTCTGTCTGTCTGTCTGTCTGTCTGTCTGTCTGTCTGTCTGTCTGTCTGTCTGTCTGTCTGTCTGTCTGTCTGTCTGTCTGTCTGTCTGTCTGTCTGTCTGTCTGTCTGTCTGTCTGTCTGTCTGTCTGTCTGTCTGTCTGTCTGTCTGTCTGTCTGTCTGTCTGTCTGTCTGTCTGTCTGTCTGTCTGTCTGTCTGTCTGTCTGTCTGTCTGTCTGTCTGTCTGTCTGTCTGTCTGTCTGTCTGTCTGTCTGTCTGTCTGTCTGTCTGTCTGTCTGTCTGTCTGTCTGTCTGTCTGTCTGTCTGTCTGTCTGTCTGTCTGTCTGTCTGTCTGTCTGTCTGTATATGTCTGTCTGTCTGTCTGTCTGCCTGTCTGTCGTGTGTCCGCAAATCCTTGCAACAAGCTTATTTTCCACAGTTTTCATTCTATTTGTATGGAATGTTCAGGGGATGTGCGGGCTGGAGGTAGACGGTCCCCTATCAGTTTTATCGTTCGTGACTCAATTCCCCACTCTGCGCATGCTCAAACGTAAATTAAATCAAGTATTATTTTCTCAAGCCCTAGTTGTCCGATCTCGCTAAAAATTTAATGATAGTTGGGGGATGACAATTCGATCATCTTATATCAGTGTCAACCTGATTGCATCATTAATAGTTACTGCGCATGCGCCTATGTAAAATCCTTGTAACGACATTAATTTCCACTGTTTTTGTCCGATTTCGATGAAATTGAAAGAAAATGCCAGGTCTCAGTTCAAGATTTCGAACTTTTGAACGGAAAACGATAATTACAACACGGAACCACCCGAACGCCGAATGAGCGATGGAGCTAATTTGGTTACTATCCAATTTAAGGTGGTGGAATTTGGAAAGTAGTCTCTCAGGTTGCGGTAGAGTATAATTGTAATTTATATTCCTGACTGAATTGCAACAATTATTCAGGATTATTTTATGATGGTGACTTTCATGCATGCCTTTGACGAGTGAGCACTGCTAAATGTCAATAAATAGATGCGAAACATCAAATTTTGATTGATGGTAGATTGTTATATTTTACTTTTTTCATCATATAAATTGAGTGGATTTTATCTACTTTAATAGAATTGATTTCATTTTTAAAGTGATACTGTGATGGGATCGTACTGTCCCTAGGACCAGGTGACATCAGGGATTACTATTATCCCTTTATGTTCGTAACTCTCCACTTATCGCCGCGGCAGGCGCCATCACACCAATTTCGACCCAGGGTTGAATCCATTTCTTATTGACGCCTCCCGAAAATATCAAGTCGAAAAACGCAACCGGCAAACTGAAAATCGTTTCGAGACGCCGGGATAAGTGCGCTGAGGGTGCCATTACGTGATTTACCGGGACTGCCTAATGTTGTCGCCTTCGAACGGATCGGGACCGCGTCTTCATTTTCAGTCGCACCGCCGGTCCTTATCAGTCATCTCACGGAACCCCCAAACTGTGTCATTACCGCGGTATCGAACGAGATGAAAGTTTCAACAAGGTAAGAATGAAAAAAAAAAAAGAAAAAAAGAAAAAAAATATCCTGCGTTAAAGCGAAACGCCTTGTGAAGCTTAGAGGAGTGGTAGGGGAAGACAGAGCAAAAACCTGGCGAGGAACATCGGCCTGTGGATTAGTTAAGCAAAGACTCGCTCCGGCCGCACGCGTTTCCGACCCCGGGCCTTCTACCTCCGGTGCGTTTTTTTAAAAGGTGGGAAAAAGGGAAACGGTGCCGTTTAGTAAACAGTGCAGATATGGAGAGACTGGATCAGCCCGCCCTCTGACAACAGCCGTTTTTCCTTCCACTTCACGGGCAAGTATTTTTTTCGAATCATCCAACCACAAATCTTTTCCACTGTTTGATCCCTCCGGGTCCTTCGTCCTGAGGAGTCTGTTCAAACACGGTGAGGGGTGAAGGGGAAGAGGGGGAGAGGGGGAGAACAAACTTCGAAAGTATAACGAAAGATTTCTCTTGTGCATGTCTTGCTACAGCTTCTGGAGTCAGCCTGAAACTGGAAAAGCACGCATTCCCACTTAATACATTATAATTCATGGCTTCCAGCCTATGGTATCATTTAAAAAAGTTCCAGTCGTGTAGCATGACCGTATGAGCGAATTTTCCTAATTTTTTTCAATATTAGAGATAAAATTGTTTCAAAATGTGAGCACTTTCCGTGCCAACAAATTGTTGATAATCGATATTGTGATAAAAAAAGAAAAAACTTTTTCTAAATCATTACTTTACATAATTTTTTTTTTTTTTTTTTTTTTCAGTATAATTTTTTTGTATACAATTTTGAAAATTCTAGCTCACGGTTAGTATACTTTGTTTTTCAGTATTAAGTTTTGCATACACTTTTGAAAATTCTATTTTATATATTTTATTAAATATTCTACCACTCAAATATAAATTTACCTATTTGTATCTTTTTTTGTGTGCTCATTTTCCGAAATTTTACCATTTTGCTGTTCTCAAAAAAATGCTTTCCGACGAACACATCCTTTCTTTTAGAATGCTTGATTTGTTGGCCGAAAAATCAGACTTTTTATCTCATTTTCAAGGGAGCTATTGCTATTTTTTACAAAAATTTACTACTACCCTAATACGTAGTTTTTGATCAAATGCATGAAACTTGTTCAAGATTTGTACGAAATGTGCTTCTATCAGTAACCCAGAAACTCTCAAATACCTACATCAACAACTAAAATACCTTCCATTTACCAAATTTATGCACCTCCGGTTACCGTCTTGTTAAAAAAAAAAATAAATAAATAATCATGTGTTACATAGGTACCTTAAAATTCGGCACGATTTATTATCAACACGAAACATATTGAAGCTTTCCACTATTGTGAAATAACGTGCTGCCAAACTAATCTCAATTTAAATTGAATCAAAAGCGTGACTAAAAGATAATATTATAATTTCCTTTGCTATTCATGGCTAGGGAAATGTGACTTCAAAATTTTCCGTGCCTGAAAAAACTTTCATCACACATTATTATTTACTTCTTTCTCCAAACATCACGAGTTAGGATTACCCTTCACAAAGCTAAGTGTTTTCTTTCACATTTAATCTGATGTGCTGATATTTGAAAGGGAGCCTCTGTTGAGTCACAATAACAAGATCTGGGGTCGCCCTTACCAGCAGAGTGAGCTCAAAACACTGCAGCCAAAGCATGTTCAATTTATTTTATTTTATTTTATTGATTAATTGTAAGCAGCACTTAAATGGGTCTTGAAAAAACGGCAGAGCCTTCTTTCGTTAAATTGGCTCCTTTTCAATTTGTTGGTTTATGATTTAATATTTGTGGGATATGGTTGGTGATTTAAATTTTTAGAGCCATTACAATACAAAATTCGCTTAAAATCAAATTGAAGAATGTATTTATATAAAAACAGTTTTTTAAATCGTTGAGCAGTAAGCTTTTATTTCCCGCAGGGTCTATTTGGTCCTAAAAACTCAAAGTTACATTTGGTCGATTCTAAATGGATTGATCTAAGGGTTTTTTCAGGGGCAATTTTCAATACTCCGATAATGAAAAGGATGGCAATTTTTCAAACAAGTTTAAACATTTTTCAGTATATTCTAATAAGAACAAGAGCTTCGAAGGTCGAAACAAAAATAAGTCTGCCAAGATGGTTGGGCAGTGTAGCTTTTTCACTTTTTACAACAGGAAAAATTACTAGTCAAACTTATTGAATGCGACCTAGAAGTGTAATAGGTATACGTGTTTACCCGCTAATATGCGAAATGGGGTTAAAATTCATTTACGTATGCACGCACCAACCATCAATCTAAGGGAGCTAACCAGCACAGTCCCGACCATTCCATCCAAATCAGTCCATTAGCTTCGAAGTTTCTCCTGCGTCGAGCAAGTGTAGTTTTGCGCGTGTGCAATAGTCATTACTTAACAATCAGAATACAATTCATGGCGCACCATCAAGAGTAATCTAAGTTATAATAAATTTACGATTGCTCATACGCTCTGGCATTTTAACAAAGCCTTTATTTCATGAATAGAAACCATAGACATTTTCGTGAACCAAATGTTTCTAAAATGATCATGAAGGTGGGTAGGAAATATGTAGGGCAATGCCAACTTTTTAGAATCATCACCTACTAAAAAGATGAACTTATTTAAACTTTGATCAAAAAACGGATGTTTTGGTTTCAATAGACCTGGAAAAATCCATCATGAGATTCAGCGAGTATATATATTTACATAGTTTGAGCCTGAACATTCATTTCATTTTGAACATGAACCTAAGATTACGAAAATCTTCAGATAACGAAAATGATACAGACTATTCTGAATCTCAAATAATAATGTACTCTAATGTACATCAATACTTCCTTGTTTTGTCCGTGCCATATATACAAACCTATAGGTACCCGATGGCGTCCGGAAATACATAATGGTAAGTAAGTAATTCGTCCATTACAAGGGCGCCCCTATTTCTGTTTGTATGTATTTAGGTGAAATTGCGAATAGATTATGATTTTACTAGAGTTCCCCCCCCCCCCCCTCCTTCAAACCGAATAAACTGCTTTTATATTGTCGAATTAATCACAGAGCGTTTTGGAATCAGGTTGAGAATATGACAAATAGATATCCCTCCCCCTCCCCCTCACCCGCAATTTTAGTTTACCTACTGAGCAAGGTAAAAATCCTGAGTTATATATATTCCAAAAATGGACCGATTCTTAATTGAATAAACAAATAATCGCGGAAAACGGTAGAGGAGTGAGTGTAAATTAGGCAGCGCTTAAAAAGATCAGCTATTACATTCCTCCTCCTACCCCTCGCGATGGCAAATACAAAATTACAAGGTTTGTTGTACAACTCGATCAAAATTTGGGTCGAACGAAATAAGAACCACAAAAATGAGTTGATAAATTGTAGCCTGGATAGCGTCGACAAAATTTTCAAAAAACATGTTTTTTCAACATTTTCCCCTTTGTTTTCTCTCATCCGTCATGAAATTCACAATTTCTGAGTATTCTTGCACTAGAGACTAGACTATAACAGGTCTACTGCACTACTGTACCGTACGGTATACTGAACGTCTAATAGGCGTAGAATTGTACCTTGAGCAGCGCCGACAAAATAACTTTATACCCCTACTTTTTCAACACACTTTTTTAAATTATTACTGAATACATGATTTTAGTACTAGACTCCCCTCAAAGGCCGAGGGAGCCATTCTCACCATCAAGTGAGATTTTCACTATCAAAAAATGAAACAAAAAGTCGGGAGAACACCCACGTTTATCCTAGGGATTAAGAAAGTTGAAAAAGGTTTAGGAGAGAGAGAGAGAGTAACGGAGGGATGAACGACCAAAATAAAGACCCCGAAGGGCTCAAGTGGCGATGCCACGAAGCACTGCTGCCAGGATCGAATTTTTCTCACACCACACCCCGCGCCATGACAAGGTCGCGGCTATGACCTTGATGTTATTTGTCAAAACTCCTCTTAGCTCATAAATTGCATACCTACTGCATGTGATATTTATTTATCTCAGCCCACCAGGTCTACTGCATGTCCACGCTACCGATGGCAACCTGGACATTCAGGACAGCAGACCCAGATCGGGCTTGGTGGCAATAATACCTGGCTTGTGGCACACACACACGATGTATACAGGGTGTTCACACTTAAGATTGTTAAACTCCTATGGATCAATTCTTCAACTAATTTTCAACAAAAAGTTTCTCAATGCGATTTTTGACATTTCATGTCTTTGCTATGGCACACAACCAAATTTTCGTTATGTCACGTTACGTTACGTAACGAAAAATATGCTCAATGATTTCTGATGATTTCCGCTTACAACCGAGTCGTTGCTAGGGAAATGGTACTTCGTCGTTTTTCATCCCACAAAATTCGTTGACCATTCGTTCGAAAGCTCTTGATTTATCCAACCAAATTATGTTAACTACTGCGAAGTGCGTGGCCAACAAGCTGAGTTATGAGCATGGTTACATGAATAATTGTTTACACACAGGTGATCATTCTCAATAATTGATATTGTGAACATGATTGCAACCGCTTGTTAATTTCTGATGATTTCGTTGAGCTGATGTTTCGATGATTTGATTCATGGCAGGTGATCCGAATATTGCGAGAACGGTTTGATTTGTGAAGAGGTGGTCGAATCATTTTAATAGGTAATCATTTTAATAGACGAGTCTGTAACACATACGAGTCTGCAACTAAAGACATAAAATGTCCCAATGTGTTGCAGACTCGTATGCAAGCGTTTTTACTAAGATCTTTATAAATGCCATCCAAATATTCTTTAATTTCACTGATGGTTTGATTCATTTTTTTCCCGACCGGCACATTTTCTATTGATTTTCACGTACAACCAAGGCGTTACTAGGGTAGAGTAACTCCCATAGTTTTCATAGTAGGAATTATTTTTTAGATTTCTCTGTCTGTATCTCTTCAATCGAGTTGGACTTTCAATATGTCACACCTGATCTATTCATAGTCATATTCCCATTTCAAAATTTAACATTCGAGCATTAGGAACCCATGAAAAACAAAGGTAAAAGTGGTATAGTCTTACCCCGCGTGGGGGCAACTTCGGACCACTCATTTTTAAACCCTTGGTTTTGGAGTTTTTTCACTTTCAAGTTTTTTGTTTTTTTTTTTTTTGTGTTTACGACCTTACATCACTAAAATGGCCATATCTCCTACAACTTATAATGTCAACTTAAAATAGATGTATAGTTGGAAAGAGCGTTAAATTTTCCATCGCTCTAGGGTATTTGGATTCTTTTTACAGTAGGTCACGTAGCCAAAAAAATGGACCAAACACGAGATTTTCTCACTTTTTAAAAATTACTGTTTTTTCAAGGTGCGTTAAGTATTGCAAGAAAATAGTAAAAAACCGTACGCGTTTAACGAAAAACTTGCCAAAAATCTCAGCTTTCCAAAGATATAGTCAATTTTTATTTTACTTTGCTAATTAGAGGAGAAAAGTATGTTTGTATGTTGAAAAACATGGGTTATCTATGAAATCAAGGGTTCTCGTGAAAAATTACGCACCTAAATAATTTGAATTTGAGGCCGGTTTGTACGTATTGTTTCGCGATGAATCGAATGGTAACACTTGCAGATCTTTCCAAATCCGTTATAACAGAGTTTTACACTTTCACTATTTATCCCAAAAACATTTAAATTTGGTCCGTTGCTCTACTCTTGGCATAGCTGCTTCTACGTAATCAATGATCTAATCCATTTATTGCAGGGTAATACTTTGTGAAGTCCAGCGTAAAATAGCGATCTCTGAAAGAACCAAGAGTTTTTTCTGTGAGGTAGGTCATGCTGATCTCTAAAATTAGGTTTTCTATGTTTGTATTCTCGAAAATCCGGTTATAGTCGCAAATAAATGATATTGGAAAAACTAAAAATAACTGGTTGATATCCCCAAAGTTCAATCACCTTTTCGTTAACGGTAGGAGGAAGATAAACGCGAGCTAATGGAAAAGAGCTATAAAAGATTACGGCCTAGGACTGACAAGAGAAATAGGACTTTCAATCTGGGATCTGGCGCTTCTTTGGTTTACGGCTGCAGTTTTATTTGTGGGTTCTCTTACCCCTGTTTTTAAATCTGCAAATTACTGTGTCGGGTCGTTTTGAGCGGATGCTTGGAAATGGTTACTTGAATACCTAAAACTGAAGTCTTTTGGCTGGAATATAAACTACACTACTTTCAATAACGAATTACCGGTGTAATATCCTGAAAAGTAACCAATCAAATTGCTAACTTATATAATAATAGAAGAAACTTTAAACTTCAAAATGGGCCATTTTTTGGTATCCCAGCGCATTATTGAGTACAAAACAACATGACCATCCACAAAACATCGTCATTTTCTGTTGAGATAAATCAACCAACAATAAATGTAATAAAAATGCCAACTCATATGCCAAACAATAGTAGACAATGGGAGCAGGCCGGATTCGAATCGCGATCACAGCGAACCTGGCGGTATGTCCAACTAATCTGAATTTTTACTAAAGGATTGACTACTTGATGTTATGTAATTTTGAGATGCGAGCTTTCGAGCATCCAGTTTACCAAACTATACACATCAAATAATCTATACTGCCGTACTAAGAATAGATTCCGTATCTGTCCAAACCCTACTTTTGGGAAAATGCGTCTCTAGGTTTTGAGTATAAATTTCCTGATATTAGCTCTAATTTCCGTTGTCTCGAGCTCCAAAAGCACTCATTCCAAAGAATATCTCTCGCGAAATTGCGTGGCGTGGCGGGAAAAACACTATTTTGGTCCAGAAATTGAGAAAAAAGTTTTAGAACATTATGTAATAGGCGATTTCCTCATATTTGGTGCACAAACGAGTTTTCGTTTTGCAATAAGACTGATACGTTTTTTCTAATACAAAATTAATACTACTCTATGTAGCGAGAAAAAAAAATATTTTCTCGTATGTATGCAGGATACTAGGAGAAATAATCGTGGTTGCCAACCTCCGAAAACCGTATCTGATCTGACAAGAGATAATACATTCGTATGATCAAAATACTAGGAAGAAAAATCGTATCTGCCACTGATTCCAAAATCGTATCAGACGCCACGAGTCCTAAAATACTAAGAAATAAATTCTTATCTGGACTTTCAAGAGTGTCACAATTCGTATGTACCTAAATATTAATAAAATAATCGTATCTGCGGGTTATAGCTCTAGAAAAGACCAGTTACGGGTTTTTTATTATTCAATCGAACCAAAACGTAGTTAATGCGATGATTATAAGCCGTTCTTGAGGCATTTTCCCGTTAAGATCCGACTTCAAGACTAGCAAAATCGAAAGAAACCACCCCAAAACGGGGGGGGGGGGGGGGGGGGGGGGGTTACCATTAACTCAATATGGCCAAAAATGCATCTACGGGATCAATTCTTAGTACGGCAGAATATTGGACCGAACCTACCTCCATATCGCCCGGTTCGTAGCGATCACGATTCTAATCCGTCCTGTCCCCATTGTCCTGTCCAAACAACAACGGTAATTTATTGGGTAATTGGGTCAGCCAACAAAATTTAAACAGATATCTACTGGAAGCAATTTTCATAAATGTTACCAATCTTTTACATAATCACAAATTTGGATTGGGAAAGTTTATGCATTCTTTTTATCTGGTTATCAATCTGTTAAAAGACCAACCAAATCATTCGCTTCTCTATTCGGGTTCGATTCCCTTATTGGGGTAAGAAGACATTTAACCACACGACAAGAAATCATAGTATATTTAGATAATTATGGTAGTTGCATTTTTTTAATTTTTCTTTTTTTATTATTTCTTTTTTATCATTATTTTTATATATATATACCCGTTTTTGGACGTCTTTCTGAAGCTGCGCCATACAGGCAAACCTTCGTAAATTAGAGGAACGACTTATTGAAAATGATCTAGGGGGGGTATGGGACAACCCAAGCATGATAAAAAAACACGACAACAAATCCGTTTCAGACCATTCAAATCAACAGATCAACAGTCCGTCGAAAAAAACCATACGTGTTTGTCGACGCTGCCCAGGCCGAATTCCCAACCAATTTTTGAAATGCATTCTTTATTCGATCCAAATTTTAGTCTCATGGAGCAACAAATCTCGAAAAATTTTAATTTCGTGATGAAACGGAGAAAATGGTAGAGGAAAGGCCGAAAAAACGTGTTTTCAAACGACTAATTTTGTTGACTCTACTCAGGCTACATTCTCAACATATTTTTGTAATTCTAATTTTGGTCGTCCTAATTATAGTCTAGCTGTGCAACGAACCTTGGCAATTTCGGATTTGCTGTCGAGGTGAAGCCAAGTAGGGGGTAGTAGTAATTACCGATTCATTCAATCGCCCGATTCACGACCGATTTTCGTTTTTCTTTTCTTGATCAATTATTAAGGATTTGATCTATTTTTAGGACAAATCTTAGGGGTTTTAAATTGCATTATGAAAGGAGTGAGAGGAGGGAGTAATACTGATAAATTGTGGTGTTTACACTATTCTCATCTGACTTCCGTGATTATTTTTTTTGCTCTATTAAGAATTCTGTCTTGTTATGGAACATATACCACGATTTTTTTTTTTTTTTTTTTTTTTTTTTTTTTTTTTTTTCAGAAGGGCTATCTGATATAGAAATCATAAAAATTTGTGTGTAATAATTTGCTGTACATTCTTGCTTCCTTGAAGTTGTTTTTCTATGTTCTCCTTAGACTGACGAACATGATATGTGTATGATGTATGTCAAGTTATGTGTTAATGATTGATTTTATAAATTTAATTACATTATAATCCAATAATCATATTCGTTGTTCCTCATATTTTGTCTCCAGATTCGTTGTCCCGTACGATGTCAGTAACTGTAACATGCGGGCAGAGCATAATCAAGACTTTCATGGTGTTACAAGCCATCAGAGTTACGATTCCAGTCGATGCGAACTATGGCCACTCGCTCCAACGAAAAGTAGGTCAATATCCTCAATAGATTTACGGGTACCTTCTAGCTTGCATTTAGCCCACGTGCTTCTGATTAGAAAAGATGGAAGGAATAACGGGCCGGCAGCTAAACCCCTATTACGTGTTAATATATATTCTACTTCCGAGTCTATCTATAGGCTACGGAAGCACTATTTTCACTTTCGGGAGATGAAAACCTATTCGTCTTTAAAATCAAAATTTCAACTCGCAATTTTATGTTTTAGACCATTCTGAACAACTTTCATTCCGTGTCTGTTGATCTGTCTGTCTGAGTTTCCTTGTGTCTGTCCGTGAGTCCTCCAATCCCTGTAACAAGCTTGATTTCCACAATATTCAACCGATTATGATGAAATTTTCAGGGGGCTAGGGATGTAGATGACCCTCTATCAGTTTCAGTGTTTCCAAATCAATAATTCACATTGTGCAAACGTGAATTCCACCAAGCATCATTTTGCCACATTCATGTACGGGTCCTTGTAAACTATGTGCCACACCCAACTTGACAGTTTTGTGAGTGGTCTGGAAACGCTAAAGTAATCATTGTGCTACATTTTGAATCAATGAACCTGACTTTATCAGGTATGTTTTAAGAATTTTATAATTTTATTTTTAAGAATATATATTTTATTTCCATCAGCTAAATAGCTTCATTTTCTAAGTTTTTTTTTTTTTTTTTTTTTTTAATATGTTTGGTTGAGTCTGAATTTTAATGACATTATGAAATATTTTTGTAATCGAATTTTTAGACGTTCTAGTTCATAGTTGATTATTTGTAACCTAAGTAATATTCAACTCAACATATAAATTGAAACATTTACAACTGGTGATTTTGTAGGCATACCTTCAAAAATACGAACTGACTCTTCTTTTTTAACGAGAAAACGATATTCTTTTAGATTATATTCTTAATATTTCAAAGGCATTACAGTCAGTATGCAAAACAATTTTTTTAAATATTATTATTATTTATTTATTTATTACTTAATTCATTTATTTTTTTAGACAAATTCACTGACCAACGTAAATTTACGAAATGAAACCAGACAGATGATGAATAGCACAATCTCCCATAGGTATCCGTTTCGTTCAGCTATCAAATCAATCCCTATTCCTTATTTACAGAGCTTTTATACCTACTAATCATATCGAAGCCTAATTAGGTCATTGATGATTGATTAAGATTTGTAATGTAATTCACCGTTCCGTGTTCCTAACTGTTGAATCCTATGAGTTGGTTAAAATGATTAAACAAATACGTATGTTTTCCAATAGCCCAGTCAAATTAGAGGAAACAGGAGAAAAAATTCATAGTAAAGAAATTTCTTCACCAGGCTCTTCCTTCACACCTAGTAAATCACATCTCAAAAGTCCCCTAGTATGGGGGGTGAGCTCGAGGAGGGGGGGGGGGGGGTGTTTTTCTCCTTTTTTTTGCCTATAACTCGAAAAGTAAGCGTTCTAGCGACTTGTTTACTATTACCAGAATTAAAGTGCATAAAATTTCCTACAATTTTCACTCCTGACTTCATTCTCTACGATTAGGCGTTCCGCCGCTAGAGCGCGTTGAAAAGTAGGTATAATTTCAAAAAATCAGCAAAAAGGCCTTTATGCTCTTTTTACGCAGAAATCATTCGTATGTAGCTTCTGGGTGACTTAGAATACATCATGATTTGTTTTAAGAACATCAGTGATGCTCGGACAGTGGTTTGAGCAGGTTTCATGTAGGTATGTCTTTTTTTTCTGTTCTTCGCTTACATCCTGGAAACTGTGATAACCATAACATATTTTCAGCACCCTTACCAACTCACTGTGAATTATCAGTGAATATATATGTTTACAAAACACAGTGGCTCTAAAAAAGAAAAGAAAAAAAGGAACTAAAGAAAATGAGCTGTGTTTCACCAAAAAATGTTTAATGTGCAGGTACAGTATAACCCATGTTAAAGTAATATTCACAAAAGGAGTGGGAGGGGGAAGGGGTCATCAATCTTCACAGGTATCTGCTCTTCATCCATTGAGAATCACCATCCACAGTCAAACTGAAAATTAAAAATCGGATAACAGTGAGGTGCATATAATCTTATATTAATAGATACATGAAGTTCATGCAGATGATTAGGATGAAACTTACAGGGCGATGACATATGTGTTGAGTGGGTAGTCTTATTGTTCCATGTCTGTTTCATCATCTTCTGTAGATGAACAGTCGTCAGCAAGTGGTGGGTTGTTTGTGCAGGAAACTGAACAGTTGGAGCAGAGTGTTGAGCAGTGGATGCCAGCTCTGCGGCATCCACATCGACCACTACCGCAGCTTTTGGTGCAGCTGCAAAATATATTCTGCAGGATTGGGGCTGGAGTAGGGAGACAATGGCTTCCTCAAACCAATTTCAACTTAGGATCCACCAGCAACATCTGAAATTCTGCAGAATATGTTTTGCAGCTGCACCAAAAGCTGCGGTAGTGGTCGATGTGGATGCCGCAGAGCTGGCGTCCACTGTTCAACACTCTGCTCCAACTGTTCAGGTTCCTTCAAAAATAACCCACCACTTGCTGACGACGGTTCATCTACAGAAGATGATGAAACAGACATGGAACCATAAGACTACCCACTCAACACATAAATATATCATCGCCCTGTGAGTTCCATTCTAATCATCTGCATGAACTTCATCTATCTATCAATATAAGATTATATGCACCTCACTGTAATCCGATTTTGAATTTTCAGTTTGACTATGGATGGTGATTCTCAATGGATGAAGAGCAGATACCTGTGAAGATTGATGACCCCTTCCCCCTCCCACTCCTTTTGTGAATATTACTTTAACATGGGTTATACTGTACCTGCACATTAAACATTTTTTGGTGAAACACAGCTCATTTTCTTTAGTTCCTTTTTTTTTTTTCTTTTCTTTCTTAGAGCCACTGTGTTTTATAAACATGTATATTCACTGATAATTCACAGTGAGTTGGTAAGGGTGCTGAAAATATGTTATGGTTATCACAGTTTCCAGGATGTAAGCGAAGAACAGAAAAAAAAGACATACCTACATGAAACCTGCTCAAACCACTGTCCGAGCATCACTGATGTTCTTAAAACAAATCATGATGTATTCTAAGTCACAAAGAAGCTACATACGAATGATTTCTGCGTAAAAAGAGCATAAAGGCCTTTTTGCTGATTTTTTGAAATTATAGCTACTTTTCAACGCGCTCTAGCGGCGGAACGCCTAATCGTAGAGAATGAAGTCAAGGGTGAAAATTGTAGGAAATTTTATGCACTTTAATTCTGGTAATAGTAAAGAAGTCGCAAGAACGCTTGCTTTTCGAGTTATAGGTAAAAAACCGAAAAAAAAGTCGAAAAAAAAGGGAGAAGAAAAACACCCCCCCCCCCTCCTCGAGCTCACCCCCCATACTAGGGGACTTTTGAGATATGATTTACTAGGTGTGAAGGAAGAGCCTGGTGAAGAAATTTCTTTACTATGAATTTTTTCTCCTATTTGCCTCTTTTTGGTCTAATTTGACTGGGCTACAAGGCCTATGAAATATGTTAGTTATCGTAGTAAAATTATTTATTAGTACTTACCTACGAAATTTTTCTTGATTTACTTACCTATTGGAATGAATTATAATTCATTTTATAATTAATGCAAGTTATATGTTTTTGTAGGAAGAAGCTGGTCGGGAATTTTTGAATGCGAATAACGAAGACTGTAAACAAGGTAGATGATTTATGTTCATTATACTAAAATACAACCAGTATTTCAATTTTTAGGTATATCGAATTACTACTGATTTCAGCGACTTATTCACTTACTGTAACTAACAAATAACTTATTCACTCCCCTTTTAAATTGAATTCTTCCGCATTCACTTACGCAATACATTCCCTACGACACGGGTGGTCTCATTTTATTCAGCACTACTTTCTATCTCAATAATTAAACTAAAAAAAGTCCAGTCATGCAGCATGACCCCATGAGCGAATTTTTGAAGAATATTACCGATTTTTACAACCAGCGAACGGCATTATTTCGATTTTTTTCTGATTTTTCAACTTTGAAATTTTTGAAAACTTGATACATATTCTTATAGGAAATTTTACGCTGATTCCGAATATACCACATGTTAGTATGCTGAAAAAATTATTTCGCACGACAAATCGCAAAAAACAGGCTATTTTGAAATGTTTGACTACATTTTTGAAAATTTCAATCCAAAGATGTAATCCGATCAAGCTGGCCAACGAACTTGAACTTTCGTTTTGTGCCCCTAACATTTTAAAATTTGTTTGAAGTTTCTAGCACAATTCTACGGACAGTTATCGTCTGGAATGACACATACATACATATATACATACATACATATATACATACATATATACATACATACATATATACATACATAAAAAAATGCGTTAAACTTCAGAATATGATTCAGAATAGCCTGAAACGGATTTCTGCATATTTTTTTTTTCAAAAATTCACATTCTACAAATTTTGAAGCGAGAGCAATAGCTTAATTTTCTTCAAAAAAATTCGCTAACATATTGGTAAGTAATGCGTGCATTACAGGGACGTCCCTATGAATGGATTGTTTACAATTTTGGGGAGAAGAAAAAATTGTTTTCGTGATTCTCTGATCTAATTTTCCTCTTCATTTACCCCATCCACCGATAGTAAATTTGACTCTTCCAAAGTTGCAAAACTGGACTGAAATGTGGATTGAAAAAATAATAAAAGCTGTCATGGAAATCAGATGTATATAGTTAAAATATCATGGTTTATCGCTATTATCTCCTCCAATCACCCCCTTCCATAATGAAATTTGAAACTCCTGATCAAAACTAGACGAAATTCATGATCGAAACTCCTAAAACCGCTCCAAAACTATATTGAATTCGTAATGAAACAAAATAAGAATCACGAAAATCGTTTGAGAATTGTTGACTGGAGGGCGTCTACAAAATTAGTCAATTCAAAATTTCCGGGGTTCGATGCTCATCTAGACTAAAATTAGGATCAAACAGAGAAAGAATCTAGAAAATCGGTTGAGCATTGTGGCCTGAACAGCGTGGACAAAATTTGTCACACACACACTCAGACAGACAGACAGACAGACAGAGACAGAGAGAGAGAGAGAGTGTGTGTGTGTGTAGGCAAAATAAATGCCCTACCTGAAGGGTTAATTAAAAAAAACACAACACTTTTTTTTTTTTTTTTTTTTTTTTTTTTTTTTTTTTTTTTTATAAAACCACTCAAAAGCAGAAGAAGACACCATTAAATTTATGGAAAAAAAACGAAAAAAAAAAAATAAATAAATAAATTGAAAGAATGGTTACCCTATGCCGGCCCTTGGGATCAAGGAAGCTGAAGGAGGAGGAGGAGGAGGGAGAGTGGGAAGAAAGCATGTGCCCCTATAAAACGACCACAAGTTCAAGTATGAACCCCTCAGGGCACAAGTGACGATACCACAGAGCACTCCCGCCGATATGCCCAACTCGAGTAACACCATGGAACTTTTCCCACACCACACCCCGCTCCATGTCACGACCGTGGCCGGGACCTTGATGTTTGCAGAATAGCCTGACGCAGGTCATTTCTGTTATACTCAGACAGACGGACAGACAGACAGAGAGAGAGAGAGAGAGAGAGTGTGTGTGTGTGTGTGTAGGCAAAATAAATGCCCTACCTGAAGGGTTATTAGAAAAAACACAACACTTTTTTTTTTTTTTTTTTTTTTTTTTTTTAAATAAAACCACTCAAAAGCAGAAGAAAACACCATTAAATTTATGGAAAAAACGAAGAAAAAAATAAATAAATTGAAAGAATGAGGGTTACCCTATGCCGGCACTTGGGATCAAGGAAGCTGAAGGAGGAGGAGGAGGGAGAGTGGGAAGAAAGCATGTGCCCCTATAAAACGACCACAAGTTCAAGTATGAACCCCTCAGGGCACAAGTGACGATACCACAGAGCACTCCCGCCGATATGCCCAACTCGAGTAACACCATGGAACTTTTCCCACACCACACCCCGCTCCATGTCACGGCCGTGGCCGGGACCTTGATGTTTGCAGAATATCCTGACGCAGGTCATTTCTGTTATACTTATTTATCTTGGCCCCCCAGGTCCGCTCCATGTCTGTCAACACAGCTACTGACAACCTGAACATCCAGAATCATTCCTGACATATTGGGCTCGATGGCAACGATATCCGGCTTCTTGTCCCGGTTACTCGGCATGCAAGTCACTCCCTCTCAATGGATAACAAAGTACCTTCACACACACATACACACATATGGTTTTTTTCACGGATTTGCAGATTTGGTCTTAGAATGGTCTAGTTTGTTTATTTTCATGATTTGGTTGTCCCACACCCCCACCTCCGGTTTTCACATTTCAACTTTTCAACTCTTTTGCGAGGCGGAAGTGCAGAGTTTTGATAGTATACTAAAATACGGGCTATAGAATGTATGACAATGGATGTGGTGGAAATGAATAGTTCCCCTTTATAGGGTAGAAGAGATTTGCCTGCTACACCCAGAGGATATCCTGAAGGTTGAATAACTACAGGAATATCCCCAGTTGCTGCGTTTGCAAGAATTGAGAAGGAGAAACTACTTATATCCATGACAATGGCTATATAATATAGAAATAATGAACCATTGTGTAATAATTTACAGTGTTTTTAAATCTGGGTATCTTGAAACGAAAGCCAACAAATTTTGAGGCGGGTGGATAACACAGTCCCAACTAGACCCCATAAATGTTATTCCACCCAAATTCCAAGTTTCGTTCCTGTAGTTTCAGAGAAAGGATTTCTAAACTCCTCTCAAAATGTGTTGGTTTACGTTCAAAATACGTAATTCTAAAATTCGGATCAAACGCATGCTTCTACAAACACCACTTTAGAAATACATATTTTTTGTACGTCCCCCTCTTTCCCATAGGCGCTGACGGCCTCATTTCGGCGTTACGGTTGTAATCTTATCACAATTTATGAACGGAAGTTACTGAAAAAATGTTTTCTATTTCCACGAAAAATAAAGAGTTACAATGTTAAATCGATTTTGACGGTTAGGCCATCATCAGTAACCAACAATAATTTGTTATTGTATAGTTATTGTATGTGTATTATATAGTTATTGTTGGTTACTGATGATGGCTTAACCGTCGAAATCGATTTCACATTGTAACTTTATATTTTTCGTGGAAATCGACAACGTTTTTTTCACTAACTTCTGTTTCGAAATGGGTCTCCATAACTTCGTCACGAGTGATTTAGTTCGTACAATTTATGAATCCCCATAACCATAACTTTACAACGTTACTGTGCCCTTTTCAAAGACGAATCTTCAATCACACAGATGAGCAAAGCAGCAAGAACGACGGTTGTCGGACTGACGCCTCGGATGAACTTCTCTTGAAGAGTATTGGGGAACTGTACGGCAACTGGTCCCCCTGGTCGTCTTGTTTCGAGTCCCTGAACGGCAGCAGAATTCGAATTCGAGAACGAACGTGTAAAGTTCCCTTTGTTTGCCGCAACATGATTATGAGGGTAAATTGTTTTTGATCTAGTTACAAGGTTTAGATCCGTATTACTGTATTTAAGGTACCACCTATTTGAAGTCCCAATTCCACAAATCCTTTTATTACGAGTTAATACAAATTTAAAGAAGTTAATTTTTTCTGACAAACAAATATTTTCTAAATTAATTGTATTCTACTATGTAAACCAATTTTACAAATTTAACCAGTATTGCAGTACAGTGATTTTTGAGCTCTCTTTTTTGAATTTTTGGCTCATTTTCATGCCGAACAAAGTATAACGTTCTATTTTATAGCTTTTAATTTTTCTGAATACGCTATTAGTTGCCATGTAAATACATTTTTACCATTAGTTTTTGCTAGGTACATTCAACATTTTTAAAGTCCGTTTGTTACACATCTTTCTTGTATTTCCGTAGGTGGTGTTAGCGCAGACAAACTGATAACAATAAAATTGAATGGCAACAAACTGTTTTTGTATTATTTTAATGTTTGTAAAATTATTTAATTTTAGCCTTAATGATGCATGGTGATTCCTGAGAGTATGATTGAGATTCAGACTCGATTTGTAGTAGACAATAATCTATAACACTAATTATACCGTAACGCACGAATTATTCTAAAAAATCAGTAACTTGCAAATAGAAAAATCGCTACGATTTTAACGATTTCTTACTCTTCCATACGCTTTACATTTTCCGAAAAATTGAATGTACACTTTTTTGGTTCTATGTGATGCTACATTTATATTCTACCGAAAATATTTCAAATTCTTCCGTACAAGGTATCCCAGGAACAGGACTGAAAGACTTCTACGAATCCTTCGAAATTTTAAATTTTTCGAAGTGATCCTGCTTTTCTCAAGAATCTCATATATGGTCAAATTTATTACTATTCATTTGGGTTAAATTTCCATACAATTTTCAACTAAAAAGAGCATTTCCAATAAAATCGATGGTTTTCATGAAAAATTACCTTCTATACACCTACTGATAATTGTGGGGGTCACTAAATTTGGAAGTAACACCTAGAATCCTATTTCTGATCGGCACTAAACAATGAACAAAAAACATTTTAGTGGACGTGTAAAACTCGGTTTTAACGTTTTTGGAGAGATGGGCAAGTGTTATCTTTCAATAGTTCGTCAAAAACTCCATATCCCCGTGTATCAGTTCATGGACTTTTTTTTACCGGACTTTTTAATCTCAAGCTCTTAGAAATTACTCAACTTTCGAAGAAATGGCTGTTTGATTTTCAATAGAGAATTTCATCGATTTTCTTAGCGAAACCACTCACAAATTTTCCGATTTGCCATAATTCCAAAATTCAATTTAATTAGCTTTTCAATTACCCCATTTACATAATTCCGAAAGTCAATTTGATAAGGTAGTATTCAATGATTATGGTCTCAAATTTTGTTTTACATTCTTAAAAATTGGCGTTGAGACCAGTTCTATGTAAAAGAACGTGTTTTGTAGAGAAAAAAAAAACTCATATTACAAATAGACCTGAAAACAAAGGATTAAACAAACAATCGCTAAAGGAACTCCCGATTTTGAATGACCCTAAAAACTGATTTCTGACCTATTTCACCTGTACATCCCTTTATATACCCTGTACGTTTGTGAGAAGCATTCAGATAGGTAAATTTATCATTCAGGATTCGAATCCCATGTGCATAATTTAGCAGTTTCACATTGGTATCAAATAGTCTCAGTATATGGAAATGGTAAAAATTACAAAAGTTTTTTTTTTTTTTTTTTGACATACAAAGACGATTTGTTGCCTTCGCCAAGAAATGCGGAACCATTTTAATAAACAGATTCTTCGGAAAGAAAACTGGGTAGAAATGTAACAGAATAGGTGCACTAATTTTGTGTCCACGTACCGACGAGACGCGAGAAAGGGGCAGTGCTTCCTGAAAGCTAATTTACCCTTTTGCAGGAAGAAGACAACTGCTACGTGACTTGGAAAGATGAAAAGGTTAATGCATCCAAATGGTTACATTCCAGAGTGCAATATGACAACGAAACGCATTTTTACGTTGTAAGTTTCTTTGTGAAATGGTTGCTGTAGTTCTAGTTTAAATCCCATATGTATATATATATATGTATATATTTTCTTTTTCTTATTGGCATTGTATATCAAGGCACACGTGCAGCCAAAGGAAATTTATGTTTCTTAATATAATAATATAATCATATATCTATGTTGTTTTCGTTAATAAATCGAAAATAGCGTTGTAGACGTTGATGTCCCCAGTTGCTAGAAGAGAATCCAGGTTAAAAGGTATTAGAGTGGATCCGAGGATTTTTGACACCTTCTGGAGTAATTTCTGACGGAGGTCGGCATAGGCTGGGCATGACAAGACGATATGCTCAACAGTTTGTTCTTCATCACATCTTGGACAGGAGGAGGTATATTGATGTGGCCAAAGTTTATTTAGATAGTGGTTTCATAGACCGTGTCCGCTTCTCAATCTGTTCATGGTCTTATAGAAATTCTTTGAGTGTGGACCACATACATCTTGGAACCACTTCTTGGATGGTGGGGGGGGGGGGGGGGGGATTTTCTTATACCTGTGACCAGCGGAAGAATGTTTACAGATGTTGAATGCAATACCCCTAATAAGATACGAAGGGCTTGATGCTGCTTGCATTTGAGTAGGCTAAGTTTAGTTTTACTGGCTGCAGAGTAAAAAATGGATCCACTGTCTGCTGTATTTCTTATAGTGCTGAAGTAAAACCGGAAAGCAATCTTGAGATCTACTCCACATTTAGTTGTAGTGAATGAGCGGAGAGCATTGAGGTACCTGTCGCAAGTAGTAGCTGTTACTTCGATGTGTTTATTCCAGCTTAAAAAGGAGCGATTAAGGTAGACTCCAAGGAATTTTACTTCGTCGGAACAAGGTAACGTGATGCCTCCCAAGGAAATGGACTCTTCCAAAGATAGATTACGCCCACGAGTGAACGGACAAACAACTTAGGGGATGTCTTGTTAGGGGATATCGATAATCCTTGGTTTTGGAAGAAGTTTAAAGAGGCCTGATCAGCAACACCGAGAAGTTCTAAACATTTGTAAAAATGTCTATCCGTAACATATGTGCAAATATCATCCGCATATTGCAGAATTTTGACACATTTAGGGAGAGCGTCATCGATTCCAACGACGTAAACAAAGTAGAGAGTTGGACTCAATATGCAACCCTGTGGTAAGCCCTTGTACACTTTACGGGGTCCTATCAATGAATCCTGCGTCCTAACTTAAAGGTTCCTCTCCGAAATCAATTTCGTGATGTTCATGGATAATTAAGCCCGTTTTTTAGAGAGTTTTTTGTTTCAACAGAGGAAGTTGGACGTCGTCATATGCTGAGGCTTTGACCTTTGGCTTTCATTTCTTGTTAGGCCATTTTGGATATCGATAAAAAGATAGGCAACTACAATTGTCGCCGATCGTCACATTCGGAATCCATACTGAAATGCTGGCAGGATCGAGTGGTGTTCTAACCACCATTGAAGTCTAAATTTTAATATCCATTCGAACGTTTTAATCAGACATGAGGCCAGAGCTATTGGCCTCTACGAGGAAGGATGTGCAGGAGGATTTCCAGGATTTCGAATAGGGATTATGATGAATTCGGACTGTGCTGAGGTAAACAATCCTGTTTGCCAGAATTAGTTGAAGAGTGCTTTTGTAAGATATAGGGAGGTGATTCAATACGTCGTATGTAAAACCTTCTTTGCTCGGTGCGGTGTTTGATGATTTGGTCAAGGCTGCTTCGAACTCGGTCATTGTAAGTGGAAGACTACAAATATTATCTTTTATAATCTGATTCAGGGGGGATTCCGTTTTTTCTGAAGTAACTTCTGAGGGAACCCGGGTCGAAACCTGTCTTATTAATTCCTGTACCCAGTCTCCGCTTCTAAGTACTGCACCGATTGCTATTCTCTGAAACTACTAGACCGATCTTCATGAAATTTGGCAAAAAAATCATATATCGGTCGAGGTGCCAGTAAGAACGACATCCCGTTTGATCAACCTTAAAGGGTAATATTGGGCAATAAAGGTCAATAAAGGGAACATCCGAGCCCTGATTTACGCTGGAACTTGCCGGGGTTCATATTCCACAGTACACAACACATTTTTTAATTCTATTTTCCTAATAACTTGTAAGGAATTTTTTTTTTCATTTATTTGTTCTTTCCACTCAATTTATTTCGTTATTTCTACTTATTTCTTTAGTTAGGTGACTTCGTCCAGTTATATCTCGATGATACACCATAGACTTAGTTTGATAGGTAATTTTTTATGGACCAGTGTTCTGCGTAGAAGGGCTTTCTAATACAGAAATAATAAACATTTGTGTAATAATTTGCAGCGTTTTTTATTTATTTTATGTTTATTTTATTTTATTACTGTTATTTGTTTTATTTTATTTTATTTTTATCTTTGTTTTTATTGATTAATTTGTTTGAAGTTAATAAAGAAATGGGGGTGATTTCCTAAGTTTAGACGCTTCAGACTCTTAAGGTTTAATCGGCAACTATTGTTACCTTTTATGCATTCTAGCTGTAGGTAGCGTCATTTAACTGACAAAATGACGAAGTCCAAAACTACAGAGGTACCTACATGCAAACCTCTACTACATAATATGTTCAGCAATTTAGCGTGCACCAAACACTTTTATTATCTTTTATTATATGTTTCGCAGGTGACTGATGCATCGAAGAAGTTTATCAAAAGGATCGGAATTAATTTAATGCAGCATACCGAAAAAAGTCTGAATGGAAAACGGAAGAAGCGAATGTACAGTCGTTGGAGCAGATGGACGATCTGCACTAAGTCGTGTATGACACAGCGCTACAGGTTTGTCGGCTATGATCGTTTTCTACACTAAAAATATAATGGATGGACACAAATCATAGGGTTTAGGAAACCATTTCTCATATCAACTATCAACAAGTAGTTGGGTCAACAACAACGAGTTGTGGTCTTTCTAGCTTGACCTGTTGAGTTGTTTGGAGGACAATACGCTCGAGACCCCGCGAGAGGTTCCCGAAAAACACCCAAACTTGGAGATTAAAAAAAAACGCCTGCCTCGTCAAATGGGCATTCTGCTATCCTAGCTTCTTCTTTCCTATAAACTTGGACAAAATAATGAGGCGAAATTATTGATCGTTACCTAAAATTGTAAAATTACACTTTTACAAGGTAGTACTTATGTAGAGTGTCTCATGTTGTATCCGGAAAACTTCACCCACGCATTTTGCAACTAATTTCCGATTGAAAGTTCTTCTTGGAGATTTTTTTTAACGCTTTGTTTTCGAGGTATTCAATTTTGAAGAGTATTTTCGACCTTAAGTTACTAAAATGCCCATGACTACCTTGATTTTAGAGTAAACAAAAAATCGAGGATGCCGTTGGAAAGAGCGTTTTACCCCAATTTGATCCCAAGGAAACACGAGTTTGAGAACGGTTTTTACGTGTTTTTTCATGCTGAACGGTAATGCTTGCAGATCTCCCCAACTCCGTTATAACCGATTTTTATACTTTAACTAACTAGTTTTACCCTCCAAAATACATGAAATCGAACATTACAAATGAACTAATAACTCGTGAGTTTACTACCCTACCTAAGGAATTTACGACCCTTTAGGGTTGATCGAGATTGATGCCAGTATTACTGGCACATCCCCGGCTGATGTACGATGTCACAGTCAAATTTCATAAAGTTTGGTCCAGTAGTTTCGGAAAACGTGGTGGCCGTTTTCGAAACTATTTCATGTATGATTGGCCTCAAGATGGCGTACGGTGGACGGACGGATTTTTTCCCCAATTTTCGGAATCTATGTTCGTTTCTTGAAATAAATCAACCAGTTTTAAGGGGGAACGGGGGGGGGGGGGGTCAACGAATTTTTTCCTCAAATGGCTGCACGCCTTTCCTCGAAAATTTATGTTTTTTGCACAATTTCTGTTAGAAATCTTGTTTAATTAATAATTATAAATCGTGGGTTTCACTACGAAGACCCCAATGGTCTTTTATTACGACCGTAAAAACGATAGGTGCCAGATAAAAGGGACAAAGCTGGTCGAGTTATTTCAATGCTGAAGTTCCTTTTGATGACATGTGTTTTCAAAAGGTGAAAGGGCGCCCTTATTCCAAGGGTTCATAATAACCATCCAGTGAAGCGGGTGAATTTTTCATGGCAACGTCCAACAGTTTGAGAGTAGAGGGCAACCTTCCAGCCGCACGGAGCCCACGCATGAACTGGCCGACCCCTGTGGCAACTGAATGGGAGGACGTTATGAATGAATTATTGTACCAAGTTGCTGAATGGACCTCTGCTCGAGGGGATTGGTTGACGGCGTTAAATGCGTCGGGAACATGCTGGCAAACATGAATTAATCGATCCGTGAAGTAATTATTGTCGCATTATCAATCTCGTCTTCGCAGGATCAAATTAAAATCTGTTTAGGGACGGAAGTGAAGGGTTCCTGGGGTGAAAACTCAATGTCGACGTATTTTAGCTCGTGCGGGCGCGTGAACGTGAACGTGATTCTCGTATAACGTTGATTTTCCAGGATCCATCGGCCCGATTTCGTTTTGACATTTTATGTCTTTACTATGGCACATAACTCAAAAAGTGTGACGAAGAAAGCGTTATGAAAAATTTCTAATGATTTTCACGTACAACCGATTCGTTGCTACGGAACTTTAACTTTGCCAGCTATCATCGTACAAAAATCGTTCACCACTCGTTCGATAGCTCTCGATTTACCTAACCATATTACGTTAACCACTGCGGAGTGCGTGGCCGACAAGCTGCGGTATGAGCGTGATTGTTTAAATAATTGTTCACACACAGGTGATCATTCTCACTAATTTAGATTGTGAACACGATTGCAAGCTTTATATAAGTAAAGGCATAATTTTAAGGCCAAACAACCGATAAACGAATTATCTCTTGGAGATGTACGAAATATATGTAAATAAATAAACATTTTTATTGTAATTTTTTTTTCTCAATTATTATTTTAAAACAAAAATTTTTAAACAAAAAAAATAAAGTATGAGGTACGTGGTGTGGGTGCGGGAGGGGGCGCAAAGACATAAAATGTCCCTCGTGGTTGCGTACTTGTACGAAATCTGTACCCACCGTTTGTGTTTATTATTATTATTTTCTATGCTTTACACTCTAGGAAGCTCTAATTTCGTATGAAGCCTCTTTAGAACATTTACTTGACGATGCCCAAGGTCCGGATCTGTTTTTTTTTTTTTTTTTTTTTTTTTGTGGGGTACAAGCCTCGGGATGAAATTCTATGAATTTTGTTGGGATTGATGGTAGTAAGCGTTTGCGCGAACTTGAAATTGGTTTTTACATATGAAACTCGTATTCTATTTCGCATTCAATCATTTTGACTCGAATTCGTTCTGCTGCTAAATCTATACGTCTATGTTGAATAAGTGAAGAAGATGTGCCTGCTGCCCACCCAACTGGCAGATGCTTTTAGACTAGAAGTTACTTGAGTGTTTTTTGGGCTTCGTTCTATGAATTCCGTCTTAACTTGAGGGATCTGTACTTTCATTAAGCTGATTAAATAATATGTGAAGTTCATGATTTTACTGGATGTAAGATTTTACGGTTAAGAAGTTCACGCATGACGTAGTAGGGCAATGGATCTGAGGGTTCCCTCCAGGAGCAGGTCGTGATTTAAAGAGCCGTTTAAACTAGTCAGATACCCATCATAAGGCACCTTTTGGGAACGCTCTCGCTCATGACCTACCTTCAGAGGGACGTTCTAAAAGAGGGATGAGCTGCGAATAATAAGCTACAAGATGTAAATAATATGAATGAGAGCAGTTTCGGCTGCTACCTATACAGATAAAAATAATCTTGATGTGGTTACTAAGGTTGCAGATAGTATCAGTCATTGTTATCCACGTAACATCTCAGTAAAGATGCAGGTGGCAGAATAGTTTGAATGCCGAAACCGGTTTTGAAATAGTACCTACCTAATCAGTGCAATAGCCGCAAAATCTGACTTTCTACATCCTGATGAGATTTTTTAATAGGCACAATAAAAATTATGTATTCTTATATAAACACTTTGTTCATAGGTGGTGCAAAAAAGTCGAATATTGTGGCAACGAAGTAATTCGACAGTCAGCCTTCTGTTACACTGAGGGCACTCAGTGTGAAGCCTGGATAATGAACAACATGCCCCAGCAATTGGCTCAAGAAGGTACTCCGTTATTTTTACCATGTACGAATAAATCATTCAGTCCAGATATACAGTAGTGTGTAAATGAATCTGAGCACTAAACGTGGAAATGCTTTCAATAAAATAGTGGGTACAGCTTCAAAAAGCTGCATGGTGTAGCTCACACACTCGTGAGTAGAATGTTAATAGAATTACACTACATTTCAGGAAACATGAGGCTCAAACTCATCTTTAGGCTCAAAGGATAGTGATTGGGTATAATGATTCATAAAACACCACATAGAACATATAACCATTAAAGCACATCACATCTCTCAGCAGAGGTTCATTTTAGATTTGATAACTGATGGAGATAATTTGAGAACACATACCTAGTGAGGAAATGGTTAACTTCATTCATGGTTCATATATAATGTGTCATTACAGACGATAACTCTCGTTGGGATTGATATTGAAAAAATCTGTTCTTTCACTAAAAAATCAAGCATTCCATTAAAAACGATGAGTTTGTTTCATAGCACTTTTTGAGTACATTGATTTGGTCAAATTTCAAAAAATGTTCGGCTAAAAATCGTTAAATTTATATTTGTAGCAGAATATTACTCAAATAAAGTCCATCAAATATAAACTAGAAAATCCAACAATTTAAACGCAAAACTATGCAGAAAAATGTACTTAAATTTTATTAAAATAAGCTTTAAAAAATCTAAAACTGTAAAAACTTAAGAAAATCCTAAATCTCTTTTCAAATGGCAGACTAGGTATTATTTAGAATATGTTCTTCGATATAAGATTGATGAAAGATTGATTCGATATAACATTTCACTGCACTCAAAGTGCTCAAATTTCCTAACTTTTCATCGTGTAATGCGATAATTTACGAAAAGTTGCTCATACGCTCATGCTCCATGACTGAAACTAAACTTTTCTTATCGGATGAACAATTCCTCAAGGTTTTTTTTTTTTTTTTTTTTTTTTTTTTTTCGGTTGGTCGGTGAAATGTGTTTTTACGCACTGACAACGAGGCTGAGATTTCTCGGGATTTCGTCCTTTTGGTTGGGATCACCACATAGTGGCATACTGACTAAAGCATCCATCCCCTCTCTTCCTATTAAGAACTGCCCCGGGAATACTTTTCTGATCTGTGCTACTTCAGGACAGCATTCCTAATAGCCCCTTATTCTGGCTTACCTCCTTTTCTGTTTCCCATTCTCAGTTCGTCACTTTGGGTTTCAGAATTGTTATCATTTAGGTATCCCACCGCAGCGTCCCAGTTTCTTCTAGACTCAGTATGGATGCTTAATATTTACAATGCATTCGACACCCATTCACGTGCAACGCTGCTGGAGAAACCTGAGTACTATGGTTTTGACCCACTGGCCCTCCAATTTTTTAAATTATATTTGTCAGGATGGCAGCAGTGTGTGTCTGTTGATGGGGAGCGCTCAAACTTCCATGCTCTGGAGTGTGGTGTGAGGCAGGGCTCGATTCTTTGGCCAGTCCTGTTTCTTATTTACGACAGCGACCTTTCATTCGTCCTGAACTCCATGGGAGTGGACGCGTTTTACGTTGCAGACGATTCGCCTTCATCACTACAGCAGTAAACTTAAACCAGTTAATGTATATTTCTGAGTCTGTTATGAGCACGGAGCAAGATTGGTGTATTGGCAACCATCTGACTCTTAACTGAGAGAAGACTCAAAAAATCGTCTTCGATTTGTAACATCGTTCTCCCCTCACTGTTAACTCTCTTGGTTTCCTAATTTATTGGTCCCTAACAAGGAGTGCTCATTGAGATAAGCTGCACTAGCAGCTCTCAACGGTTTTGTGTATGCTTCGAAGGGCATCAGCTTGCTTGTCCTCAGAGATCATGCAAGCTCTCATTTTTGGATGTTTCGGATCTGCAATTGATATTGGTAAGAAGTAACCCAACTCTACCCCACCACCAGCTCTATCTTTTGCGTCCAGGCTTATGCTACCACTGCCTGTCAAACTCACCATTGACTGAGATCCATAGCAGCACGAATTTAGTGGGCTCTCTGGTGACAGCTTCCCCTTTTTCGTCACAGTGTACTGACAGCCCTGAGCCCTTCAATGTGACTCATTCTCTTCATTTTTGAAATTAATACGTAAAATTATATATAGGAAGGATATATATATACATCGGCTAAAGCTTTAGTATCTATTGCACTTGTATTTTCCCGAAATAACCAACAATTTCGCTTTTTAATCCAAACAGCGCAGTCGCCCCATGGTTTCGAGACCCCAATGGCAAGTGCGCTATTTTTATGTTCCCAAGTGCGCCCGTCTCAATTTTTTATGAACGGTTTCTGTCCATATCGTGATGTTACGGTTTATGAAAATTCAAAACGCTAACGTTCAACCTTGTCGTCGTACTTTTAGAACTTGAAATGATGGATTAACTAAAATGGTTAAAATAAATTTAGTAGACGCCTAATCACCGTTAAAATTGTCAATGATTCACTTTTCAATATTAAAAAACGGTGACAACAACGTGAATGAAAATCGTTTGACGAACATAGGGAACTCTGTATTCATCCCCCCATCACATGAGCTGACAAGTGAAGTGAAAGAGCCCCATAAATCTTCTGCAGCATGATCATACTTTTGGGCTTGACCAACTCCGACAGAAGCATGGCCAACTCCGCCAGTGTTCGACTCCGCCAGGAAAAAAAGTCTACTTAGTAAGTAGGTACACGATTCGTTCACGAAGTATATGTGAAAAAATCGAAACAAAAATGTCAGTATATAAGTTATACAAATATTCAAAAGCGTAAGTTCAATCCAAACAGATCAACTCAATAAAGGCACATTTTATTTGATTATAACGTAGGTACACGCATCTTCTAACATTCATCACGTCACTTTCGGCAAATGACCGAACAGCATCTGCGTTGATAATTTCCGTGCGAACAATTTTAGCCGGCGGGTTCGAAAAGTCATCGAGGGCCTTTATTTTAACCGAATTCACCACTTTTTCTATCAAAATTGGTTCGTCGGTCACTGGGTTATGAGTATGCGTACTACTACTATTTTCCACAATGGATTTACAGTTCTCACTAACAAGGAGATAACTGAACCGGTGGAGACGGTAGCCTCATATCTGAGCTGATAAACAGCCCTGGCGGAGACTGCATGTTCGAGCACGTCTACGTTGTCTATTAAAGAACTCGATTGGCGGACTTGGTCCAAATGCTAAACTCGCCTCTTTTGATGTGGTTAGTCTGTTCACCCCCCCCCCCCGAAAAGGATGAATTGTTTAATTTGATGTCTGTCCCCCCCCCCCCCCCTCACCCCATACTTTACATGTTCTCCTTGTGCAGCCCCGTAAATCGTTCTTATTTGTTAACTAATTATTATTTTTATTTACATTCTCAATTTCAAGAGCTGTATATATTGATTTATGTATATGTATGTCTCTCCCGCTTTAATTCACTCGTGAATCGGGCTTTGTCCATGTTTTTTTGGTAAATAAATTATTAAAAAGGGGTCCTTAATATGGGGGCTTATCGTGTTCCCTTTGATTCGCTCAAAAGGTGTTCAGATTAAGTTTGCACACTACTGTACTCCGGTTTGTGGATGCCCTACGTTTTGTTGTCTAGCCAACACCTATGCGCAGGGTTCCGACGAGCTCATCACGACGACGCCGTCCGTCCTCAGCAACGAGATCCGTCGCGGTGAACCGGACCGGGAGGACTCGCAAGAAGACGCCGGCTCCCCGTGCGGCCTCCTTTACGGCAACCTGAACTTGTCCCGCGGCCCGTCCGTTGAACACATGCTCAGGATCATCGGCGGTCGCCCCAGCCCGAAAGGGAAGTGGCCGTGGATCGTCTCGATTCTCAACCGATATAAGGTAACTTGACTTCGCGGTTCCGTTCGGTTTGCGGTGAACTGTTTTTTATCGCAGCTTTTTTTTCTGTAGTGCGTCTTAGGTTGAACTTGAAATGCAGTCTCGAATACTAAAGACGAAAGTATCAGTTACTGAGACTAAAATTCATTCATCTTGTAAATACGGCTGTGTAGCTTCCTCACATATTGTAACATGGACATATATAGATTTTTCAATCAAATGAAACCTTTTTGACATTAAAAATGTCTTAGTCGACGGGTCAAATGGAAATTTTGTTAAGCAAAGAAAAAAGTCAAGCAACCTATTAACAAATTAGGTGTTGTTGACATGGATATGTCTTTGCTCTGGGGGGTCAACCAAAAATTTCCTTGATGCAAAATTTGTGTCACAATTTCAGTGTTTTTCACGTACAACCCAGCCGTTGCTAGGGGAATGGAACTTCCGCAGTTTTCATCGCACAGAAATCGTTCGCTACTCGTTGGAAAGCGCTTGATTTATGTGATAAATGTTCACATCTCAAGCTACCAATTTCCCCCTCCTTACGTGCCTGGCTACATTCCTAAACTAAGTTGATTGGACTATAAACAATTTTAATAAGCCGGTTACAATATTCTTAACGTAAAGAAATAGCATAATTTACTCCACTCCATAGGAAACATTCATTCATCCTCTTGACAACAGTCGACTGTTAACAACAACTCATTGTAGTGGCTTCTCTCCACAGTTATTTTCAACATTTCTATAAGTAAACCGTTGTTTTGTTGGAATTAGTCGGGATGCGGCCCAGGGTTGTTTAAAGTTGAAGGATTTGTTTACAACTCTCGAGGACAACCGTTATGAAATCCCCAATCAAAGACATATCCATGTAACATGGTATCTGCTTGTAAAGCAGTTTTTTTTTTTTTTTTTTTTTTTTTTTTTTTTTTTTATTCGTGGAAGAATTGGGCATCGTCAAGACTGGCTTACAGCAAATTCTTATTGTGTGTCCATAATTATTTTATGTTTTCTAATTGTTATATTATTTAAAACAACAAAAAGTATTGATATTACTGAGACATTTTCAATTCTCATAGCTCTTCTCTCAGAGAAAGTACCAATTTTTTAACAAATGAACCTTATTTTAATCAAATGGAACTAACTCATCGAATCAACCAGAGAAAATTTACATTTTATTTCAGATTTTTGCTAAACAAGTTAATATAGAGACACTACAAATTAATTTAGTGAAGTGGGTGTCCAGAAGCTGCGGCAGCAGTTTCATCATCGTGTTATCACGAAGTTGGAGCAGTCTGTCGCGGTGATCAGCAATATGGTGGACTGAAAAGTTTCGTTTGAATGAAATGACTTCATTTGTTTGAAAAAAAAAAGTTGCATTTGGTTGAAAAGAGGTTTCATTTGATTGGTACATGGTTTCATTTGGTAAGTACGAGGTTTAATTTGATTGGAACAAAGTTTCACTTAGGCGGTACGAAGTTTCATTCGATAGAAAGAAGGTTTCATTTGACTGAAAAATGCTATAGAATTAGTTGAAGAACAAAGTGCGGGTCGAAATTATTGAATGCAAAATATGACAGTACCTATGTAGTACTTGTGTATGCATCCTAGAATGCAAAAGAGGGCTATAATTATTCATGTTTGCATGTGCGTAAATTGTCTAAAGGTTAATTCACACAATAGTTGAAAATTTAATCAAAATCGATTCATTATTTTCGGAGTGCCATTCAATATTGGCTTTGCCTATGCGCAATAATTACTTATTTTTCTAGCAAGTGCGACAAAGTACAAAGGCATCATTCTGGACCCAACAACCTCTCGAGCGTGTTAGACGAATGTAATTATTCGTATTTGTACGTATTTGTGTATATTACATAATACGAATTGTATGCATTCGTATTCGTAATATTACATGTATTATGTTTATAATATTCAACTATATTACAATTATGCGTAGTTCTACTAATCATTAAGGAACTTTTTGAATCCAACCGGGATCATCTTTAGTCATTCTGTTTACGCTCGAATTTTCAAAGCCATACAAAACTGCCGAATTAATAAATGGAACAAACTGGTGGAATAAGCTTAATTTCGAACAATAGTCGACAGCTACCGGCAGCCCTGTACCGGAACAACAAACGTGGGAGCTCGTACAAACAAAGGCTAACTAAGTAGAAGTTTCCGAGGTCTCGAGTAGGCGAGGTTATAATTATCAGGTTAACATGTGGACAAGATGAAGATAATTGAGATTATTGTTAAACACGGTGTAGTTGAGTGAACGGTCGAAACAGTAGTTCGTAGGCGAGCTTCTCTGGGGGCGGAAGGAAGACGGTGAGGGGTGGGGGGTGGGGGAGGTCATAAGGTCAAAGGGCCATTCAATCCTTCCCCATTAGGGTGATTTAAATGAGTATTACCCCAAGTCAGGCGAAAAGGCTTTCCCGCCAGTTATCGAATCGTGTCATCAAACCTAGGACTTTTCAGGTGCTTTGGCTATTGCTATTTCGATTGAGTCGCAGACGAAGTCACGAGACCAGTGAAGGAGTTAGTCAAAGGTGGTTCCAAAGACATTCAATGGGTAGTAAAGTTTGACCACGCAAAATTAGAATTCACGACACTCCCTAGCAGGGTTGTCAGGTGTCCGGTTTGGGCCGGTTGTAGCAATTTTCGTAGAATATGAAACTGCCTATTCCATTGGCTCCAAAAATTATAAATCAAAATTTTCGAAAATTGTTTTAATTGAAATCCGATTTGAGGCATTCTAAAACGATTCCTAGAGTTTAAAACTTTTTCATATAGACCATAAAAACCACATATATATGTAGACAACAACACTTCATACATATATATGTATATATTTATTTATTTGTTTATTTATTTATTCATTAATGTGGCATTTCAGACGATAACTCTCCTTAGGACTGAGATGAAAATGCCGTTCTTGCGCCGAAAAATCAAGCCTTGCAAACGAAAGGACAAATTTGTTGTCCAGCATTTGTTGAGCACATTAAATTGGTTACATTTTAAAAAAACGCTAAAAAAAAATCACTAAAAATAGCAAAAAACGGCTAAAAATTGTTAAGTTTATATTGTTTGGAATAATATTGCTCAAATAAAGTTTATAAATTACTATAAAATAGAGCATTAACAAATTTACGTACAAAATTACGCTGATAAATATACCTACCTACTTAAATTTCAATAAAATGTGCTGAAAAATCGATATAAACTGCAAAACATTTTAAAATCCAAAATCTATTTTTGAAACGAAGAGTAGGTACTATTTAGAACGAGTTTTAGCGAATTTTTGAAGAAAATTAAGCTATTGCTCTCACCTCAAAATTTGTAGAATGTGAATTTTTGAAAAATTTTTATGCAGAAATCCGTTTCAGGCTATTCTGAATCATATTCTGAAGTTTAACGCATTTTTTTATGTATGTATGTATGTGTCATTCCAGACGATAACTGTCCGTAGAATTGTGCTAGAAACTTCAAACAAATTTTAAAATGTTAAGGACACAAAACGAAAGTTCAAGTTCGTTGGCCAACATGATCTGATTACATCTTCTGGTTGAAATTTTCAAAAATGTAGTCAAAAATTTCAAAGTAGCCTGTTTTTTGCGATTTGTTGAGCGAAATAATTTTTTCAGCATACTAACATGTGGTATATTCGGAATCAGCGTAAAATTTCCTATAAGAATATGTATCAAGTTTTCAAGAATTTCAATGTTGAAAAATCAATCAAAAATCGAAATAATGCCGTTCGCTAGTTGTAAAAATCGGTAATATTTGCATGAAACATTGTCCAAATTCAGATTGAACTACTCTTATGGAAGTATCCCTGTATAACTAATCCTAGAACCATGCTGTTTAAAACGTAGGTAGTAGGTGCTTGTTAAAAAAAAAAAAAAAAAAAAATTATGTTATTATATATTAACGTAGGTAGTACTTGGTGCTTGTTAAAAAAAATAATAATAATAGTAATTTAATTTAATAATTTGATTCAATGTTTGTCTATCAAAATCATAAACTAAAATTTCTCTACACGATCAATAGCGACTGAAATGTCGAAGTTTTCTTCAAAAATTCGCTCATGGGGTCATGCTGCATGACTGGACTTTTTTGTCATAAAATTGGTAGTTAACAATTTATATCGTAATAGGTAATGTTTTCAGGGTGTTCCAAATTTCTGCAGCGAAGTCGATCATGAAAGAAATTAGCCTCCGAGGTCCCTCACACAATCTGTTCGCATCCATTCCTTGTGATTGTATTCTACGTTTTCAAAAAGCGCTCCATTCCAGATTTCATCGCTGTAGGTTGATCAGGAAAGGCGTTTTGTAGGTGTCCCAAAGGAGCTCTATATTAAATTTCAGCACCATCACGTCGGTCTATGAGGATAGATATTAGCCTCAGAGGTTTAACATCTGATCAGATCCCCTCCATACTTTCTAATCTATATGTCCCAGAGGAGTACAGTTTCACGTTTCAGCAGCATAGGTCGATTAAGAAACAAATTTAGGGTCTGAGGCCCTCAACTGATCAGTGCTGTTTAATGGTTAACTCAGTTGATCTAACAATTACGGCAAATAATGTAATAATAATAATAAATTACAATAAATAATAATAAGAACCACGAGTAATAATTATAGTTTAGTAATCCGCATAGAAAGGCTATCTAATTCAGAAATAATAAACCATTGTCCACGCTTAAATGAGCATGAGAGCTGATACGATATGAGCCCTTACAACGTTTTTAGTTACTTAAGGCAAACTACTACAAACTTTTAGTAGTATGGCATTTAGGAAGTTGGAATATAGGTTAGATGATCGTGATTTTTAAAAAGTAACAATAATGACCACCTAGCATCATTCAAATTTATTACATTGGTTTCAACGCATTTGAAAATACACTTCAATTTTTTTAACTCTTGCAGGAATCTATTTGCGGTGGAACTCTGGTATCAGGCCAATGGGTCCTCACAGCCGCCCACTGCGTGAAAAAAAGGTTGTATGTAACCATAGGAGAGCACAACTTGGCTGTTAAAGACGACAAAGAAATTCGACTAAGGGTAAAGTTACAATTTAGATCTATAATATTGATTATATATTACAGTTACTCCCCCTTAATGAAACGTAATCCAAGCTAAGCAGTTATAACAATATTCATCCCATCATGTTAAAAATGTTAGTAATGGCATTCAAAATTCGGAAAATTAAACCCCCTCTTCAATTTTTTTTTAAATAATAAAACGCATTTACGAATCAAGAAGGGACGCGCTACATCCTCCCCAACCAGATGCAGCATAGATCATGAGCGACTGAATGAGCGCATAGTATACCAATCTACGTCTATCAATATCTAAAAAGTTCCTCAGCTCCCTACACACATGGATCATCATCGAGGATGTCACTTTTTTCAGGTGTTTGTCCCATCTTAGGTTCTGATCAACTTCCATGCCTAGGTATCGAACAGAAGCAACTTGTTGTATTACTTCACAGTAGCACTGAAGGTTATCTGTACATTCCGGTACATGGCATTTTAGGTTCTTTATCTGTGGGATATCACTTTCTCTAAACGCGAAAGTTAAGAAATTAGTTTTAGAAAAATTGATCTTCATTCCCATACTTTTAAGACAATGAAGGATTTTGGTCAGACATGATTCAGCTTTTATGATGACTTGTTCCCAGGAGTTACCCGTTATTATAAAGGCTATGTCGTCAGCAAAAGACACTGACTCTCCTTCAGACTCCATGTTAAGAAGTCTGTTCATGAATACTATAAAGTAAATCGGCCCGAGGACAGTTCCTTGAGGGATTCCACAGTTACAAAATTCATGGTCACTAATAACATCATCAACGTTAGTAAAAGTGATCTATCCTCCAGATAACTTGCAGTCCACTTGATAAAACCTCGGTTGACACCAGTTTGTTCTACTGCGGAGATTAGTTTTGAATGTGCAACAGTATCGAAGGCCTTGGCTAAATCTTGATATATACACATTACCTTCTCTCCCGCATCTAATGCACGCAATATAGTCTTCGTCATAAAACAAATTGCATCATCAGTGCTCCTACCTTTTCGAAACCCAAACTGCCTATCACTGATTTTCCCCTGACTCTCCAAATACTGCACAAAATACACTTTAGCCAAACGCTCAATGATTTTAGCAAAGACAGATAAGAGAGAAATCTGTCGATAATTTGTCAAATCTTCTGGATATGACCCCCTCAATACCCCCAATACCCAATACCCCCCTTCAATACCCCCTTTGAGACAATTTTGGAGAAATGGAAAGGGCTAGAAATTGAAGTCACAACACTCAAAACATTGCCCCCGACGCGATTCCTGCTTAGGTCATGATAACCGATCCTCCTTTCCCTCTATGGCTAATATTCACAAAACATTGTTAGGGAAGATAGAGAAAGAAAATTCTGAATTTTTAAATTATTTGTTTCAATTTCCAACCAACTTTATCTAAGAATCAAGCCAAGGCATATCTGCTAAAGGAAAAATCTCAATTGCGTAATCAATTCATCGAGTGAGTTAGCAAAACTTTATCCATGGAAAATTACTAGTAATTTCTTTATAACCAATTCTCAATGAACAATATCAACGAATCAATTGCAGATTTTTACAACTATAACACGAGACCAGCACAAGTATATAACGCTATTTAATCCCTTTCTAATTCAATTTTGTGAAACTCGTCCGATTCCTTTATCAGTGTAATTTTCCATACGTATACTTCCTACTATTACAGAGCTGAAGTGGAAGAGTGGTGTTATACTCCAGAGTAATATTAAAAGGTCAAATCCCCGTTTAGTTTATGAATGAATAATATTATTGTCCAACATTATTAATATACCTTCAGTCTCATCTATATGTGTGAATCCACCACAACACTTACCAGTTGTGAGATAGGCGAAAATCGGTCAGGTCGTTGAATAAGCGTCTCACTACCGAAAGCGGTCAAAAAGAGTAAAAGAATGAATGCACTGTACTGGGACACGAAGATCCGACTATTGGCTCGGCTCAAATTGGATGATATACCACCATTTTGTGGCTTGGCATCTTTTGTTGGCGTAATATCTTTTTTGGTAGGATATTATTCTCCTGTTGTTTTGTGACTACCAGCTTGGATATCACGCAACGCTTCTCTCGCACAACGCTTGTCTCATCCTTGACAGAAGGGTGGGAGAAAACATTTTCTCCGCTCTTTCTTCGTAGGATCTCGGCCCCATATTTCTCTGGTCCATGGAGACCAGAAACTGTCTCAACGAAATTGTCAATCTTTTCGTAGTAGATAATTGAATGAGAAGATAACCACCAATTCCTTAATGGTTTCTGTCCAACGAAAATTAGAGGAACATTATTCAGCGATGGGGGGACAGAATCGACCAGCAGATGACTGCCCCTTTTAGTGGTTGATTCAACCCCTTCAACATCACTTGCATAATACAGAACTGTTTTAACGAAATTTATTATTTTTCTCTTAGTACGAAATTGAATAAGAACCAATCACCAATCACCAATTTCTAAGTGGTCGCTGCCCAGCAAAAATGACAGAAGCAGTAAAAAAGAGTCCAGCAGCATTTATTCTACACCATCTATGCTAGTTGCATATCACAGTCATGTGTGACTAAAACATGAAAACATGTGCTTTTGCTAGAACAACTAAAGACGATTATCAATCAATACATAATGATTATAGATAGATGGTCGCAATTACATGGAGCAAAACATGAAGGTGTTTGTTTTGTTTTTTTTTTTTTTTTTTTTTTTTTTTTTTTTTTTTTTTTTTTTTTTTTGTTTGTTTTGTTTTTTTACATTTTATGTTTTTGATACGTCACGAAAATTGACTGACGAAAATTGCTCACGAAAATATTCTGATGATTTCCGCTTACAACCGAGTCGTTGCTAGGGAAATGGTACTTCGTCGTTTTTCATCCCACAAAATTCGTTGACCATTCGTTCGAAAGCTCTCGATTTATCCAACCATATTATGTTAACTACTGCGAAGTGCGTGGCCAACAAAAGCTGAGTTATGAGCATGGTTATTTGAATAATTGTGTACGCTCAGGTGATCATTCTCAATAATTGATATTGTGAACATGATTGCAAACGCTTGTTAATTTCTGATGATTTCATTGAGCTGGTGTTTCGATGATTTGATTCATAGCAGGTGATCCGAGTATTGCGGGAACGGTTTGATTTGTGAAGCGGTGTTTAAATCATTTTAATAGGTAATTTCTATACTTTACACTCTAGGAAGCTGTTATTTCGTATTTAGCCTCTTTAGGACATTTACTTGACGATTCCAAGGGTCCGGATCAGATGAGAAGCTCTTAAAACTAATTTCTATGCTTTACACTCTAGGAAGCTGTAATTTCGTATGTAGCCTCTTTAGGACATTCACTTGACAATGCCCAGAGTCCGGATCAGATGAGTCGCTGTTGAAGCTAATTTCTATGCTTTGCTCTATAGGAAGCTGTAATTTCGTATGTAGCCTCTTTAGTGGCTCTTAGAGCTTGCATACGAGTCAGTAATACATACGAGTCTGCAACTAAAAACACAAAATGTCCAAATGTCCCAATGTGTTGCAGTTTTTTTTTTTAATGCGAAAATCGAATTTAATTTATCTTTTTTTCTGCAAAAATTGCCGGTTAACGCCGACTGACAGCTTATGAATGACTATGAACTACCTATGTAACATTTTCGAATGTGGTTAGGTGGTTGATTCTGTCCCATTGTCCTGTTTTTAGTAATAATATATCATCAATAATGGTAATCACACCAACAATTACCTACTATCTAGGTTTGATAATTTACTTAAGTATATTATATTGCAGATTGTATTGGTTGATCATATTATTACATATGTGAATAAAAACACCCAGAGCAGTAACAGCTAATGTTTCGTGTACTGTTACACGAACAATCTACTAGCTTGATCGCAGCACCTCTATCAAATGTTCTGATTTGTACTCTCAGGTGAGGAAGTCGGTGATACATCCGGACTACGACCCAGCAACTGTCAACAACGACGTGGCTCTACTGAAATTGCCGAAAGTGACGTCTGCCAATCTGGAATCCCGCGTCGTGTGCCTCCCGCGTCCCTGGCAACCTCTGCCCACTCACCAGCTCTGCACGATATTGGGGTGGGGGAAAAGGGGCAACGGTGATTCGTATGGTACTGACTTGCTCCACGAAGCTCAGGTAAATACTAGAAAACAATAACTTATTATATCAAATGGTGGTAAATGAATTCAATTCAATTATATTATATAACCCGTACGTATTACAAGGAGTTCCTTAAATACATATTAAAAATAGCACATGATATCTTGCCTTCATTTCTGCTTCAACAAACAATGTTAGACTTTTACGTATGATGTATCAAATAAGTACCTATATAGGACTCCATAATTTACGTATAATAAATGAGCACTGCAGAGTTAACATAGATCACAATCAATATTGCCTACACTCCACTGCCAAATTTCAATAACAATCCCGAGTCATTGCCGAAATTTCCAAAGCAATCACTGATGTTCGTTCTATCTCTTGTAGATTTTCATCTTCTTCTTGACCTGTATTCTGGAAATGTTGGGAGAGGGTGGAGGAGGAGTATTCAGATTAATCTCAACTTCTGACCCAGTAGATGTAGAATCCTCCAACGTACTTCGTCCATAGTGAATTATAAGTTTTTTTCCATCAACCAATAGTTCATCTCCAATCAAGACGGCATGCTTCCCGTCTTTTCTTACTTAAAACAACTTGGGCAAGAGATGCTTCCTAAATTCCTGTGTTGTCTGTCTGAAATCGGATGTATTAAATTGGGATCCCTTGAACTTGTAAATGTTCTGGCGTACTTTAGATTTAGAGAAATTATTAGCAAAATGAATGTGAACTGGTCTACTTCTAGAAGGTTGGATTGTGCCTAAACTCCTTACACCTATAACTTCATAACCCTTAAGAACGCAATTTAATTCCGTTCTAAAAATATCCATCACCTTCCTTTTTAGAATATTCATGTTTTGTTTCCCTTCTAGAACGTTGTGAAGAATATGATCGTTTCTGTAGTCCGTGCGCCGGTTCTGTTTCGTATCATTTTTTTCAGATAACGCCAAATTGTTTTCTATACTGTCAACTCTCATATTCCTATTTTTACGAACAAGATGGCTGCCTTTTTTTCTTGGCTGTTAGCGATTTCTTGCAACAGAGCATGTACCATTGTGTTCAAAACATTTGTATGTTCCTTAAAAATGCAGACGCAGTTTTGAAGTTTGGTTGTGATTACGTCTAGGCAATTAAATGGTGGTATCACTACTTGTGATGAGGAAAATTATAGTTTACAATTGGCTATGCAAGTGTAGGAGGCCAGCGCTGTACTGCCGTCGAGTAGGTAGTCACCTGCCGTCACCTGATGGCAGGCGACCACTTCCTATACTCAAGTTACTCACCAGAAATCCCAACATTCCAATAGACCGCACTGTTCATGATCATGACCATGGAACAAGGTTTGGAAGGGTGGAGGTTTGGAAACTTAGTAAATCCTAAATCAGCTCAAACTATAAGAAACCCACCTTATATTTTTTAATGGTCAATTTACGGAAAACTAAGATCCTCGCTATTTCACTCTCACACTGCCTCTCGCAAACAATGCATATACCTATTAATGAATGGTGAAACTTAGATGGAGCAAATTAATATGAGGCTGTTATTTATCAATAGAAATTACGTTAGCGAATTTTCGTAGAAATGACGCTATTGAAATGGCTCCAATAATTTTAAAATCAAAATTTTAAAATCTTTTGAGGCATTCTGAAACGAATTCAAGAGTTTAACCCTTTTTCATGTATATATTTATTTATTTACTAGCCGCTCCGGCTCGCTACGCTCGCCTCCACGTCCAGCCGGGGGGCAAGCCCCCCGGACCCCCCATTAAATTGCTCGCTTCGCTCGCAGAGTGTGGCATATAGGGAATGTTGCTCGCTTCGCTCGCAAAGTGTGGCTGTATACATGTGATGTATTACAATTGAAACATGTAGGGGATGTTGCTCGCTTCGCTCGCAAACGGTAGATCTCTAAGGGTAGGTTTAACTTCTGTAGGGGATGCTGCTCGCTTCGCTCGCTTGAGGAAGTTATACTGCCCACCCAACTTGGCAGACGTTTTTTTCAGTTGGGAATTCTTACAAACAAATTAAATCTTATAAAACTACGTGGAACCACGAAAAGTTTATTCGGGGATGTTGCTCGCTTCGCTCGCAAGGTATTGCTGTATATGTGTAGGAAAAAGTCCGTATTTATTCTGTTGAAATGGCTCTCGCTTCGCTCGCAAGGTACCTATGTGTACCTGCTCCAACATTGTGAAACACCTGAGTCATCGAACCCCAAACACGTCTTCTATGAGCCTTCTCGCGTCCACGGCACAATTAATTCTCATTTTAACTTCTGTAGGGAATGTTGCTCGCTCCGCTCGCTTGAGGAAGTTATACTGCCCACCCAACTTGGCAGACGTTTTTTTCTGTTGGAAATTCTTACAAACAAATTAAATCTTATAAAACTGCGTGGAACCACGAAAAGTTTATTAGGGGATGTTGCTCGCTTCGCTCGCAAGGTATACCTGTATATCCTTGAGGAAGTTATACTGCCCACCCAACTTGGCAGACGTTTTTTTCTGTTGGGAATTCTTACAAACAAATTAAATCTTATAAAACTACGTGGAACCACGAAAAGTATATTAGGGGATGTTGCTCGCTTCGCTCGCAAGGTATACCTGTATATGTGTAGGACAAAGTCCGTATTTATTCTGTTGAAATGGCTCTCGCTTCGCTCGCAAGGTATACCTGTATATGTGTAGGACAAAGTCCGTATTTATTCTGTTGAAATGGCTCTCGCTTCGCTCGCAAGGTGGGTACCTATGTATACCTGCTCGCCTCGCAACATTGTGACATCGAACCCCTTGACGTCTTCGTAGAGCCTTCTCGTGTCCGGGGCACAATTAATTTCTCATATTAAACGCTTCCCTCGCTTCCGCTCGCAATTTGACTTACTTCCCGTCACTTTTTTCGATATCCGATTTCGGATTCAGATTCGGCGGGATCAAAGCTGTATTTCGCCCGCGAAAACCGTTCCGAAAAACGTACCTTTATGGGGTATATTTTAATGGGAAAAAACGTAGTTTTTCGTCGGACTTTTTGAGAAAACACGGTCCGTACTCTCGCATTTTTTTGACGCATTTCCCGATACTTTTTTCGCGATCCGATCGCGCCGTCGTCTTCCTCGTTCAAAAACCTACGAAACCGGTATTTTTCCGGAATTTTCGACGGCCGTTTAGAGGGGTAGAGGAAGCGGGGAAGTCCAAAAAGCGCACATTAATTCTTACTTCGACCCCCCTCCCGCCCTACGGCCCATGGTTCGGCTGGGATTAGACAATTTTAAATTCGCTTATACACCCTATCGGAAAATCCCAAGAAGATCCCCCCACTCGTAGACTCCCCCCACTCAGCCGTTTGGCCGTGCATAGACAGACGACAGACAAACAAACAGACGGAGTTTCATTCTTATAAAATAGTATTGATTTAGATGTATGTTCATTTCAGAGAATAACTCTCCTTAGAATTGAGGTAAAAATTCCGTTCTTCCACCAAAAAATCAAGCTCTTCAAGTAAAAGGATGAGTTCGTTGGCCAGCACTTTTTCAGCGCATTAAATTAGTCAAATTTCAAAAATTTGCTGGAAAAATCATTAAAAATGCCTATAAACTGCTGAACATTGTTAAATTTATATTTTTTAGCTGAATATTACGCAAATGAAGTTTATTAACTATGAATTAGATCATTAAAAATTTTATTTAAAAAATTAGGCTGAAAATTTAATTAAATTTCGTTGAAATTTTCTCTAAAAAATCTATAAAAGCTGCAAAAAAGATGAAAATCCAAAATTTCTTTTTTAATAGCAGATTATTATTTTGATTAGGTTTTTGCCATAAAATTAATAGTTGAAAATTTCTTGACACTCAAGAAGCTCATTTTATAAACAAATTTATTTAACATTATACAATACGATAATTAAGGAAAATTCGCTCATACGATCATGCGGCATGACTAGAACTTTTTTTTGTAATTTGAATAAATTTTCTTCTCTCTCTCTCTCTCTTCTCTCTCTCTCTCTCTCTCTCTCTCTCTCTCTCTCCCTCTCTCTCTCTCTCCCTCGCAGAATGCGGTAGTGAGATTTGTGTATAGATTACGAATAGATGACCACATATCACCTTATCATAAAAAGCTAGGATGGCTGAAAATAAAAGAAAAATTTAAACTGGCCACAGCTACAATGTTGTTCAAAAACCTAAAATTTACCTGTTTACATGGCTGAGGATTTTAATTTCATGCTAGATGTCCATTCCAAACATACTAGACATAAGTTGCTACAAGTTCCTACACATAGATTAAGTATTTATAATAAGTCTTATTGTGTAAACGCAGTAAGATTATATAATATATACAATGAATTATTTGATAAGAGTTTGTCACTGAAGGCATTTAAGAATAATTTCATGAGAAAATTGAGAGAAAATTATATTTGAAGAAGTCAGTTTTGTTTATTCTCTAGTCGTGAATAATTTTTTAAGTGGTAATTAATTTTAGATTAAGTAAAATATTGGTATAATGTGAATAGAGAAAGTTTATAATTCAAGTGAGTAAATTTCAAGAAAGACAATTATTATTTTTCTATTTTGATATATTCAGTTTTTACTATTGTAAAACGATTGAACGAGGATATGTACCTAACCCTTTCAGGGTTACTGTAAGAGAGGACCTCATGGTCCTATGTAACCCTGATCAATAAACAAACAATTCAATCAATCAATCAATCAATTTAATCTCTCTCTCTCTCTCTCTCTCTCTCTCTATGTCTTGTACTGATTCTCAAATACGAATACTTAACTGAATTAATTATAAGTATTATAACAACATCACTTATTATGTCAACTCCCTAACACTCATTTGTTTGACAGGTGCCAATAGTGTCAACGCAAGCCTGCAGCCGAGTCTACGAGCCGCAAATCGTCACCTCCAACATGTTCTGCGCCGGCTACCGGAAGGGGCGGCGAGACACCTGCTCCGGCGACTCCGGCGGCCCCTTGCTCTGCGGCGACGACCTCGACCGCTGGACCGTTTTCGGGATCACGAGCTTCGGGGAAGGCTGCGGCAAGAAGGGCAAATACGGGATCTACACCCGGCTCCCGAATTACGTCAGATGGATCCAGAGCGTGATCGGAGCTTGATCAACGACGTGGGCTGACGCTTGATGGGTTCAACTTGATCCTCGGGTTACAAGACCGAATAAACCCGTCGGCTGAAATAGATTTCCCATCAACAACTTCCCTGGCAGGAGACTTTTCCTCCTTCCTGACCTTTCTGTGACACTTGAAGTTGGTTTCGAAAGTTTCGCAACTTTGAACGGAGCACATAATGTCGGCATCACTTGATAAATACCTATTGATCTTGCGGATAATTTATTATTAGCCATTTTTACCTTCCATCGACAACAATTTTCCACGAAATCTATGAAAAACCAAAAAAATGTTAACACGCTCTAAAATCGGATATGATTCTCTAGAAAACTGGAATTAAACAATACCTATCGCTAAAATACGTAATAATTGTTTCGTAATGACATGAAAAAGCTACACAGCTCGACTAAAAAATATGCAGGTCAGAGTAGGTACTAGAAAGTGCAAGTCTTGCAACAATATTGCGTTAGCAAATTTTCGTCAATTATCGCATTAGTTATATTACGTTTCATGGTTTTGAAATTTTAAGTCTTCAAGTGCAAAGATATTGTTAACTACCAATTTTATGGTTAAAAATACTCATTCTAAATAATGTTCTACGATACAAAAGTGAGTTTGTATTTTGTACCTTAGTTTGGAAAATATCGCTCTCTAATCCGAGAACTAAATAAGATATCGCAATTCTGGTTTCACCATCGTGTTCAGCACTAAAGAATCTATTAAATGAGGTGTCACCCAGCAAAAAAATGGAAACTTTTTTTCCCAAGCACCCCAATACTTCCCTCCGTTGGGTAGACCAAGATTTTTTGGATTTTTCCCCACTGATTTTTATTTGTTTAAAACTTAGTATCCGGCACCCCAAAATCGCTCTCCAAGTTTCGCTTCGTTATCTCAAAAATTGTGAGAAAAAAGCATAACAAACTCATCCTTTCATTTGGAAAGATTGATTTTTTGCCGCAAGAACGGAATTTTTATATCAATCTTAGGGAGCGTTTTCGTCTGCAGTGACACACACATAGGTATTTAGACCTATGAAATAGCGTTAAACTCTAGGAATCGTTTTAGAATGCCTCAAAACGGAGTTCACTGAAAAGAGTTTTCGAAAATGTTCATTTTAACATTCTTAGAGCCATTGCATTATCTTTATTTTCTACAAAATTTTTCTAAAAGTGCTTGCATTTGCAGGAGCTAAGTGGAGTTCAATTCATCATTTAATTCATCATTTTCAACTGTTTTAATTCTTTTTCATTAAGTTCAAAACTAGATAATCACAATCTACATACATCTTTGGGTTCATCACCCAGGAATGAATAAAGTATGATAGTTGCAGGAGGGAATATTTAACATAATTATTAAACATGGAAATTTCACAGGTTTAAATCGTCCAAACCGATCCAGGAAATCTGTTTGCATTTCAGTGACCTAGTAAGCCTACAGATTCACTGATACTTTCCTTGGACTTTCACTCTCGTGCTTCTCATTTTCGGAGCCCCATTCTGACAAGTTACATAGGTAACAAATTCATCAGAACATGTTTGATTAAAAAACTTGTCTTCTACTATTCAAACATCATAATGAAACTTTCGCGAAATATAATCGATATTTATACATCAATTTATATATCTAAAATTGCTGATCGGGTCACGTTACCTTTCACAGAATGTGAATAACAGTGCCATACATTTTTAAAATGGATTTATTATTGTGCTGGGAATCAGTTGAGAAGCAGTATCATGCAGAAACAGCTATTCGGGCTTCAATGATAGGATGTTACTACACAGAAGCTAAACAATATGTTATTATCACAACTTTGTAATATTATTACGGCAACAAATAAAATTAATCAAAGCATCACCTAAAAAATAAAAGAAGTCTGACACTCGGACATTCTTGTTCTATAGTTTTTTAAATTGTAATTTTGAATGCTTACTTGTAGAATCAATGGATGCCATGTAATGTCTCTGAATAAATTACGATTAAATGCACGTTACTTAGTACCAATCGAGATGAAAAAGTATTATGAAACGATTAAAACAATGAATTAGTTGTGAAGTTCGTGTACTTATAAGCCGGCTTCGTCAATCAATATTTTATGATTCTAACGGAGATGTAACAATAGAGACGTATCTATTTTGTTGGTTTAATCAAATACTCAAATGCAATTTTTTTGTGTATACAGGCTTGCCATGAACGTAGCAATGAAAGGATTACGTTTAAGGTTGTTTAAGTTTGGTTAAGATCCCTCACTCGAGTGCATTGATTGTAACCCCATTGCTTGTTTTACACACTACCCAGTAATCCCGATCCTGTACCAGTAAAGCTTCACTAAGATTCACAAGAGTCATCTTGAAGACTATAACTCAGTGCATTTGGCTGCCACAACTTCAATGAAGTTGAACAATTTCATACCAACATATTTTACAATACTGTATATTAATTTTTGATTGGTGCTTCCTCCCTTTATGAAGTTACAATTCTGTGTATGACACTGTATGTTGCTTCCACAACATCATAATAATACTTTTTTTTAAAGTATAATTATTTATTAAAATAATGTAAGGAGAGATACTATGTACGTATAAATGAGAACATTCAAATAAGTCCCTAATTACTTTCACTACCTATACCAATCCTACATAAACGACATTGCTGTTAGCCAAATAATTATGATGTACAATGTAAAAAATAAACAACTACTATGACCGTCTAAGTTTACCTTATTTCGCCTCGAGTCTGTTACCATAGTATTACCTAATAGTAAAAAACCTTATTAACTGCAGTAATCTTGGTGCTGAATAGGGAATAGTTTTAACGTAGCTGAGGTTGAAGAAATCGGGACGCTTTTATCAGTACCTAGGTATTGCTTTAAAAAAAGGCTTATTTCTATTTTTTTTTTTTAAAAAATAATAATAATTAAATAAAAAGTGCTAAAAATTCTCTCCTGTTCGCCCAAAGGAATTGAAATTTGATAGGGCGACATCAAGATACGAATAAAATTTTAGGCTCCTTCCTCATCAGTTGAGTGTGCTAAATTCTCTTCTTTTCAACCTAGAATTGTGAAATTTGACAGGGAGCCTCCAGGACATTATGAGATGAATGCAATGACGGGTTCCAACCAGATCACCTGACTTAGCAGAAGGAAAAGAAAGAGGAACAGCTTAGAATTAAGAGGTATCGTTTACTAATTGCTTTAATTATTGCTATTTGTAACCATGACTGTACGAATAATGGGTGCCGGTTCAATACGCACCCCACAGATCCCGAGCGCCCCACGCTCAAACTGTGTGCGCCCCACAATAGCCTCACTCTTTCCTGTCCAGAAGTAAACACCGTGTTGACAAATACTTCGCCAGTTAGTACAATCGATGAGTGTGGAAGGTGTTTCTTTATCGCAAATACAAAGGGCAACGAACTATCTAGGTACATCAACATGATTTCCATTCCTTTTGGAGTGATCAGTTATCTTCTGAATTCAACCGGTCCGCTATGCTGCTCCGTGACTTTTACGAACGTATAGGGAAAAACGATGATTGTGCGATTATTATTTTACGTGAACACGATATTTTGGATTCGGATCCGGAAGGAGCTTGTCATAAGTGCGGTGGCGGAATGACGGCTCAGCTGGTAGGTATATTATAAAAGAGAAAATTGTTTGTTTGTTTGTCCACTCTAAATGTCCAAACGGTTGCACTCATTCCTATGCGGGGGGGGGGGGGGGGGGTCGTGGGTAAAGAACTTGCGATACCAAATTCAACGATACCAAAACGATTTTGGTGGGTTGAGCGGAGCAGTATTTATTCGTGAAGATAGATCATCAAAAATTGTTGATCAAAACGCACTATTAACTGCAGCAAAGTTGGTCGGGAATAGTTTTATAACGAAGGTCATATTGAGTTGGTTACATTGAGGGGACGCTTGGATGATAAATTAATTAGGTACTACAAGTTGAAACTTGATTGCTGAAATTGGAATTGAAGCCTTTTAGGGACTGATGGGTAATATACTCGTAAAATATTTCTGAACTGTTTATTTTTCAAGGAGTATTGAAAAAAAAACAATTTTCAAACACATATCAATGTTGGCGGATATGCAATTGGGCAAGATAAGCGAGCTAGTACTGCTTCTTGTATACCTTTATAAATAACTGACTCTGTTCTATTCAATTTGAAATGCGGAACTTCGTAGTAATTACGCACTGCTTCCGCTTCCTCTGCTGCCATTCACCGCCAATCCTAAGAAGCATACCTAGGCCGCTCTCGCTCTATGTCAATTGCAGCGTTGGTCTGAACAGGATGCTTCTGCCAGACGTGGGCCCCGCTTGGAACTGAAGGCTCTCTTGTAATGGGTACACTGGTGGGCATTCACTGGGGCAGTAGATGAGGAGGAGGGATAGGATGATGAGAAAGAAGAAGATGGAGAGGAAGACCGACGCCCCTGCCTGGAGCGTCCCCGAGCCCCTCCCCTAAGACCCGCTTGCCAAAAGGCTGGCGGGGGTTATGAGGGAGTTGTAACGGGGGAGACACATAAAGAAGGGTTGGGAGACCCGTTGACACGAGCCTCCCCCCTAATCGCCAGCAGGTCATTCTGCCACCGTCTGTTAACCTAGAGAGTGCCTAGGTTGCACGACGGGGACGTATGACCATGACTTGGGTCGGGATATGGAGGAGCTACAAAGAGAGAAAAACACCAACAGTTACCCTACCACAGTAACCCTACATACATACATAATTAAATACATATACATATGAAAAATCTTTTAACTCTAGGATTCGTTTCAAAATGTATCAAAACTGATTTCAACGAAGAAATTGTTTGAAAATATTGATTTTAAAATTTTTGGAGCCATTGCAATAGCTTCATTTTCTACGAAAATTTGCTGATTATACACTTATCAAATTAAATTGCCACTCGAATGTAAAACTTTTGTACCAATTGTTGGTAAACAACTAAATTACAACTACTTTGGTTTCGAAGGAATCGGAACGATTATTTGTACCTATCTACTTACTCTTATTAGGTCTAGAACATTTTAGACTTTGTCAGTATCACTCTCGAATAATCTGTTGCACATATATTTTGATATTGTACCCATACTTATCCTGATATTTCAACAACAAGGACATGAGGAACCTAGAACACTCAAGTACAATGCGGTCAGTGACATGGAACAAAAGCCAACATTTTGGTGGACCAATGTCCTCGGCTGCTTTACTGAAAGCCGTTTCAACTGTTGGGGCGATGGGGTTAACCAAGTCCAAAATCGGACGTCGAGCGTCAAAAGCTCTTCCGAAGTGGAACCCAAAGCTGGTTTTCGAATATGGTCCATCTAGTTACAGAGGTTTGACGTTGCACAGGAAAATCAAAATCGCGCCATATGCAGGTAAGATCCTAAACATATTGTTGATGGTATAGGCAAAAGAATAATATTCTTCGTATCAAAAGCTACAAATTATTATTCACCACTAGATAGAGATATATCCCTTCTGTGCTGATCATTGGCTATCCCCCATAGTTACCGCTAAAAATTTAAAAAATCCAACATTAAAAAAAAAACTAAAAACTTGTTAGTTGAAGTGTACCTAAACAAAGTTATAACAGAGTCGGGGAGATCTGCAATGTAACCATTCGACTCAATATGAAAAACGCTGCCAATTATTACACAGAGGTTTATTAATTCTGTATTGAATACCCCTTCTCCGAAGAAGTCTACAATGTTATCATTACGAAGTCTATTATACATTTTCTGAATATGTTGATGCCTACTGAAGAGAAATTAAATAACTCAAATAACTTACACGCTTTCCTAGTATTTAACACGAGGACGAACGCCAACGAACTCATCCTTTCATTCGGAAAACTTGATTCGGAAAATAACATAGGGAATTTTTTGTTGGGAATTAGTTGGAGGATCGAACCTTATCCAATGGTGCACCAAAAAGTAAGAGACCCTGTATGTATTCACCGCACCTACGGGATTCCTCCGGCTTGTACAGACCTTTTGTGGCGTTCTTTTTCCTTTATTGTTAGGTACTTTCTAATGGTGACCAAATCAATAGCCCATAGTTGTGAATTTTTTTCTGGCGTATATCTACAGAAATTCTGATCAATTTGTGCTTATTTTTTGCAGAGCATTTTCAAAAGAAATACCCTGATATAAGGGTTTTCTATCACCCAACCTCAGAATACAATCGAGTCTGCGTGAAGCTGTTGAGCAACATCGTGTGTAAATTCAGCTTTTCTAGCTTGACACATACCGGGTCTTCCAGCATAACGTCTCAACCAATTTACAAACAAATTGACAAAGCCATTCAGCGTGTACTTGGATTATCTAACTCGTTATCGACACCATTCAGGGACCCGATTTGTCTGATGACGCACAATTTGGACATTGACTACAATATCCCATGGTACCGAACTCAATTCCCATCAGTTTCTGCCTTCAGCCGCCCACGCACAAGCGAATATACTGTGCCATCTCATCATAGACACACGGTGTCGTTCGACAGGGGAAATATGGCAGCTATGCACTGCCAAGTGCAGTGGGACAACAGTAAAACTTCCGTGAGGTTATGGGAGAAATTCAAACGGAAGGTCGAACAGTCGACAGGCTACGATACGATGATGGATAATGAGGCTCCTCTCCTGGGCATTGAAGAGTCATTTGGTATAAAAAAGGAAGTCGCTACTCAATAGAATCGTGAAAAATGATTATCACGGGTATGGAATCCTTACAAAAATCGTGAAATGCGAGGGTTCAATAAATTAGTATGTTCGGCGTGCAATAGAATTGATTTCACTAATTGAATAACATTACTGAATAGTGGTAAGATACATTGAATACATTTACATATATTAAAATACTAGCTGTGCCCGCTCGCTTCGCTCGCTCATCCGAGACATGAATGTAGATCACAGTGTCAGTAGATAGGTACTGTTAGAGAAATACTATCTACAGTATAGTAAATACTATCTACTACAGTCAGAGAGGCTCCTAACCAGAACCCCGTTCAAAAAACGCAGTATAAGTACATTTGAAAAGCTGAATAGGAACAAAATAAGCTAAAGGGCCCAATCAGCTGATTATAATGGTTTCTCAAGTTGTAATATCACACTACCCGAAGACGTCCCATTTCAATTTTTATGATCTCAAGTTCAATTGGAACAAAATTAGGTATCCCTGCTGATTAGGGCGATTCTTCAAGTTGTAAATTGTACTCTAACGCACCCAGAGAGATCCCGTTCTAAAGTTTTACATCTCAAGTTGAATATAGGTTCCAAATTAGCTTCAGAGTTCACTCTGCGGATTAGAGTGATTCTTCAAGCTGAAATTATACACTGCGGCACCCAGACAGGGAACTTGCGTTCCGAAGTTAAGCATTTCTATTGAATAGTAACAGAGTCAGTTATTTATAAAGGTATACAAGAAGCAGTACACGCTCGCTTATCTTTCACGCCCAATTGCATATCCACCATCATTGATATACGTTTGAAAAATTTTTTTTTTTCAATACTCCTTGAAAAATAAACAGTTTAGAATTATAATTACCCATCAGTCCCTAGAAGGCTTCAATTCCAATTTCAGCAATCAAGTTTCAACTTGTACCTAATTAATTTTCCATCAAGCGTCCCCTCAATGTAACCAACTCAATATGACCTTCGTTATAAAACTATTCCTGACCAACATTGCTGCAGTTAATAGTGCGTTTTGATCATCAATTTTTGAAGGTCTATCTTCACGTATAAATACTGTTCCGCTCAACCCACCAAAATCGTTTTAGTATTGTTGAATTTGGTATCGAAAGTTCTTTACCCACGAACCCCCCCGCATAGAAATGAGTGCAACCGTTTGGACATTTTAGAGTGGACAAACAAACAAACAATTTTCTCTTTTATAATATTCCTACCAGCTGAGCCGTCATTCCGCCACCGCACTTATGACAAGGTCCTTCCGGATCCGAATCCAAAATATCGTGTTCACGTAAAATAATAATCGCACAATCATCGTTTTTTCCCTATACGTTCGTAAAAGTCACGGAGCAGCATAGCGGGCCGGTTGAATTCAGAAGATAACTGATCACTCCAAAAGGAATGGAAATCATGTTGATGTACCTAGATAGTTCGTTGCCCTTTGTATTTGCGATAAAGAAACACCTTCCACACTCATCGATTGTAGTAACTGGCGAAGTATTTGTCAACACGGTGTTTACTTCTGGACAGGAAAGAGTGAGGCTATTGTGGGGCGCGTATTGAACCGGCACCCATTATTCGTACAGTCATGGTTACAAATAGCAATAATTAAAGCAATTAGTAAACGATACCTCTTAATTCTAAGCTGTTCCTCTTTCTTTTCCCTTTGCTAAGTCAGGTGATCTGGTTGGAACCCGCCATTGCATTCATCTCAAAATGTCCTGGAGAGGCTCCCTGTCAAATTTCACAATCCTAGGGTGAAAAGAAGAGAATTTAGCTCACGCATCTGATGAGGAAGGAGCCTATAATTTTATTCGTATCTTGATGTCTCAGAGAGTCGCCCTATCAAATTTCAATTCCTTTGTCTTAGGGGAGGGGCTCGGGGACGCTCCAGGCAGGGGCGTCGGTCTTCCTCTCCATCTTCTTCTTTCTCATCATCCTATCCCTCCTCCTCATCTACTGCCCCAGTGAATGCCCACCAGTGTACCCATTACAAGAGAGCCTTCAGTTCCAAGCGGGGCCCACGTCTGGCAGAAGCATCCTGTTCAGACCAACGCTGCAATTGACATAGAGCGAGAGCGGCCTAGGTATGCTTCTTAGGATTGGCGGTGAATGGCAGCAGAGGAAGCGGAAGCAGTGCGTAATGGGATAAGCAATATCCCAGCCTTGTTTTCTTGCAAGCCCATTTTCCCTTGTGCATGCTTTCTGTCATTCTATCTCTTCGCCTGAGGCCCCACTACAAGCAGCTTGTCTAGGACGCCATCCTGGCAAATAGCCGTGGGGCCTCTCCCCCATCTCTTACAGGCGTGGGACAGCAGCCCGCGATTCAGCAATCTTCCCCCGGGACCTCTGGTCTTCTTAACAATTTGAAGACCAAAGTGTTGAGGCTTGGGAAACAGGTAGGTCGCATTGAAGGTTATGAGAGGATCTACCTGCAGGGACTGGCGAGGTGGGCTGTTGAGAGGCCTGATGGCTTGGAAGACGAGGTGGCGGCTTATATACATAGGATCTTCCCACAGGTTGGGGAAGCGACCATGGTGAGGCATCAGGGAGGAAATCCTCCTGTATTGGTGCCTCGTGGAGGTCGCAGGGCAGCCAAGCAAGCAAGGAGGTGGAAATACCAGCGGGTCCAGAAGTTGTGGAGGAAGCATCCGGCTCGTGCAGCTGCGGAGGTACTGGAGGGAGCCGGGGATGAACAAGTTTTATCCTCTCTGCAGGAGTTTGTGGAATTTTAGAAGCCAATCTTGAGTGCCCCCAGCTTCCACCAGGGATTCCTTACGCAGCATCATGTGCACGCCAGATGCTTCATTTCGATATCGTCGGTCGTTTTCCGCCACTTTCAAAAGATTCTGGCATCTTGCTTCAAGTTACTGGTGTCATGGGTGATGTCCAGAGAGCATTTTGGCCAGCAGATGGCACAGCGGAGAGCCTAACAGTTCTCCAAACTGTCATTTCACTGGCCCGCATCAAGAAACGGCATCTCCATCTTGCCGCTCTGGACGTCGCTATGGCCTTTGACACTGTAAGCCATTTTGCCCTGACCGACTGTCTTTGTGGTATCGGGGCCCCTGCTCGTTTAATTGAGTATGTTGCCTATCTGTACCATGAAAGTGTGAAAGTCCTCGAGGCAGGAGGTGAGATGTCAGGGGATGTCTTCATTGGACATGAACAACAAGGACATGAGGAACCTAGAACACTCAAGTACAATGCGGTCAGTGACATGGAACAAAAGCCAACATTTTGGTGGACCAATGTCCTCGGCTGCTTTACTGAAAGCCGTTTCAACTGTTGGGGCGATGGGGTTAACCAAGTCCAAAATCGGACGTCGAGCGTCAAAAGCTCTTCCGAAGTGGAACCCAAAGCTGGTTTTCGAATATGGTCCATCTAGTTACAGAGGTTTGACGTTGCACAGGAAAATCAAAATCGCGCCATATGCAGGTACGATTCTAAAAATATTGTTGATGGTATAGGCAAAAGAATAATATTCTTCGTATCAAAAGCTACAAGTTATTATTCACCACTAGATAGAGATATATCCCTTCTGTGCTGATCTTTGGTTATCCCCCATAGTTACCGCTAAAAATTTAAAAAATCCAACATTAAAAAAAAACTAAAAACTTGTTAGTTGAAGTGTACCTAAACAAAGTTATAACAGAGTCGGGGAGATCTGCAATGTAACCATTCGACTCAATATGAAAAACGCTGCCAATTATTACACAGAGGTTTATTAATTCTGTATTGAATACCCCTTCTCCGAAGAAGTCTACAATGTTATCATTAAACGAAGTCTATTTCACATTTTCTGAATATGTTGATGCCTACCGAAGAGAAATTAAATAACTCAAATAACATACCTACGCTTTCCTAGTAGTTAACACGATGACGAACTCCAACGAACTCATCCTTTCATTCGGAAAACTTGATTCGGAAAATAACAGGGAATTTTTTGTTGGGAATTAGTTGGAGGATCGAACCCTATCCAATGGTGCACCAAAAAGTAAGACACCCTGTATATATTCACCGCACCTACAGGGATTCCCCCGGTTTTATACAGACCTTTTGTGGCGTTCTTTTTCCTTTATTGTTAGGTACTTTCTAATGGTGACCAAATCAATAGCCCATAGTTGTGAATTTTTTTCTGGCGTATATCTACAGAAATTCTGATCGATTTGTGCTTATTTTTTGCAGAGCATTTTCAAAAGAAATACCCTGATATAAGGGTTTTCTATCACCCAACCTCAGAATACAATCGAGTCTGCGTGAAGCTGTTGAGCAACATCGTGTGTAAATTCAGCTTTTCTAGCTTGACACATACCGGGTCTTCCAGCATAACGTCTCAACCAATTTACAAACAAATTGACAAAGCCATTCAGCGTGTACTTGGATTATCTAACTCGTTATCGACACCATTCAGGGACCCGATTTGTCTGATGACGCACAATTTGGACATTGACTACAATATCCCATGGTACCGAACTCAATTCCCATCAGTTTCTGCCTTCAGCCGCCCACGCACAAGCGAATATACTGTGCCATCTCATCATAGACACACGGTGTCGTTCGACAGGGGAAATATGGCAGCTATGCACTGCCAAGTGCAGTGGGACAACAGTAAAACTTCCGTGAGGTTATGGGAGAAATTCAAACGGAAGGTCGAACAGTCGACAGGCTACGATACGATGATGGATAATGAGGCTCCTCTCCTGGGCATTGAAGAGTCATTTGGTATAAAAAAGGAAGTCGCTACTCAATAGAATCGTGAAAAATGATTATCACGGGTATGGAATCCTTACAAAAATCGTGAAATGCGAGGGTTCAATAAATTAGTATGTTCGGCGTGCAATAGAATTGATTTCACTAATTGAATAACATTACTGAATAGTGGTAAGATACATTGAATACATTTACATATATTAAAATACGGCTGTGCCCGCTCGCTTCGCTCGCTCATCCAAGACATGAATGTAGATCACAGTGTACCATCCCTTTAATTTCAGATTAATCAGTGTCAGTAGATAGGTACTGTTAGAGAAATACTATCTACAGTATAGTAAATACTATCTACTACAGTCAGAGAGGCTCCTAACCAGAACCCCGTTCAAAAAACGCAGTATAAGTACATCTGAAAAGCTGAATAGGAACAAAATAAGCTAAAGGGCCCAATCAGCTGATTATAATGGTTTCTCAAGTTGTAATATCACACTACCCGAAGACGTCCCATTTCAATTTTTATGATCTCAAGTTCAATTGGAACAAAATTAGGTATCCCTGCTGATTAGGGCGATTCTTCAAGTTGTAAATTGTACTCTAACGCACCCAGAGAGATCCCGTTCTAAAGTTTTACATCTCAAGTTGAATATAGGTTCCAAATTAGCTTCAGAGTTCACTCTGCGGATTAGAGTGATTCTTCAAGCTGAAATTATACACTGCGGCACCCAGACAGGGAACTTGCGTTCCGAAGTTAAGCATTTCTATTGAATAGTAACAGAGTCAGTTATTTATAAAGGTATACAAGAAGCAGTACACGCTCGCTTATCTTTCACGCCCAATTGCATATCCACCATCATTGATATACGTTTGAAAAATTTTTTTTTTCAATACTCCTTGAAAAATAAACAGTTTAGAATTATAATTACCCAGCAGTCCCAAGAAAGGTTCAATTCCAATTTCAGCAATCAAGTTTCAACTTGCACCTAAATAATTGTTCCATCAAGCGTCCCCTCAATGTAACCAACTCAATATGACCTTCGTTATAAAACTATTCCTGACCAACATTGCTGCAGTTAATAGTGCGTTTTGATCATCAATTTTTGAAGGTCTATCTTCACGAATAAATACTGTTCCGCTCAACCCACCAAAATCGTTTTAGTATTGTTGAATTTGGTATCGAAAGTTCTTTACCCACGAACCCCCCCGCATAGAAATGAGTGCAACCGTTTGGACATTTTAGAGTGGACAAACAAACAAACAATTTTCTCTTTTATAATATTCCAAAGTATTTGTCAACACGGTGTTTACTTCTGGACAGGAAAGAGTGAGGCTATTGTGGGGCGCACACAGTTTGAGCGTGGGGCGCGTATTGAACCGGCACCCATTATTCGTACAGTCATGGTTACAAATAGCAATAATTAAAGCAATTAGTAAACGATACCTCTTAATTCTAAGCTGTTCCTCTTTCTTTTCCCTTTGCTAAGTCAGGTGATCTGGTTGGAACCCGTCATTGCATTCATCTCATAATGTCCTGGAGGCTCCCTGTCAAATTTCACAATTCTAGGGTGAAAAGAAGAGAATTTAGCACACTCAACTGATGAGGAAGGAGCCTAAAATTTTATTCGTATCTTGATGTCCCGGAGGGTCACCCTATCAAATTTCAATTCCTTTGTCTTAGGGGAGGGGCTCGGGGACGCTCCAGGCAGGGGCGTCGGTCTTCCTCTCCATCTTCTTCTTTCTCATCATCCTATCCCTCCTCCTCATCTACTGCCCCAGTGAATGCCCACCAGTGTACCCATTACAAGAGAGCCTTCAGTTCCAAGCGGGGCCCACGTCTGGCAGAAGCATCCTGTTCAGACCAACGCTGCAATTGACATAGAGCGAGAGCGGCCTAGGTATGCTTCTTAGGATTGGCGGTGAATGGCAGCAGAGGAAGCGGAAGCAGTGCGTAATGGGATAAGCAATATCCCAGCCTTGTTTTCTTGCAAGCCCATTTTCCCTTGTGCATGCTTTCTGTCATTCTATCTCTTCGCCTGAGGCCCCACTACAAGCAGCTTGTCTAGGACGCCATCCTGGCAAATAGCCGTGGGGCCTCTCCCCCATCTCTTACAGGCGTGGGACAGCAGCCCGCGATTCAGCAATCTTCCCCCGGGACCTCTGGTCTTCTTAACAATTTGAAGACCAAAGTGTTGAGGCTTGGGAAACAGGTAGGTCGCATTGAAGGTTATGAGAGGATCTACCTGCAGGGACTGGCGAGGTGGGCTGTTGAGAGGCCTGATGGCTTGGAAGACGAGGTGGCGGCTTATATACATAGGATCTTCCCACAGGTTGGGGAAGCGACCATGGTGAGGCATCAGGGAGGAAATCCTCCTGTATTGGTGCCTCGTGGAGGTCGCAGGGCAGCCAAGCAAGCAAGGAGGTGGAAATACCAGCGGGTCCAGAAGTTGTGGAGGAAGCATCCGGCTCGTGCAGCTGCGGAGGTACTGGAGGGAGCCGGGGATGAACAAGTTTTATCCTCTCTGCAGGAGTTTGTGGAATTTTAGAAGCCAATCTTGAGTGCCCCCAGCTTCCACCAGGGATTCCTTACGCAGCATCATGTGCACGCCAGATGCTTCATTTCGATATCGTCGGTCGTTTTCCGCCACTTTCAAAAGATTCTGGCATCTTGCTTCAAGTTACTGGTGTCATGGGTGATGTCCAGAGAGCATTTTGGCCAGCAGATGGCACAGCGGAGAGCCTAACAGTTCTCCAAACTGTCATTTCACTGGCCCGCATCAAGAAACGGCATCTCCATCTTGCCGCTCTGGACGTCGCTATGGCCTTTGACACTGTAAGCCATTTTGCCCTGACCGACTGTCTTTGTGGTATCGGGGCCCCTGCTCGTTTAATTGAGTATGTTGCCTATCTGTACCATGAAAGTGTGAAAGTCCTCGAGGCAGGAGGTGAGATGTCAGGGGATGTCTTCATTGGGCGTGGGGTACGCCAGGGGGATCCTCTGTCGCCACTCCTCTTCAATCTGGTCGTGGATACAGCCTTGGGTAATAGCTAGATGAAATAGGGTTCGATCTCGCCCCTGGGGTGCGAGTAGGTGCATTGGATTTTGTTGATGATGTCATCCTATTTGTAAAAAATGCTGGGATTTGTAAAAATAAAAAAAGAGTGTGTTATTCCAGACGATAACTCTCCTTAGGACTGAGATAAAAATTCCCAAAAATTATTAATCATTCGTTGCAGTTGCCAAATCTCCAATTACCTACCATTGCCATTACCTACCTCTTCAGACAAATTAGGGAGACCCGTCAAATCCAAGTCTCTGAATTCCTAGTCCTAGTTATTTTTTCATGTTGTAAGTATAGTTCCAGGTATTGCTGAAAATTAAAAAAATTATGACCAGAATTCCATTTATATTCATTTGATTCCAGATTTTTTTCTTGGAAAAACTGATGAATTTTATTCACAAAATAGTAAATCGCTGTAAATTTTTAAACCGATTTTAATCGATTTTTTTTTTTTTTTTTTTTTTTTTTTTTTTTTTTTTTTTTTTTTTAATCGATGTTTCAAAAATTAAATCGTTTAATCGATTACAATTACGATTTTTTTTTTTTTTTTTTTTTGCAGCACTACTTCTAGTAGATTCCTCTAATTTCGTGGCCTGTACTGCCATAAAAAGGAAACAAGTTTTGCACTCCTTCCTAACTTCAGTCCTGTTTGTGATAAATTCAAAATGCCTTCGCACCTCGGTTACTCGATGTTTAGTGATCACCTGGGTACCAAATTATCGATAATATAATCGATTCTAGTAGTCAAGAACGGCCCATGAGGCGTTTTATTAGATTTCGACAATTTTTCTCCACAGAAGTTCGAGGAAAAACGCCTTAACTTTTTGAATATACTAATGCCAGTTGAGTCAAGAACGCCTTCTAAGTACCAAGTTTTAAGGTAATTATCAACTTATTTGTTAGTAATCAGGTATATTTATTACTTATGTACACTTTCTTTTCATATTATCGTATTTTTATTAGTCCATTTACCTAATTAATTAACATTAATGAACGTATGACATTATCTAATTAAGGTAAGTCGGGGTAAGTGCACACCAGAATTTCAAAAGTTTGACTTCGGGTGAATGCAAAAAATAGTCTATTATAGTTAGAGATATGATTTTTTTGTATTCTATGCTCCTGGAACATCTCTCCAAGACTACCCAATATCCAACTGTTCAGGAATCAATATCAGTATGATTTTAAAGGAAGTAGGTAAAAATCCTGTATTATGCACTTGCCCCGATAAAACGGGGTAAGTGCATACCCAGCCATTATTCTTCTCCCTTTACATATATCAAACCATTTGAGGGGGTCATCAGATAGCCCATCTTCTGAAGAAAATTAAGGTGTTTGAGGTTTTGGCTTAGTGGTTTGAGTTAAGGAGCTACACACTTTTTCGTATTGCGAGTCAAGGACTTTGGGAAAAGACAAAAACATCCAAAATTGGGAAAACGCTGCTAAAACTTTTTTATTAGTCTGAAACTCTCTCTTACACATTATATATCATATATATTATACATAAACAGCCAAGATTGAACTAGACAACGAAGATCGATGTACAAATCGATTACAAATCGTAACTTCTCAAGTGCATTAAATTTGAATCGCCCATTAATGGGCTTGGTAACCTACCAAGACTTATTGAACAGTAAAATTTTTATCACAAGAGTTACTACAAATCTTATCAGTCGCACCATGGGACAATAATTATTGCTATTCATTTTAAAATTAAGAAGGTAGGAACTTAAACAAGACAACTAAATTACTAAGGAATATAACTTGAATTCGTTTAGTAAATTATAACGTAGCTAACTTGCATTGCCGCTCTAACATTTAAAAAAGTTCCAAATGAATTTAAAGGAACACAATACTGATCAAAACAAACATAAGTATCAAGCAGAAACATTAGTTGAGATTATAAATAGCAAAATCATTGTGAAATAATACTTCACCCCGTCTACCCATATCAGGAGGTGGGAGGACATGTACGATATCAGTCATCTCCACTGAGCTTACGTCCTCCATGGGCGGAGCTTTAAGATTTGACACCCCTTCTGAAGAAGAATGCTTCCAGACATATTCTGCCATGGGATCTCCGTTCTCAAACGACCTGACTTTACCAAGGGCGTGTTTAATAAACTTTTTCCCTGAAAACTGCACAAGAACCCAATTACCAACCGCAACCTCACACACTGGCCTAAAAAGTATGAAACTTTCTTCTTGGGAATCGTCATTGTTGTCTTCGATAATTGATTGATCTTCTGTGGAAGCATTTTTGTCGAGTTGCTGTTGTATCCAAGTATCAAGGTCTGGATCTAATCAGAATCTTGGAAGAGATGAGATGGTTCAAAATCTCATTCTTCTGAACTGATATCAGAAACGGGTTTTGGCACTGTTTCTTCTTTTCTTGGACTTTGACTTGTTCTCATTCTGCTTTTTCCTCTTCTTAGCCTCTCTTTCTTCTTATTTTCTATCTTCTGCTTATTGTTTAATTCTCATAAGAGTAATCAATTGTGACACAATCACACTTAGATAAATACAAATAATTTCAAGGGGCAAGTGCATACTACTGTGCACTTGCCCCGCCACTGTGGTATGCACTTACCCCAGCACCCAATTCCAATGGGGCAAGTGCAAACCAGGGCCTAAAACACGGAAAAACGGTATATTATTAAAAACTCCCTGAATAACTGAAAGAGTAACATCTGAAGTATCTATTCACCAAAAAAGAACGTCCCAAAAGTACCACTGAACACGGATGAAAACTGATTAATGAAGACCTCACCAACTTCACATGGTGACCAAAAGCACAATGCTGAGTTTGAAACTTTCCTGTAACCTAACGTTCCACTCCAGTGCACTCAGAATGCATTAGTTTCAAGGTACATCCTGTTTACTGCAAGGTCTCATAGATGGCAGCTCTCCCAACATTACACAGGTGAAATGAAATTCCAGTTATGCACTTGCCCCGAAAATGCACTTTAATTGAGGAGCTGACATGGACAAGCAGTTAAGTCCAAAAATCAAATTTCATAGGAACTCCCTCTGAACTCTTAATGATTTTTTTTGGACATAATCTCTTCTCCATGCAAAGGTCACACATTTATTCAGGGTGCGATCTAGCAAGGACGGGAGGACCTAAGGCCGTTGGCGTGACTGTTTACTTGCACTTCGACGAAAAAAAATGTTCTTTAGATTTTTGGATTTAACTGCTTTTCCATGTCAGCTCCTCAATTAATGAACATTCGATACCCTATTCCCTATACTGTAGTCTCCACATCATTTACGTTCAAAAGTGGCGAAAGCAGCCCCACTAGGTATCTCGTACCTACCAACTTATTGGGAAAAATTTCACACCACTTCTTGCAATTCATATTTTCCCGCCCTTTTCCTTAGGCGAGGTTAGCTCTCGGCCGGAATCGCGTTTTACTCTGACTAAAATCACTTACTTACCATGATGTGTATTTATTTAAAATAATTTAATTTCCTACTTTTGATCATGAATCAGAATGAATATTTTTGAAAGTACTTCAGAGAAAGTAGAGTGACTTTCTTTTGAGCGAGCGTCTAGTGTTATCAGCATCGTTATCAATCTCTCAGCTGATTCGGCTGTCACAACAAACCGATCGCCCACCACTGGTTTTGACGCCGCTTTTAGCCACACAGGTGGTTGTTTGTTCCTTATATAACATTTCAAAACGTTTTCGCCTTCTTCCAAATCTTTCTGTTGCTGTTTCCGTTTTGCTTCATGGAATAATCTTACAATCCAATCATATAGTTAACGCATGAAGTAAGTGCCAGCCTCTCGTATCAACCCGAGTTTCATTCAATATGGTTCAGTCCCTATGACGGATATTATCGACCACAGATTAAACTTCAACTTTCGTTCAAGTGTCTACTGTTTTCTGCTACATTTGATCTTTTTATGTATGAAATGGTTCTTGCAATTATATGGTCTGAATTACAGTTCTCAGAAAATGGTCGCGCATTTGCCAGTAGTGGATGTAAACTTCGGGAATTGAACTGATATTGCACCATGGACCAAGAGAATTTTGAAGCATCTTTCAACGAAATTGGGTAAGTATATTGATCCAGATTATGCTTATAGGCATATTTGTAGGTAGGTTACCTACTATTTTTATGTTGGTGTGTATCCGAGGTAGGAGTTACGTAATGTTTTTGATACTACCTAGTTTACTCACCGGGAGAAGTTCATGTAAGTACTTACATCAAAGCTAATCCGTTATGAAATTAGGTACCGTATATTCTCTACAGAATAGTGGGGGCCCAACCCATCGTCTACTCACATATGTATAAACAAAATGTAAACATAATTTTCAAACACTGAACCAAAACCTGGTTTATTCAATAAAGTGAAGTGTGAAATTGTTAGACACCTAGTTCGTTAAAAAGATGCTCCTCAAACAAATAAAGTGATAGATAATGCTTTCTAAACAACATTACAATATTATTTCACTGCAAAAACCTTACTTTTTACTTAGAACTTCATCATTGGTTGGTTGGTAGTTGATGATGATGGGCAGAGGCAAAAAATCCAAGATGGCTCCAACAGGAATGAAAGAATGGGTTGGTCCAGACAAACCAGACCAGGCTCCTGAAATGGATAAATATAGTGCTCCCTAAGATCCTCCAGAGTTAACACACTGAGGATGGACCTGACTACTGATGGGATTTTACTAGTCACAACTAGATTCACTGATTTAGACAGAGCTTTTATAAAAATAAGAGCACTAACTGGAGAGACGTGTACCTAATATAATTAGAGGTTTACTTATTACTGACCTCCTTGGTCAAATCCTGCCTGAAAGGTTAAGGTGGGAGAATAGGCGCTTCACAGGAGGTGAGGCTGAAGTTGGAGGCTCTGTGCTGGGTAGCAGTTACCCTCAACTACACAAACACTTTACTCTCGTCTTATTGTCCACATTATCCCATTCCCTATTGTCTTATTTGTCTCGGATAGACCAGCTCATTAATGATCCTTGCACAGTAGGCAGAAATGGGATGCTGGGTGCAGTTTGGCGGTAGCCATCCTCTCCGCACAATTGGTAGGACATGGGCAGGACATTCATCAACTCCTCCCACCTTCACGAGAAGCAGATGACAGAAAGGTAGGTGTGAGGGTGGGGAATTGGAATGTGGACATGGGGAAGTAAGTTTTGGAAGGTGGAAGGAGAACGTCCCTTGCCAGGACACGTCGTTTTTTACTTTGAGAGCTCGGCATATCCCATTCTGTGTCTGGCCCATATCGTCACCACCACGACCCACCTAGTGCGTGTCTCTTAATAACACAAAAGCGAAATAATACCATTCATCCTGCGGCTGTTTCCTGTTCTGTTCCTGGCTATTGTTTGGGGACCTTAATTTAGATTTAAAGGGCTGCTTCTTGGGCTGGCAGAGTGAGTAGTTTATCAAACTATGGAAGGATCAAGATAAGCCCCCATCCAGATTGAAGCGCTCCTGCTCTCCCTGTGGAGATTGAAGTATTCACTTATGCCTTTCCATAATTTAACCTGGTTGAAGTACTGATTTCATGAGAGATGGGTAGGTTTAGCACATGTGAGCCTGAACGAAAAATTATTTGATTTACAATTTCAAGTGTTTTTGGATAATAGTGAAAAAGCAACTGGGTCTAAACTTAGAAGGAAAATTTCAGTAAATAGGCCGGAATGTCGGAAGTTAGTGGGGTTTAGTAATCCTAGATTTCACACCCAGATTGTCATGCCATGTCCCATTTGATGTGAAGTGATATTCATGAATTGGTTTTATACTACGATATGCCCACATTGTAGTACACATCCTAATGGGTTTTACCCCTGAAGATGGGGATGGAAACCTAAGAATAAACCTACTTTGAGGCGGAAATGAACTTTGGGTTTCACTTAACGTTTGTGTACCTATTGTGCCTTCCTCACACTACGTGTGTCGTCTATTGTCGTATGGTCATAGATGAACTCTACATATTCGCATGTCACAACATATAATAGGTACCTAATGGTTGTTGATCGATATTATGGGGCGACCACTCCACATAGACATATGTTGACAAATTTAATGATTACAAGAAAAATTGATTTAATCTTTGGATATCTTGTGAGCTATTTTTAAGGGTCTGTTCTAATATATTTCTATAAATTTGAAAATTATATCTGTCCTGAAAAGAACACCATGCAGTTCTATCTAAATTGAGATGTCCTCGTTGATCAAGTTCGTTGAATTTGCTTAGTTCGCATTAGAGTAATGGCGTGGGTTGAAATGAATCCTAAGTGGACATTTTTTCTAGCCTACTCTATCTGGCGCAGTCAGCAGAATCGGAACTTCTTCCCAGACAGAGCAATAAAAAAATGAAAAATGAATGTTATGTTGCTTGTCAACATAGACACATTTGGTTAATTACTATGTTAGAATGAAATTGTAGTTCAGGGCTGTGACACAAGTAGTTATTTTTGTGAGTATATTTTCCTATGAATTGTAAAGTATATTGCAAGTGTGAATTGTCAAGCAATTGGAATAAAATTGTATTAAACCTTAGAACAAGCACCTACCTAACTTGGTTTTATTTAGCTCATTCTTCATGGGCCTTCCTTCAACTCAAAAATTCTTCCATAATTTGAATTCTGATTATATTAATGTCAATATGTATGTATTAACCTAGTTGGGCACCTCAGTCACTGTGTACGTTTACTAATAAGATTACTCCACATCTTCACCTCAATTAATTGTTTCCTCTCATTCTATGCAGGAGCTCACAGTTAGAGAGACCATCATGGTTACCTCGTCGCTACCTTGTTGCATTGCTTTCGTTCTTTGGCTTTGCGAATATTTATGCAATGCGAGTGAACCTCAGCGTTGCAATTGTGGTGATGAAAGACAACAGAACGATAATAGCCCCGAATGGAACAAAAATAATAATTGTGAGTCACGTTAAATTACAAGGACATAATTATTATCAAACACACGTGATGATGATGTCAAGCTTAGCAGGAATATAGAAAATGAGTCAAAATATGGAAATAGGTTAAAATGTTATTATTATTTCAGAAGTAGGTATGTACTTGTCAAAATCAATATTGCATTCCAGGGCCCAGAATTTAAATGGACTTCTGGTGAAGATGGAGTAGTGCTAAGTTCGTTCTTCTGTGGATATATCCTGACGCAGATTCTTGGAGGATACCTTTCTTGTAAATATGGTGGGAAAACACTGTTTGGAATTGGTGTGGGGGCTACAGCATTTGTTACCTTGTTAACACCATTTCTCGCCAGAGCCAGCATCTATTTGTTGGTTTTTGGAAGAGTAGTGGAAGGATTGTTTGAGGTAGGTTGTATATTGATACTTGATACATTATTTTCTATTTATTAATAACATGAATGATTATTTTCTACTTAGTAGATACATTTTTAACAATCGCTGAAAATAATATATTGTACTGTGTGAACCCAATGGCTTGCACCTCGTTTACCTCATTGCTTTTAAATTTCAATTCACTCGTAGAAAATTGATTGTTGCCTTCCTGGGCAACTAGTTGTTTTTAATGTTTGTCTCTTGCTTTGGTTTAGTTTCTTTCTTAGTTATCTCGCGAAACTTATTAGTTTAACTCTACACCTCCTATTGCCAGGTGTCCACTCACGATAGTCAAAAGGGTTAAACTCATAAGAGGATCTGTAAGAGAGAAATGGCAGTGACTAAAGTTGTGTGTGGATAAGTGGACGGAAAAATGTTGAAGTGGCATGTCGTGGGTTGGCAACTGGTAATAGGTGATGAGATCAGCTGATGAGTTGCGGAAGAGGTAAATCAAGAAACTGCATCCGAGAGCTAGGTGCAACTTTGAATTTGAGAAATGATGTTCAGGGGTACATATTTTGTTTAGTATAGGTACCTTTAAACCATTTCAGGGTGTAACGTTTCCTGCAATGCACGGAGTTTGGTCCAAATGGTCACCTCCTGAAGAAAGGAGTCGGCTGGTCGCTATCTCCTTTTCTGGCTGCTATTTCGGAACAGTTGCCGCCCTTCCACTGTGTGGTGCGTTGGCAGAAAGACTGGGATGGCCTTCCATATTTTACGTGTTTGGTAGGTAAACAGGGTTGGCTCAAACTAAATTAGGATTATTTCTAATCATTTCATGTATTTATTTCTATTCTCTGTGTAGGATTTATGGGATTAGTGTGGACAGTCATCTGGATGTATGTAGTTCGTGATTCACCCAGTGATGATGCGAAGATATCTGAGCAGGAAAAAGAGTACATTGAGGATTCTTTGGGCCCTGCCAATCGAGTAGTAAGCGAATTCTGGTGGCACTATTCTTCTGACATCTTATGGAATCGCATACTACCCTGCATTCTATTTTCCCCCTAATGTACGACAGTTAGTAGTTATTCAATCCTTGCTGTTTCAGAAATTGAACGTACCATGGAAAGCCATGTTCAAATCCTTAGCAGTGTGGGCCATCATTATCGCTCATTTCAGTGAAAACTGGGGATTCTATACTCTTCTCACTGAGCTACCCACTTACATGGATGGTGAGCTATTTGTAAATTTGTCAAAATTAGAGGAGCACTAGTTTCCTGGTTGGATCCTTGTTGGCCAAAAGGACCTGGTTGGATCCTTGTTACAAGCTGGTTTTTGTTCATCCACAAATGTTAGAGGTTTAAAAAGCTTGGATATGGTGATTAAATTAGCATTCATTGTTGAAAGCAAGGTGCATAAAATAATCGAATTCACCCAGCTCCGTCGTTGTTGTGACATATCTCAAAGTTTCTGGTAAATTTTTTTGTTCCTAACCGACGTAATTTCAAGTTCGGTGTTATTCGAATCGTAAAAAAAAAAAAATCTGCCTCGAGCAAATTCCTTGTTGACTGAGGACTGTGTATATGTGTATAGTAAAGCAAACCTTCTTCATTATGTCTTGTGATAACATTTCAGTTACCTAGAAAAAATTCAACCTGGAATGCGAATCCCATTAAAAATTTTTCATTAGTACTGATTAATACGCTCAGCACGGGAGAGGAAATTGCACAACTTCCCTGTTATGAGACAGTTTTTTTTTTTTTTTTTTTTTTTTTTTTTTTTTTGTCATAAAAGCGAGCGTGTATTTGTATTTACAGTTTTTCAAGGGGAATGGGGGAATGGCCCTCAATTCACTTCCAAAGGTCACATTTAGTTAGATAGTACATACAAACCACTTCAAGCAATTAAGCCTTCCCATTAATCATGCTTTTCAGGGAAAAGGATTGGCTCTCATTTCTGTGTGTAACGTTATGTACCCTTATCTGTACTGCCAAGAAGGGTGATATGATGTCATAAGTACAGCATTATCTGCACCGAGCATGATAAAACCTAATTCACGATTGTGTCTCTAATGAGAACCTAGTTCTTTCTAGGTAGTTGTTTTCAGATTCACCATTATGTTAGGCTCTGTGTTTGGTACTACAAATGGGGAACTCAAATATAACCTCTTAAATTTTCTAGTCATTGTAGAATTGAATAACCATGGAGACATGTTTTAACGCACATCTCTTGCTCATCAGGCTTGAAAGTATATAGGATATTCTCTGCAGTCAGTTACACTAAGTTGAACTTGAATGAACTTTGCTAACCTCTCAGGGCTTTTTATACTGGAGCCCAGGGAATGAGGGGGGGGGGGGGGGGGGTCGGTTTTTATCTCATAACCTTAGTGATGGTCTATCTAAAACGTCATTTTTCTATAATGTCTTCTTCATGAGCAAATACAGTATTGTAACTGGTTCTAAGAACCGGTTATTTTGATAACCCGTTACCTGGCAGTGATTTGGAGTTATAGAATGGGTAAGCATTAGTAGCATAGTAGGTAGGTAACAACTCACAGCTGGCAAGAGTAGGTAAAGAATGTACCTCATATTATAACTAGGGGAGGTTCTATCTTTGTTAGACATATAACTTATATACACTGCTGTGAAAAATTAAGGGACGACTGTCGAAAAAACTTAGTTTCGGATTTGTGGTGACCGGACCATTAAATACCTGTCTTCTGAGACACATTCCCAACTGTCGGTAAATTGACATGCAGAAAAAGAGTTTACGGCAAATCCCAGCTCAATAGAATTGTCAAGTCAGAAGTAAACCAAGAATACATTTTCTTAAAAAATCCATTTTCGCGTCTTCAAATAAATGGTCGCCCAATTGGTCTCTTTTAAGGGTTTACGAAAATCGTATAAGTCATTGAAAAGCTGAGTTCATTCTGAACAATAAAAATAAAATCTCCAAAAACGGTTCATTATTTAAGGATTTACAGCAAAAAATTCACTGAAAAAAACAAGCAATTTTTAAAAATTGTGTCTAAAATTAAGGGATCACTGTCTTTTCTGTTTCTTATTGGGTTTTGAGGGTTGCGCTGAGCTGGAGGTGTAAAAGTTGGTTGCTAGGAGTACAACTCACACACACACAAAATTTAAACAAAACTTGACTGTTCTCAGACTATCAAAGTTTGAGCGAACGGTATGAAATGAGATATATCATTTTTCTTGTTTAAAAATTATCCACACCTTCCTGTCATTGACAATTGTCATTGACACGGCCCTAATTCAATTCAATTCGATTGTGGGAACCCGATCTAATCGGGAGGACCAGTGACTTACATCTTTACCTAAAAAGGCCCATGTCTTATCTCCCTCTAGGAATACTCATATGTATCTAGTATGTAATGTACTTATTTGATATTCATTTATCTTATCTATACATTCAAGATTTGAGTTTAAATGTAATTCTAAGTTCTAATATTATATGTTTGACGTTCATATTACTTATGTTAAAGTATTCGAGAAGTCCAAATAATATGTTATATGAATATATAATACTTCTGGCTCCATCAGATGGGTTCTCTGAACCTTCCTGAGTGCCTAATAAATGTGAGAATAAATTGTACTCCAATCACTGTTTTTAATATCGTTTATACTAACTATATTATCTTCAAAACTAAGAAGTCTATAGTAAATAGGGCATTCACACATATAATGTTCCACAGTCACTGCATTTTTGCATGCACATCTATCTGATATTCTCGGATTTATTTTGCTTATTTTAAATCTAACGGCATAGTGTCCTGTAAGGGCCGCTATAATCCTTCTTATATTAGTTCTGCTTAAACCTATTAACCAATTTGTGCAAGTAGATATTATGTATTTAGTATTCTTAGTATTTTTTTAAATTTTCATAGAGACTCTCTTTTTCCGTGATTTTGTAAGTTACCATGTCCCACATTAGGTGTTATTTTAGTTGTACACATCTGAAGTGTAATTCCCATATAAGTTTGGTCCTAGAAATGAGTTATAAGTACTTCTTTTCGCTACTTCGTCAACTCTCTCGTTACCATAGTACCCTTTGTGTCCTGGAATCCATTTTAATAAAATTTTGTTATTTTTATCTATTAATTCCTTACTATAAGTTTTAATACTGAGGGCCCTATCTCAATGACAGGATGGTGCGGATAATTTTTAAAGCAAGAAATGGTATATCTAATTTCAAACCGTCCGCTCAGACTTTGATCGTACATTTTTAATATTTTTATTTTATTATTTAATTTTGTTTAATGTTTTTGTGACAGTTGTATTCCTAGCGACCAACTTTCATGCCTCCAAACCCTCAGAACCCTAATAAAAATCAAAAAACAGTGATCCCTTAATGCTGAACACAATTTTTTAAAATTTCTTACTTTTTCCACTGAATTTTTGGTTGTAAAGGTGTATTTAGGTTATAACATTCATTTGCTAAGTGAGTCTTGATGGGTTTTGTAGTTGGAATCTGAGCTGTAGAATAGTTTTTGTGTTGTAAGTTTATTGTTTGTTTGGCTAGGTATTTTTTCCCAATTGTTAGTGGTGGATTCATAAGTATGACTATCAGTAACTGGTAAGCAAACAGGGTTGAGGTTGCATAACGCTTAATAGGATAAAGAGTTAATCGCTACACACAGAACATTTCTGACACAAAGTTAGTTGCAACGTGAGAAGGGAAACCAATGTCAGACCTATCTACCTACCTGCTTAGGCAGAGGGTACCTTTCTTTGAAAATAGTCAAGATATTCAGATGCCTAGATTAGGTCAGGGGAGGGATACTCTCATTACATGAATGAAGCATTGAATTTAAGTAGTGGGCAGGTTTAATCAAGTTAATGCAATAATATGGCAATGGCCTGAACTTTTTAATATAAAGTAGGGTTAAAAAAATATGTTGACAACCTTTTTAAACAAGGGAAGTATTTATTACATATCGAATCGCATTTTATCTAGTGTTAGTTTGGGTCTAAGGGGGGGGGGGGGGGCTAAAGCCCCCTCAGCCTCCCTCTGGATCCGCACACATCAGTCTTCATAGTTGCTGCAGAGAGCTGAGGGTCCAACCAGGTGGGCAAGGACTCGTCATATGCTTTCTAAACCCTATGTGATGATGTGATAAACTTTTTTCTAATTTTTAATAATGTATGTCTATCAAATTGAACTCTTATTACAGACGTTTTTGGTTATAATTTCCTGAGAGCCGGCCTTCTTGCTGCCCTTCCGTATTTAGCCATGGCTATAATAGTCCAAACCAGTGGTTTTCTCGCTGATTGGTTCAGATGCACTCATTTTACAACAATGCAGGTGAATTATCTTTTCTAGTTGAACAAAAGATTGTTTCAGTGGGAAATTATTATAATCTTTTTATTTATTCAAAAGTTTGTAAGAGCGTATCGGGGTATGCGAAAATAGTGTGAAACCCACCATCTCTAATTATTTAGTGACATTCGGAGTACAGTGATTTTTCCTCCTCTGAAAAGCTAGGAAAGGGTTTAGAAAATTCAGTGATGAAGTGTGGAAATTATTGAATTTCTTGTCAAGAAATCTAACTTTAACTTGAGTTACCTATAGTTAGTGAAGCTTTCGTTAGTGTTTTATTTTATTTAATAAATTTTCTTGCGGTAGGTGTCTACGTCATGTTATGTAGTTATATTTATACTAGCCAGTCACCCGCAAGGTTGCATAGACCCACCTGTATGGGTTAGCCGGTGCATAGACTACTGAAATAAACATATCCAGACTGTGTTCGTAACTACGGAGCTACATGCCAAATAACAGCATAAAAGTAGCAAAATCAGGCTCGGACTAATCAGGAAAGAGCCCATAATTTCAATCGGCTCTTATTGTCCCAAAGAGTCACCCTATCAAATTTGAACATCCTAGGGCGAACAGTAGAGAATTTAGCTCACTCATCTGATCTGAGAAGATACCATGATGTCCCAAAGAGTCGCCCTTCCAAATTTCAACTTCCCACGGTGAAAAGGAGAGAACCCCAACAAAGAGACCCATGCTTCACTCGGAACAATCGTATAGCAACCCGTCAAGGCATCTCCACTTGTAACGAATTTCCGTCGCTAACAAAGTGCCTGTTAGCAACCATAATAACAAAAGTTCGGGAACTAAACAAATCGGGTGGCGCCGTTTTTGAAGTAGAAGGATGTTTTGGAGGTTCAGACCTAGCCTACGTTGTAGGCTATAACTCGCTGATCATTTTACGACCGCTCCCACGAGAATCGATCCAGCCGTTTAGCCATCTATTGGGAACATACATGGATAGCTAGATAGAAAGAAACTTTGAGTTTTATATATAAGGATTATAATGTACTATTAATAATTAATCATTATCTATTGATCACTGATCTGAGCAGAAATAGTATACCTCTGTGTAATAATTAGTTACATTCTTTTTACTTGGTAATTGTCCGTTATCATCTATAATTGGTCATTACTTTTTTATCATTTTCTTTTAGGTACGAAAACTTTTCACCTGTACGGGTTTCATCACCAGAGCTCTATTTTTGATTGCTGCCGCTAATGCCCGTACACCAACTTCCATTGTTACGTTTTTGACCATTGCTGTTGGTTTTGGTGGATTGTCATATGCTGGATTCAGGTATACTCTTGCTTACTTTACTACTTTCTTATATAATAATTTCAATCTGCAGTCTGGTGGTTCTAACAGGTTTCAGCGAACAGTTATATTAACTGAGTAATGAGGTGCCCACTTATAGTTAGGCACTATTCGTATTTCAAACAGGTATTAGAATTTTAACATTAGGCTTTTTTTTGTAAACAACATTTTTTGTGGTTTGTTCTGAATCTGTTGGTATCTCCTGTGGTACTCCAACTCCAAGGGTGGGTACCCCATAAGATCCACAAAGCCGACCTGCAAATGGGCAAATGGGTCCACACCCGAAGAATAAGACCTCCTCAGTCGCCTTTTAAGAGGGAGATTATCCAGTCTGTGCTGTGAACGGACTGGGGGTGATCTATACGTCCACATTGAACTACGATGATCCGTTTTCTTTGATCTAGTCGACTTGAGTTGGTCCAGTCCTTCTCTCTTCCTCGATCAGTTCGCCTTTCAACCGTGCACACTTGCTTCCTGTGCGGATTCTAGGTGATGCCCACCCTCGTTCCACACAGTATGGACAAGGCTTATGAATAAGCACATTTTTGATACGAATTTCATTCAAAATTTTGGTGAACATTCGTTAATTGTCGTGCACGTCTTCCGTATTATCAGGGTGTGAATATTTGTTTTGCAAAATACGAATTTGTTCACAGAAAGTAGCCATATTCTTATTCACCACAAAAAAAAGACCTGTTACACCATGTCCACATTGTTAAACGAGGGTGGGAACCCCGGGCAAAGCCAATCTGAATGTGTCGGATCTACTTCGGCGCAACTCTAGAAGAGTAATGTCGCCCTTAGTCACCTTTTAAAACACAAAGAGGGAGGTTTTCAGTCAGTGCGTTCTTCGATCTATGTATTGTTAATAATTGAAGCGTGGAAGTGAACACTTAAACCAAGTTTATACAGTGATGTAGTTTGCACTGCAGCAGTCATAGACATTCTAAATTTTAGAAAGCAAGTGTCCCTCACACGTGTTATTTCAAAGGGCGATTTGCTGTTGCTTGTGTGCAGGTTGTTTCGTGGGCGATTTGCTGTAGGAACTGTATAAAACGGTTTCGATGGCACCTGCTTCATATCACTGGCCTTGCCACATAGACCTGTAAAATGCAAAAAATACGAGTTTCCTATTATTTTGGCACTTGGGCTCTTTTGCACTTCCACGCTTCAAATAGCATTATGAGTGTTGAGTGACGAAAGGGACTTAATTTTAACATCTGTTGCTGCGTTTCGAGAAGGGGTTGTTGTTGGAGAAGTAAAACCCATCCCCACTCGAAGGTTTGGTCTGAGTATTCGGAGTGGCAGAAAAAAAATCCCTTTCGTTCTTGTTTTTGTATTAGAAATGAATAATATCCCATGTCACGGTACAATCACGATGCAGTTCTTAAGTTTGTCATCAATGAACGTCATTACTCACAAAACCAAATACGCCGAATGTTACTTTAAATGAAGATAAACTTGTACGGTTGACAGCTGCGAGCCGACTGAGGGTGATCCGTGCACATTGTACCAGTACGATCTGGTTTCTTTGATTCGGACCAACTTGAGTCGGGTTGTGATTGCCCAGGCTGAGCCGCCTTCTGCACGTCCTCACTTGCTTCCTGTGTGGATCCTACGGGATGCCCACCCTTGTTCAGCATAAGCTTTACTAATAACATTTGTATTCGTATTTGAATGTCCATCTCTGTACCCTCCTCAGTTATTGGGTGTGAAGTATCTAGGTGTTAGGGCATGGTTTTGAAGATGCTCGGTGAATGGCACCATATTTTCCAAAAAAGTGTCCTAGCTCAAGTTTTTTTTTAATTTCCTAGAGCTTATTATTTCTTTTCCATGTTGATTATTCTGATAACCTAAACTGTGATTGTATCTTTTCCTGCAGTGTCAACCATCTAGACATCGCACCTCAGTATGCCAGCATTTTGATGGGAATTTCCAATACTTTTGCGACTTTACCTGGAATTCTCAGTCCAATGCTTACTGACTATCTCGTCCCAACTGGGGTCAGTATTTTCATCTGTTGATTTATATTTTCTTTTATGCATCCCATATATGCAGGTATGTAGGTTCTAGTGAGAGAAATGGGGAAATATGGGACAGAAGTTACTGTCTTCTGTGCTGGCTTGTAGTCCCTTGTAGACATAGGTGTAGACTTGAGAAAAGTTAAACCAAAACAAAAAACAAACAAATGGGTGAGGGTTCCATACTTATTTTGTTTCTTTGAGATTTTTTTAGAGGCTTAGTTAGTGGGAGACATCATGAATAAGCCATCGAAAAATAAAAATGATACAGCCATTAAATTTGCAATATAATAGTCTGATGCCTGTAGTTCCGTCTCTTTCACATCTTGAACAGTTTTCAAATTATTGAAAGAATAATCTTCATCAAGTGGCAGGTCCTCCTTGTGGAATTTCTGAAGAGAGATTTTTTTTTATTTTGGTCAATTCACTAGTAAATTCTTGTAAAATAGATCATTTACTCTCAATCTATAACTTCCAATCTCTAACTTCCGAAGTGATTCATCTTCCTTCCTTCCTATAGCTTCCTATGCACAGGTAGGTTTTACTAAAAAGTACAGTCATGCAGCACGGCTAATAGAGCGAATTTTCAAAGAAAAGTTGTGACTAAAATTAAATTAGGGAATTAAATTCTGATCATTGAGGCCAACCACCTCCTGAATAAAACTGAGGGGGCAGCCATGTGAGGGATCGCAAAGAAAGTTTTACAGCACAAATCGAAAACTACAAAATTTTAGTCAATTATGGGCATTTTTCAAATAAAAATATTTTCTCTCACTTATTTATGAATCATAGAGATCTGGGAGTGGTTGCAATCAACTAAGCGCCCAAAAATACTTCGAGTATGACACTCCACATGTCCTATTGTCAAATAACCGATATTTTAGCATTTTTTGGGCCGCTAGATTGTGAATTTGAACCTGAAATTCTGGAGCGATCGGGCTGGCCAACTAACTCGGCCTGTCTTTTGCCAAGACGAATTTTTCTGCGATGGAACGAAATGTTTACGCCATATTTTAAGGGAGTTAGAGTCTGGAAATACACTCCACACAAACACACACACACACACACACTCATATACATATACACACACTTATATATATATATATATATATATATATATATATATATATATATACATATATCCACCGTTAAAATGTAGGATTGTGTTTTTTGGCGTATGAAACAGATTTGTAGGAGGTCACCCCCCCCCCCTCCTCCCACATTTAAAAATTTGAAGCTATCTAAATAGCTCATTTTGCTAAAAGTTAACACCGAAATGCCTATTGTTAGTTCGTGTCGCAGCCGCGTGGAGCACTGGGCTCGCATAGTGGGTGCTGGGTTCGATCAGTTTGGTACTGAGCCGTTTTGTAATATTCCGGCCTAAGATTTATATCTGTAGGGGAATATGTTGAGCTTGGTTGAGGTACTGAAAAGTATCCTTCGCTTTTTGCACATTTGGAGTGTATTTGACACTCGTATCGGCCGGGTAGGCCTGCGTCGAATATCGTGGGTACTCGGACAGCTTGGTCGAATCGTAATGATCGGCTTCAGAGCGAGTCTGAAAGGTATCCTCGATCTTTTGTATAGGCGAGGCTTGATCGAACGTTTCTTTAACGAATACGTCAGGTGAGAAGGCGATCCCGGCGTGAGGATCGAGCCTTGCGCCGTCGCTGGGTTCAGCGGATTCGCCGGGTAGCCTGTAGGGAGCGCTACGGGGGCTACGCGGCCCGGCTTCGCCGTCGTCTGCCTCCCCTTGCATGAGGAAGTAAGACGGCCGACGTTCCATCGAAATAACCGAGTTTTTAGCTCGTTTCGATGCCTCTATGTATCAAAAATAGAGGGTTTGGGAGGTGGACTCGCTTGACAGAGCGTCTTTCCAATGCTCGTATGTCAGGGTCCTACCTCGTAGTCTTGAAAAAGACTTCCTTGGACGGTAAATTAGAGCGGATGAGCAGAGTAATTTACCGGCGTGCCCACAGCGGTCGGTTACGAGCTTATTGCTACGAAACCCGGGCGACACGGCTCGGAACGTCCCTCGGGCGTACGATCTAAAGAGGATATCGATAGATGTACCGGGTGGCGTCCTGACAGATGAACTACGTTGGGCAATGAGCAGGATGAATAATCACTGGACTCGTAGATGCCAATGCGAGATCTGTGTGGAGAGAAGGTAGGCCTTGTAGAAAGCAGTAGGAAGCCGTTCTTGAGATGAACTCGGAATGCAGAAGGTTCGTCAGCGTAGAGCGTGTAGAATTCTTCGTACTTCGAAGTGTCGTCGTCGAGAGCGGAGAGTGGAATCAATTTCGGAGGGCTCCTAGCGGGGTATTTATAGGGAGGTGGCCGCCTCCTGCCGCCTCCTGGTTGGTCCGCTTAATTTCATTAATTCGACCGTGTAATCTCATTGGCTCGCACATTGTTTTCTCAGTATCTGCGAGTATGATAGCTGAGCTGGTCTTTCGGGGTGGTTTCCCCACGTCCGTCGCTGCGACGGGGTCCCCGGGGGTGGCTGACGACCTTGAGATTTCTCATTCAAGGCGACTTGTTTCGAGATGTTTGTCGCATCTCTCTCGCCCAGTAAATGTTTTAGGGAGGTCGCTTGTATGTTATTAGTTAATATTTCACTTTTGAGAGAGAATTTAGTATTTTCTCTCTGGTGAAATATTTTGTTTGACGGAGTTATAACTCGACGTCTTATAAATATTTTTGTGTTGTGTCTACCTCTTTTTGGTAGCCCTGAAAAGGGCTGTTGAAAAGAGGGGGTGGTTTTCACCACAGGGGCCCCCCCAAGACGTCGTGTTATTAACGACGACGCCGGCTGGGGTGTTTCGAGCGCCGTCACCCACCTCTCGTCGAATTTGGTAGAGGGGACGTGCCTTCTGGCAGATTTTCGGGGAGTCTCCTCCTTATTTTCTGCCTGATTTTTGTTTAGTGACACAGCTTCGTCTGTTTTTAGAGTGTAAGCTGGTTTTATTTGCTGTTTGGGAACTTTTTTTGTATGTTCGCCAATTTGCACTGTAACCGAAAACTTATCTCTTTTAACCACTTTGAATGGTCCCGTGTAAGGACATTGCAGAGAGGTGAGCTGTGTGGGCACTCTGATATAGACATGTGTACATGTATCCAAATTTTTGGGCATGTTTACGGCATATTTCGTATTATTATGTTTAATATGCGTAGGCCGGAAGAAGAGAGGCTCCGAAAGGTTTGTAGAAGTTACGAAAATGTCTCCTGGGAGTGGTACGTCAATTCCGTAAACTTTTTGGAACGGTGTAGTTTCCGTTGCTGGGTCTACTGCCGTACGCATGGCGAGTAGTACTTTTGGTAGGATGTCGAGCCAATTTTCGTTTTGTGCTTTGAGAGCCTCTTTCAAAGATCTATTTCTGCGTTCTACCATTCCGTTTGTTGATGGTTTGTATGGTAACGTGTGAGTATGTTTTACTCCGAGACGTTCCATAATGGAATTGAATAGATCTGATTCGAATTGAGTGCCCTGATCACTTGTGATGTATTTAGGTACGCCCTTTGAAGCTACGCAAATATTGATAAAGGCGTTTGTGATCGTGGTTGTTTCGATGTTGTTAAGAGGGACTGCCTCTAGCCAACCCGTTGCTCTATCAACCATCATTAAAATGTAACGTTTCCCTCCTTTAGCTAAAGGTAAGGGTCCGGTAATATCAACGTGTACGTGTGAAAATTTGTTAGCCGTTTCAAATTCGGAGTAAGGGAGCTTCACGGAGCGCGTGATTTTTGCTCGTTGGCAAGTTTCGCACGCTCGGACCCAGTTGGAGACATCTGCACGGAGTCCGTGCCAAAAATATCTTTGTTTAACTTTATACACTGTAGAGTGTATACCTGGGTGTCCCAAATTGTGAATTTGGCTGATTATTTCTCGCCTTATTTCGTTTGGAATATAAGGTCTAGGGTGTCCTAGGTCTAGGTTACACCAAATTTCTCCTTGAGGGAATTCGACTCGTGTGAGTTTCAATTTGTCCTCTGCGTTAGGAGGAGAACGAATTTGTGCATTTGAAATGTGCAGTAGAAGATTGCACTCTATTGCAGCCGTAATTTGCGAAATTTCGGCTATGGGTGGACCCTCGTCCGTCTGGGTTGAAATCGATTTCGTTTGAATTTCAACCGGATCGAAGGGTCTGGAGAGTGCGTCGGCGACGTCGTTGCTCTCTCCGGGAATATGACGAATGTCACTCGTCATTTGAGAGATGTATGTTAGCCATCTTAATCTCATTTTAGAAAAATGTGCATTTTTCTTAAGCATCGTGCCTAGCAGAGGCTTGTGATCAGAACAAATATGGAAAGATCTGCCGTCCAAGTCATTGTGCCAGTGAATGCAAGCTTGGTAAACGGCGAACATTTCTTTGTCGAATGATGCTTTGTTCTTCCATTGTTCTGGAATTTCTTTACTGAAAAATCCCAATGGTTGGTAAGATTTCGAGCCATGTTTGTCTGTAATTTCCTGTTCTAGTGCCGCTCCGATGTGTGTGTCGGATGCGTCGCAGACTAATCTCCACTCTGCTGTAGGGTGTGGGTGAGCAATGTTATGCAATGTTGCTTTGATCATTGCTTGTTTTAAGCTGTTGAAAGCTTTTTCTCTCTCTGATGTCCATTCGATAGGTGTTCTGTCATTTTTTTTTGTTTGACTGAATGGAGTCATACAGAGGTTGTGCCGTGTGAGCGAATTTGCTTGAGCATGCTCGGTAGAAACCACACATACCTAGGAATCTGCGTAGACTTCGTACGTCTATTGGCCTAGGAAATTGTTCTATGGCTTCTATTTTATCTCGTTTAGGAATTATCCCTTCTTTCGAGATAGTGAAACCTAGGAAATCGACGGTAGGTTTTGAAAAAATGCATTTATCAAAACCTACTCGAAGTCCGTGTTCCCCTAGCTTGTCAAAAATTTGTTTGAGGTGGTTCATGTGTTCTTCATAATTTTTAGAAGCCACCAGGATGTCATCTAGGTATACAAATGCGAAATCAAATTTTCGCATGATGCTGTCCATGTATCTTTGCCATGTTTGGGCCGCTCCGGCCAAACCCATGCTCATTTTCTTAAATTCATAAAGACCGAAAGGTGTAATAATTGCAGTTTTATGAGCGTCATCTGGGTGCATCGGAATATGATAATATGCCGATTTTAAATCTATTGTCGAATAGATTCGTGTATCATGTAAATTCGCTTGGAAAGAGCGAATGTGAGGAGGAGGGTAGGCGTCTTTCTTCGTTTTCGCGTTCAGGAAACGGTAGTCGCCGGTGATTCTCCATGACCCGTCTTTTTTTGGCACACAGTGTAACGGGGATGCCCATTCGGAATCTGATGGTGCAATTATGCCTTCTGAAAGCATTTTGTCAAAAGTATTTTTGACTTGAGCCCGTTTTTCGCCCGCCATGGGTCTTGCTCGGAAGTGTACTGGTGTTCCCTCCGTGGTTATACGGTGGTAAACCCCGTTGTTTTTCCACTTTCCTTGAAGTTCGCTCATTTTTTCATTGTATTTGTCAATGATAGAGCGAATGTTTTGGTCCTCCGTGATTTGCACGTCCTCTGGTTGAGGGTAATTGTCACGATGAGGGATAGTAGCTGCTATTTGTTCGTCAGTGAATTTTTTGTTCATGACTGCAGCTATTTTTTGATCGGCATAGCTCTTTATTTTATCTTTATAAATGTACTTATGTTTGACCCGTATTCCGATATCCCAAGACTCGAGGAATGGTATACCTAGGATCGCTAAATCAACTTTCGTGATCATAAAATCGGTGGTCATGTCTCCGAGGCCGATGTTAATTGTCGTGTCAGCTCGCCCTAGTGTGTCTATAGGGGCTCCGTTAGCTGCTGTGAGCTTAACGTTGGACTTACGAATTTTTAAGCCCAATTTTTTCGTGACATTGTGGGGCAGAATGTTCACTTCTGCTCCCGTGTCGATGAGAAATTCAGTGCCATTTAGTTTGCACTTGAAAAAAAGCCTTTTATACTCAGTAGACTGCCGGTGTATAGGCTCAGATACACTGGCAGTTATTCGTTTTCCGAACTCTCTACGTCGGAGGTTGGAACGGTACTTTCTTGTACCGATCTCTGAGTATTTTCGTTTGAAACCCAGGTTTTAGGCTGGCTTATAGTCGCTGCCTTTTTGCTAGTTTTGGAAGCAGTGTTTGTCTTCCAAGTGCAGTGTTCTGGGTCTGCACATTTGCGAGTTTCGTTACCGAAACGTGCGTGGTTTCGACAGACATAGGCCGTCGGTTTGTGAGGTCTACTCTCTACTGGTTGGGGTTTGAACTCAGCTTGTTTTGAGAGGGCCTTTTTGAAACCAGTATTCGTGGGTTTCGGAGTAGATTCTACTCCTCGTATGTTTAGAGAGGTATTCTCTGTTTTGTACGCGTGTAGCGTATCAGCTAGGTCGAGCCGGGCGGTCGTGTTAGGCTGAGCAGCGACCATACCTCGTGCCTCGATGGGTAGAGTCTCGATCCACTTTTGAGTGATCAGAGCTTCCGAAAAGTACCCAACAGCTTTAGAGTACATTTCGTAGTACTTGGTGCTGGGTTTTTTGGCGAGAGATGCGGGGTCCTCGAGTGCGAGGAGCCTGTCCTGTAAGGACAACCCATATTCTCGCTGTAGGCGCTGTTTGGCCTCTTCGTAGGGTGCGTGGGGTGCCGTGAGGTAAGCTGAGTCGATAGCTTCCCTCATTTCTTCTGGTACCCACTTGTATATAGCTGAGAAGCATTCGTTCTGCGTTCTCAGGTGTTTTCGCACGCAGTATTGATCGAACTCGGCGAGTGCACGATCGATATTCTTCTTTTGGAAGATTGGTTTTTGATAATCTCCCATCTCCTCTAAAAGTGCTCGAAAGCCACTTTGTGTAGAGGGATGTTGCGTGAGATGTGGGGCGTAGAGGCCCGGCGGGGGTCGCACGCCCGCAGTGGTTCCCTGAAATCCACTAGCTTCATAAGAGGGAACGAAATGCTCCGTGTTAAGCCTGTTCAAAGGCGGGGTCACCATTTGTAGTGGATTTAAATATGTTTTACTTGGCGTAGGTAGGCCAAGTGGGACATCTATATTCTGATTATGCGGGTTAGTCCCCGGGTTATTCCCGTAAGGAATGTGAGTGGATCCGCCAAGGTCAACTTGCTTGGCGGACTGAACTGAGAGGTAGTTCGTGTCGCAGCCGCGTGGAGCACTGGGCTCGCATAGTGGGTGCTGGGTTCGATCAGTTTGGTACTGAGCCGTTTTGTAATATTCCGGCCTAAGATTTATATCTGTAGGGGGAATATGTTGAGCTTGGTTGAGGTACTGAAAAGTATCCTTCGCTTTTTGCACATTTGGAGTGTATTTGACACTCGGATCGGCCGGGTAGGCCTGCTTCGAATATCGTGGGTACTCGGACAGCTTGGTCGAATCGTAATGATCGGCTTCAGAGCGAGTCTGAAAGGTATCCTCGATCTTTTGTATAGGCGAGGCTTGATAGAACGTTTCTTTAACGAATACGTCAGGTGAGAGGGCGATCCCGGCGTGAGGGTTGAGCCTTGCGCCGTCGCTGGGTTCAGCGGATTCGCCGGGTAGCCAGTAGGGAGCGCTACGGGGGCTACGCGGCCCGGCTTCGCCGTCGTCTGCCTCCCCTTGCATGAGGAAGTAAGACGGCCGACGTTCCATCGAAATAACCGAGTTTTTAGCTCGTTTCGATGCCTCTATGTATAAAAATAGAGGGTTTGGGAGGTGGACTCGCTTGACAGAGCGTCTTTCCAATGCTCGTATGTCAGGGTCCTACCTCGTAGTCTTGAAAAAGACTTCCTTGGACGGTAAATTAGAGCGGATGAGCAGAGTAATTTACCGGCGTGCCCACAGCGGTCGGTTACGAGCTTATTGCTACGAAACCCGGGCGACACGGCTCGGAACGTCCCTCGGGCGTACGATCTAAAGAGGTATATCGATAGATGTACCGGGTGGCGTCCTGACAGATGAACTACGTTGGGCAATGAGCAGGATGAATAATCACTGGACTCGTAGATGCCAATGCGAGATCTGTGTGGAGAGAAGGTAGGCCTTGTAGAAAGCAGTAGGAAGCCGTTCTTGAGATGAACTCGGAATGCAGAAGGTTCGTCAGCGTAGAGCGTGTAGAATTCTTCGTACTTCGAGGTGTCGTCGTCGAGAGCGGAGAGTAGAATGAATTTCGGAGGGCTCCGAGCGGGGTTTTTATAGGGAGGTGGCCGCCTCCTGCCGCCTCCTGATTGGTCCGCTTAATTTCATTAATTCGACTGTGTAATCTCATTGGCTCGCACATTGTTTTCTCAGTATCTGCGAGTATGATAGCTGAGCTGGTCTTTCGGGGTGGTTTCCCCACGTCCGTCGCTGCGACGGGGTCCCCGGGGGTGGCTGACGACCTTGAGAGTTTCTCTTCAAGGCGACTTGTTTCGAGATGTTTGTCGCATCTCTCTCGCCCAGTAAATGTTTAGGGAGGTCGCCTTGTGTGTTATTAGTTAATATTTCACTTTTGAGAGAGAATTTAGTAGTTTTCTCTCTGGGTGAAATATTTTGTTTGACGGAGTTATAACTCGACGTCTTATAAATATTTTTGTGTTGTGTCTACCTCTTTTTGGTAGCCCTGAAAAGGGCTGTTGAAAAGAGGGGGTGGTTTTTCACCACATT